>VZTY01033816.1:399346-722655 GCA_013400935.1 Turnix velox
CTTGATCCTTGCTGGGGACAGCCCATTGAAATATTCAATGA
This sequence comes from Turnix velox, assembly GCA_013400935.1. NCBI lineage: Eukaryota > Metazoa > Chordata > Aves > Charadriiformes > Turnicidae > Turnix > Turnix velox. The sequence continues at coordinate 399,388 of VZTY01033816.1, forward strand.
TTCTACAAACGTCTATCTTCAGCTTTAATTCTACAGACCTTTAATACATACTTTACTTCTTTAATACCAAGTTATATAGAAGTGTATCCTGGCACATTTGAACAACACTGAAGCCACTCCTTCAATCTAATTGAAGCGGATATCAAGAGGAGCTAGAACAAACAGAAGATGTTTTGCACGCTTTAAGGATAAGGGTGAGCAGAAGAAATCCTCCGGAAGGTAGAACTAGGAACAATAGGTCAGTGTAACAGGTGCCAAGTTTCCCTTAAAGGGGATAAAGACGATGAAACCAAAACAAACCAAAACCACTATACTCTTCATCACACTAAAATCTACCCAAGCAAAACAACATGTGGGTTATTCAGATTAGAAAACACTGAAGGAACAACGCTGGAAAGTTACACGGGAAGCAGGTATAAACACAATACAGTAACTCTGCTTTGTTTGTTTATTTTTAAATTGAGCATAAATGTTAACTTGGTAGTCACCACAGCTTTTCAACAGAAGGGATGTGTTAGGAGCCACATCCTGAAGAATATTTGAGTATGTTTCACTAATGAAACACCCTGCTGCTTTGCGTCAGAAGGGGAAGCTCAGTATGTGAGCAAACACAATTCACTGGTTTGTTGCCTCATGTAATAGGATTTGATGATCTTGTCTGCACTTACTTAAACTAAGAATGTACCACTTGTTTCACTTGCACAAAAGTGAACCAAAAGATGCCAGCAATTCTTTAATGCCATAGAACTACAACAGAAAAACTCCAAGAAACAGAATTATTTCTGTGGAAGACAAATACTCTTGTCATAATTAACTAGTCAATCTAATAATAATTCAGAGACAGAAACAGTACTTGAAACATACAGAGCTGAGAATTTATTTTTGTTTTCCTTAAAGCAGTTAGATTTTAATTTTTTGGTGGTTAGAATAAGCCATACCTGATTAAGGACTTGGCTTCCTGGGTCACTATCTCCTCAAACACAATTTAATATTTAAAAGACTGATGGTTAAAATGGCTATAGCTATGATAGTTGATAGAACACATAATACACTACATCACCAAAAAACTCATGCTACATCTCTAGAATAATTTAGTTAGGGTCAGTTTATTAAGAGTTCATGAAACCATGACTTCCATATAAATAGGAACATAAGCTATAAATTCACAGAGCTATATGTTTTTGTAAGAGGAGGATCAGTGAACATTTATGTATTTATTCCCACTGTTGTTGCAGGACTGAGTTTCTTGCAATGAGCCTGGATGGTACGGGGTTAGCATCAGCAGAGCTACAAGTGGTCAAGAAATCAAATAAGATGGCTTATTTAACAATACATTGCTACCAGTATTTCTCTTCTAGAAGATGAGCTCATCACCAGCTAAGTAAAAGTCCAACAGATCTGCGGGATGCGCCTTTGAAAAATAAGCTTTTATGATTTATGAGTGCCGGGTATTGTTTTAGAGCAGATAAGGAACAGGTTTCTTTCAAGAAAAAAGTCTTTTACAGGAAAAAGTATTCACTGTGAAGCCTACAGACATGCAACTCTTCATAGGCAAGTCTACACATCTTCTATTTAAAGAGTTTGATTTATTAACTAAACCCTTTGCCTCATTTGGCCATAGGGACCTTCCTTGGATACTATCTGTCCACCCAGCACACATTTCCCATCCCAAGGCAGAGGCAGCTAAAAACATGGACTCTTTGCCCTTCAGTCAGCACAGCTGACAATCTAAAACAATCAGATTTTATACCAAATTTTTACACACAAGCTCTCAGTAGGGCTTCATAAATTTATGAGGGATTCAAATGTAGCACATAAGTGTAGAATTGCATCCTTAACAGCAACATAATACAACAGATACTTTCTCTAATTCTCAGATGACTACTCACATCCTACAACTGAAATTGCACAAGTTACCAACTATGCATCCTATATTAAACAGTACATCTCCAAATGGAGTTACTAGGAGTCCCCTTTTTATGCACATATTGGACACACAAGCTACTCTGTTAGCTCCACTGATATCCTCTCTAGTACTCATTTCCCCACTTTCTCTCTGTATTTATGCAATGAGCCGATTCAGCTTCAAAAGACAGGCAAGTTCTTCCTTGTCTCCTCATGATACTTTGTTACCAGCTTGTAATATCTAATTTCTGCTGTAATCCATAGGTACGACACCACCTCAGCAATAAACAGCAATTTTGTTCCTTCCTGTCCTAAACGGCTTTTTTTGCTTTGGGGATGGGATGTATATGATCATTGTTAAAGCTGCCAATAACAGCCAAGTTCAACTTTGTTCCCTCTCCAAAAATCAGTTAAAAACTTTAATCAAATATTAGTCTGATTCCAAACACAAACTTAGTTCCATTCAACAATCTTTAGGTCTCAGTAGATTAAAAAAAAGAATATATATTTTATTCTTTTAGGTCCTATTGTCTTACTAGAAGTGTTTATCACATGGATTAGTAAAATTTTCATTAGAAAAATATAATTTTTCCATTACTTTTTTTGTTAGACTGAAGACTGGCTTAAAAAGCTAAGAAAAACCCTTTGTCTGTGTAGCTTTGTTGTTCTATAAAGACACCAATTATGCTTTAGCTAGAAGGTATTCTGCATCTGAAAGTCTGCACATATAAGAACTAGCCATCCCACTCTTCTTTCTCTGTTTACATAACTTTCAAAGGAACTGAAGAAGCTTAATATAAGTATACTTATAAAGAGACAACACTCCATTCTTCTCTCACAAAACTCAGTGAATTCTCCCAAAAGCTATTTATGTGAGAGAGCCACTGTCCTCTTTGGCAACTGGGGAAAACCAGCTACTAAGCTACTAAGACTTTTTGAAGGATAAAGACCTTTCCTATACAAACTCTTTCAACATGTTAGTATTGTTATTACTGATCATTTAATTGGGTTTTATGTGGTCATTAAAGGAAAATTAAGTGAGAACAAAAAAGAAACACTAGAGGAGTGGACTGACAAAAAAACAACCCATACAAAACAACAACATAAAGAAGTAAACACAGCAACATTTATTACACATTCTTATAAGTCATAATTATCTAGGTTGAAATGGTCTTTTCAGATCACATAAGTCAACCATTACCCCAACTCTGGCAAGCCTTGTACCTGGACAGGATCTTGAATCCTTGACCCTCAAATTAGGAGTCTGATGCTCTCCCAGCTGAGCTACACAGCCAGGTTATTTCTGAACAGTTCTAAGCAAACAGCAGTGATGGTTTCCTATTACGTTCTACTACTTCAGTTTTAGAGGCAATCCTTCTCTCATTATTCCTACAGCTGAGAATTGCAAACACCCAAAACAAACTAGAGTTGTCTTTGTGCAAAGTAAGTCACTGAGTAATTTTCTAAGTTTCAAGAAATGAAATATATGCATTTGTCTGTTAGAAGTTACTAAAAGTTACCAATTCTTCACATACAGCATCTCAACTTAAAAAAATATTCTATTCTTTTAGGATATCACATTAAAAAAATGTTTATTTCAGCAGCAGCATTGAAAGAGTCTTTAGCCGCACCACATTTATTAGCAAAGCATATATTTCTGTTTAGAATTTTCTCAGCTTAAGAGTTAACTTAATACATAAACCTTTCATAAAGCATGGGTCAGGCAACTACTTTCTGTTTTAAAAAAAGCAAGCTCAAGACCAGTCAATCAGACCTGGCAAAGCTTCGCAGCATGAAAACAGGGGTCTCAAGATGCTTCTGTTGATGTCACTGAGTAATGCCTCAAGCCAGAGCTGTGGGGGCTTCCAGCCAGGAGCCCTCCATGGGTCTTGGCACACCAAAGGCCAAGCTCTCATCCTCAGACACTTTGCTCACTCAGATTTTTCTGTTTACACAGGGAAGCAGCCTCTCCAAACAGAGTTATTAACAAACTGTGTTATTAACTACAGCTTGTTTTAATCCCAGTTTCAAAAGCACTCACCACCACCAGTTTGAATGGTGCCAAAGCTGCATCAAAGCCCTGACACGCTCTCCAAAATCCCAGACAATCTGGCACAAGGGCTCACAAAATAAAAGCCACAAAGTACAAGCTAAGAGTGTAAGAAAGAATTTCTTCCTTCTGTGGTTGAAAATAGTTTTAAGTAGTCTAATAGTCAAAGGGCAAGTAACCAATATTAACTGTTTAAGGCCATTTTATAGAATCAGAAAGAACTGGAACACAAAAGCTAAGTATAATATTAATCTAAACATACCTATGTGCTCTACAGGTACCATTCCAGATCACATGTTTTTACCAATTTTTGCCAGTACAGTTACTAACAGGCTTCTGTTATGAACTAGGGCCTCCTGAAGATAAGTACTGTCTACATTTAGGTAGGAAATGGCTGTTCAACACATATATGAAGAAATTATATTCAGAAAAGTAGAGTTTCAATATATGTTTACAATTATGGAAAGGCCTAGCATAAGCACTTCAACTCCAAAAGCTAGCTCTAGCCAACATGCGCAATGTTATGGCTTAGCACACCATTCCCAAGAACGTGCCCCAGTTCATTTTTGCAGGCTGAATCACAAAAGAGTAATTTTGGTTTCTTTGAGCAAAAGATCATTTCATTAACCATTTCTTTGGTTCATTTGAACCAGAGTCACTTCTCAAAAACAGTGTTCCATTATTACCCTCATGTACTGTGCTAGCAGTTTATGAACAGCAAATATAGCCCCTATTGTTAACATGATCTGGTACCAAAATAACCCTGAAAAACATCACTTTCCATCCAGACGATAATATGTTTTGTTTCCCTTTGGGACAGATCCAGTGGTTTGAATGGACTTGAGAGCATTTTCAACCCTTAAGAACTTAATCCAAACAAAAGCTGTGTAAACATATCTATCAAAACTTCTTATTCCATTCTTTCCAGCTCAGGTCTGATAACTTCTTACTTTTTCAAACAGACAGGATCAAACCATAACTACTTCAATGCAAGTATGCTCTTCCCATCTCTTGCAGAAAGCTGCTAAGCTTTGAACTTTTTGAAGCAAGCATTCAGAAAAAAGGCTTATTACTAAATTTCCCTATTATGTTTTCCCTGACAAATAACCTTCAAGAGAAACTGTGTGTGTACTTTAACTCCTGTTAATCATGAGGGATTACAGACTTCCTAGTGGTCCAGCTTACTACTGCAGTTGAGGAAAAGAGCCATTTCTGAACATCTTCCTTCTCCAAGACCTCCCTTCACCCCCCAGTGCATGCTAGAAACTGACAAGTGAACAGGGCCAGATGTTCAGCTGCCACATTCACCTTCTGTCTGGCTCAAGAAGTTTTATATAAGCATTCAAGGGCTTAGTAATATATTGTAAGCACAGTGGTGACAGAACTCATTGGAGTCCTTATGAAAAGAGAGTGGTTTTGGAAACACAGGTGAGCACAAACCCTGGCAACCCTCCAAATGCTCCTCTAGCCTTACTTGCTGTGTCATTCTTTGAAATACATATTCATTTCCCAAAAATACCCTGAATTTAGATGAAGGAAACAAAGCATTTGTCTCGATTACAAGATGCCATAATATTTGCTTTAAGCTTCCTGTGGTGGAATTAAAGCATAATCACACACATTTTGAGGAAGAAATGACAGGCTTTTCTGTAGAAGTGTTTAATTAAAATAGAGTTATTTAAAAAGTACCTGGGATGGAAAATAAAATACATACCAGAAGGTAAATAGATAGCGTTATAAAATGGGGAGGTGACCTAGACAGAATGAAACAAGTTACTGGTAATTTAATTGCTTTTCATTTTCCCTCAGTTTCCATTAAAATGGTCACCTCATTGTAGGTTAGCCACTGAACTAGAAAGTAAGAGCTCATAAACCATCTATTTTCTTACATCTATGCAATAGTGCAACAAACACTCCAACCAGGCAAAAAAAGAAAGAACAGCAATAAGATAGTGACCCTATTGGATATATACTATCAACCATTTTAAACATTAAAAAAAAAAATAATTGTTGCATAACTCCAAGGAAGCCTTAATTTAGCCATTCCATATGGCCCTGGCAACAAGTCTGTAATAACAAATAGAAGTGTCTACCTTTTGCTTCAACTTTTTTGATATACGAGACATTTATATTGCAATGTGGACATTCCTGGCTGTGCGAACATTTCTTAGTAATCTTCCTTTACGTAAGCATTTGTCTGGAGTCACCTTTAGCACTGCTAAAAAGTATGACACTGAGACTTACTTTGAAAACAGTATTCCCAAGGGGGAATTGCCAGCTGCTGGGAACCAATGATGAACAGACTGTCTTCAGAAGTGGTTCAACAGAGAGATGGCATTTTGAGTGTTGAAGGTTTCTAAGTAGATCATGCCATATGTAAACTTCTTAATCCCAGTTTCAGAATTGCTAGCTGATCCTGCCCAACGCAAACCTACACCTCAACTCAGTACCCCAACAAGAGAAGCTTGATTACTGCTACAACAGAAGCTTCAGTGTCTCTCTTCAGTGAATATGACTAATCTATATCACTGTAATTCATCTTACTTACTCACATGAAAATATAACAAAACCAGATTTTTAAAATATCACTTGCACAAGAAGTTTGTCCCATACTTAAGAAGGGCTACTCTATAGGGGTCACCAGCACCTGAGAAGTAAAGCACTTGGAGCACCATTTGAAGAAGGGTGCTAATACAAATACTTCTAGCTCACTTCTTTAAAAACAGGTCTGCACACTTCCCCAGTATTTGGGGTCAGCCAGTGACACAGGTAAACTTGGTAGCTCTAAGTCAGGAAAGACATATTTTATTAGGTTAGTCAGCTACAAATTAAAAGGTGAATTAAAAGTCCAGCTTCTTGCAAGGTCTTGCCTAGTCATTTGTGATGCCACCAGCCAGCTTCTGCAGCAGAACCTGGCAGATACAGCAGGAAATACAGATATAACGCAGGAAACAATTGCAAAAATATCTTCTCAGTTAGATAGCCAGTGAGAAGATCTCATCCAGGCTCAATTAGATTTGCTAATCCCAGAGGTAGTTTTAACTCTCATTATTAATGCCAGATGCCCTGTGTCATTTACAATTACCAGCAATACACGAACAAGGAATTGCAGCAACATTGAACAGGACTCACAGGCTAATCAAAGCAAAAGCAAATCTACCACTTGCATACAGCCATCTTAGAGAGAAAAAACCAAGAGAAATTATGATTATCTTGACATCACTTTTCCAGGTATGTTTCCTGTCTCCTGTATGCAATGAGGGAAGACAGTGGCCTTCAGTTTTCCCTTTTGCATATCCAATAGCAGCCTGCAGGGCCAGTAGCCTGAACTGTGCATAATTCATAGCCAGCCAGGGACCTTTCTACCTCATCTCTGCCAAAGAGACTAAGGAGAGAGACAAAGCTCTTACCACAGAACAGCCTTGCATCTAGCCGAGTCCTCTCAGATGATAATTCCTTTCTGAGCAGTGTGCCTGGATTTAAGGCAAAAAGCATGACTAGCTCAAACATAAAGGCTGCAATTTCTGAGAGATATGCCTCTTCAAGAGGGGGAAATCAAGATCCCAGCTGGATCACTGCATCCAGCTTTGGAGTCCTCAACACAGCAAAGACATAGGGACTCGTTAGAGGAGCAGGTACAGAGGAGAGACAAGAAGATAGATGATCATAGGGATGAAGTACCTCTGATCATGAAGACAGGCTGAGAGAGCTGTGGCTGTTCATCCTGGAGAAAAGGAGTCTCTGGGGACACTTTGTCCTGGTCTGAATCCTTGGCCAGAAGGACAAGAGAGGTTATTTTGCCCCTCCATTCTGCCCTTGAGAGACCACACCTGGAATATTGTGTCCAGCTCTGCAGCCCACAACATAAAAAAGACATGGACCTGCTTGAGTGGGTTCAGAGGAGGGACGTAAAAATGATCAGATGGCTGGGGCAACTATCCAGTAAGGAAAAAAATGAGAGATATGGAGTTATTCAGACTGGGGAAAAAAGAAAAAAAAAGGCTTCAAGATTATTTCCTTGCAGCATTTCTATGCTTAAAGGGAGCTTATAAGAAAAACAAAAACTGACTTTTTAACAGGGTCTGTCATGATAGGACAATGGAAAACAGCTTTTAACCACAGAAGGGTAGATTTAGACTACCTGTAACAAATAAATATTTTACACTGAGGGCGATGAAACATTGGCAACAGGTTGCCCAGAGAGGTGGTAGGGAGATGCACCATCACTGGAAACATTCAAAGTAACTCTGGACCGGGCTCTGAGCAACCTGATTTAGCCGACCATGTCCCTTATCATTGCAGGGAGGTTGGAGTAGATGACCTTTAAAAGGTCCCTTCCAACCCAAACTATTCCATGATTCTTTAAGCAAGAGAGGATCAAGTCTTCCTTTTTGGGGGGTAGAAATGTCTTCCACCCAAGTTCTCACTTTTTAATCTACTTTAAAAGCATTCTAGTATCTTGTGCAGTTTCCGCATAGCCATAACCAATCAAGTTAGGCTGAATATTATTAGCAAACATTGCTGTTCCATAGATAATAATTAGGTTTTTTATATTTAAGAAGCTTACCATTATCTCACAGGCTGTGTAATGAGACTGCAAGTTTGTAGACCACTAGCAATGAGGTACTGCTTCTCATCTAAAACAGCAAGAGAAGGAAACCTCCTTTGATGTTTTCTCCTCTTCCTCTCTCTACAAGAATTAAGCAGTCTGGTTTAGTAATCTGCTGTACAGATATTGCTAGTTAAGTAAGCAGTCCTAAAAATCTAAAACATCCCATCACACCTGAATATGGAGGGAATTTGATTAAGACCCTACCATGCTAATCCAGCAAACAATAAGGGTTCAACAGAAGAATCAACAAGATGACAATATGCTCAATTTGGAGTATATCAGTTGTGTATCACATATAATCAGAAAAGCATAGGTTAAAGACTTCCACTGTCAAGTCTCACAACTAAAAATGTTGTACTTCTCAGTTTCTTGGCAGGGGGCAAGACACAAGAGGTGCTTTTGGCCTTGAACCTCTGTATCTAGCAGAAAGTCTCTTGAGCACTAGGGAGCACTCAAGTATTAAAACAAAAAAGAAGCAAAAAACACTACACCGTCACCTTATTTATTGCTCAGACTATCCCTGCGAGCACCATCAAACATTTATGTAAGACTAAGATTCATTTGCCCTGCACTGTTAAGCATCACCAGCTTAACTTAATTTCTACTGCATGACTAAAAAAGAAAAAAAAAAAAAAAAAAATCGAAAAGTCACACTTAGTCACTGTTGACAAACTGGCCTTTTTGTGAAGCTCCTATCTCCTCCAGGATAGCCATGATTATTAATTATTTCTGTACATTTTCTAACTGTCTTGCAAACAGGGCTCAACATCTTACTATGCAGCACCTTTTGAAGTTTTCTAGATAACATCTGTTTCAGGAGATCATGCTGACCAAGAATATGATCAAAGATTCCTAACTTCCTTACTTTCCTCTAAATTAAAGTTGAAAGCGAACATTTAACCCAGTGAAACTACTGTTTCTGCATGTCATCAATATTTTCTAGTAGGTTCTCACTGAAAATCAATCCAAAACTCATCTGCCTCAGACCTATTCTCAGCAATGCTGATGTCCTTTCACCAGCAGCTCTGGGCTTCTGAAACTAAACTACCAAGCAAGACCTCAACACCTGCTCCACAATATAACATTCACATGCATCAGGTATCAACCACTACTTTCTCATCCTCATTACTTTCTGCCCATTCCCCACCATCTCCATGCCACTCAAGGCCCCAGTCCTGCATCAGTGATCACTCAGCCCACGCGTCATCTGACTCGGACAGAAGTATTACTCGTTCTTATTGTTCATGTGAACATATTCCAGCCACAGAGTCAGCAGCAGACTCGCAACTGCCTGGATTTTGTCTGGATCACACAATCAGCATTGCACTCATCTACAGTTGCTCTCTTCATGAGATGGCTTCTTATCAAGACCTTGCTGATGAACTTCCTCCCCACCTGGAAGTAACTATCACCTCTTGGTGATCAGAGGAGGAAGAGGAAAAAACCCAAAACAACAATAAATGTAAGCCTGACAACAATGTAGGCACCAGACTTTGATACACTGTATGGCTTCCAAACCATCCTCTATCATTTCCTCACTGGCCAAAGGCAGAACTGCCAGCAGACTTAACTAACCAGAAAGCTGAGCAACCTGAAAACACCAAAACCTGTCACAACAATAAACCGCAGCAGCCTCATCTGTATAGACTTAACCATGTAATTAATAGTAATTGAAGAAAAAAAAAAGAAAAAATCATTTGCTATCATTATTTACTACATGAATTAGAAAGCTTGCCCATTTAACAGACCAACATCTCCACAAAGTCTCATAAAAGCAAAGATAGGGGAAAAGAAAAACCACCACCACACCTAAGAGCCATACATCACAGCAGATTTCTCCTTGGTGGTGCTCATCCTTGCTCTGCAAAGGGATTTTCCACATAGACAGGTTCCTTCTACATGAGAAAGGATGAAAGGTTAAGTACAAAACATACCAAGCATCAGCACCATGGATGTCCCACATCCACAGTACAGATTAAGAAGCTCTTCCAGGCAGTCCCAGGTTGTTGCACCATTGCAAGACAGGGACATATAGCTTGTTTCAAAACACTATTTCTGTGTACAGGCTCCTTCCCTAAAAGATCATCATGGCATAAGAAGCATGCAACAGGAACATGCCAAGATGTGACCCAAATGCGGCAGCCTAATCATACAACCAGCACTATTAGCACTGTCTATTAATTCACTGCCTCTTTGCAGATACATGGCCCCAGGATTTATTTCTTTGGGGTTTTTTTTTGTGGTATTGTAGCATTTTTTAAGTTTTTAATTTGCAGAGACATTCAGGGAGTAGGAGCTTTTGCTACCTTATTTTAACATTGCCCCCTCCCTTTTAGTTTTACAGAGTTAAGACAACTGGATTAGAAAGACATTGGAAACGTAAGCCTGTTCGGAGCTGGAGCATCCAGCACTGACAACAGAAAACACGCTCCCACCCACCACTTGCTCCTTCATCCCACAAAGGCCACCAGGAAAACCCAGCTACTCTGTCTGCATCCTAAAGTTTGCATCACTGAGGCGGGCGGTTGCCTTAAGCTCTAACAGGCCCGACCCCAACAGGTCACATCTGCGCGAGGAGAGGAGACACATGGAAGCCATCAGGGCGCAGCGCTGCCCCGGCCCCGCGGCCGGACGCTCCGCTCCCGCTGTTACCAGAGAAAACTCGGCTCCTCTGCTTCGGGAAGAGCGAGGGAAAGGACACCCATCTCACTGCCTCTCCCCCCGCCACGGAGATGCCCACCAGCTCCCCGGGACCTCAGGCAGCACGGGCGGGCGCGGCTTTGAGCGGTCGGTAGCATAGAGCTGAGATCTTTCCAACTCCACGCACTCACGCACGCTCCGAGGGGACCGTTCACCCCATGGCAAGGGCGATGCCGAGGGAGCGGTACCCGGTACCACCCACGCCGGGGAAGGGATGTGGCCACTTACAGCTTAAGACCCCCAAGTAACTGAGAAGCAGCAGACGCAGGCTCGCCATCTTCCCGGCGACGGCCGCTCCCCGCCGGCGGTAGCGGCTAATAAGCGGCCGGGAGACGCCGGCGGCGGGGCGTGGGGCGCGGCCGGAGGAGGGGTGGGGGTGCGGCCTCGCCTCGGCCCGGGGGAACCGGAGGGGAGGAAGGGAAGGAGTGGTCCCTGCGCAGCAAAGCAGGTGCAGTCCGCTGAGCTCTGTCCCCACCCGGCAGAGCATCCCCGCCTCGCCTCCCCAAAACTTTTTACTTGTGGGAGAAGGCGCCTCCCCGCGCCGCACCGGCTGCAACTGGGGAGCCGCGGCTGCTCCGCGCCAGCTCTGGGACCATCGCCTTCTTCCTTCTCTTCCTCCTCCTCCTTCCCCTAGTCAGCGCAGTACCCCCGGCGCACCCCAAGGCCATACTCATGCTGCGTTCTACAGTTCTTCCCTCCCAACGAATTTTCAGCTTCATAATTATAAGCTCAAGGACATTTCTTGAAACAGATTAAACTTTCTTATGAAAAGCTGAAACCTCTCCGAGAAGACGATAGTCTCTCTTGGTACGTTTCCCAGAATCAAAGTCAGCTGGTGGGTGGAAGTAGGAATTTACTAGGTGAAATCACGGACAGAGAACGTGGGTGTCGTGGCTGAGAAATCAGCAGGGTGAGGATAGAGCGGGCGCTGCCCGAGGCCGCAATGGCTCCTTCTAACCCTCTAAAACATCTCGGAATCCAGCAGATGAAGGATACTACACGGTGGCCTTTTCCTTTTTTTTTTTTTTTCTTTTTAATAGAATCATAGAATGTGTTGAGTTGGAAGGGACCTCAGAAGGTCATCAAATCCAAACCCTTTGTAGTGAGCAGGTACATCCTGCACTAGATCAAGTTGTCCAGAGCTTCAACAAGTCTGGCCGTGGCATGGGGCTTCCACCACCTCTCTGAGCAACCTGTTCCAGTGTTTCACTGTCCTCATGATGATGAACTTCTTCCTAATCTAAACCTACCTTGTTCTAGTTTAAAAGCATTTCCCCTCCTTATTAATAGTTTATATGTAGTCTAGGAGATCCTTGATTCAATATACAGGAGGTGTACTAGCCCTTTAAATTAACAAATCAAGGGAAATTATTCGTTGTGGCAGTTAATAGTGCATATGAATATTAAAGTACCTAATGACATCTTAAAAAAATATTGCCACTGGTGTAATTCAGTTCTATTACAAGAAAAGTATCACATGCATGTGTTTGGTAATCCAAACAGCATTGTTGGCTACATTATGTCGGACTGTAGCAAAATGAGGAAAGATTATTTATAAATAAAACTCTAGCAGCTATCTTATTGCAGACCAAAGAAGTAGGATGCCCTGATGGTCTTCATGTAAAAACTTTTTCGTCTTATTTTTCACATCCAAAAATGTATTTAGAATGCAAGTAATATTTCAGCAAAAAATGTGCACATATATATATGACCAGTAAGTATTACCAGTGCAATAGCGGTGCTTCTTCAATAAAATCAAAGCTGTTCCATAGATAACTGAAAAGTTTTTTATTTTGTGTAGCATAATGCATCAGAAGTTTAAGTTTATACAAGCTTTCACTGATTTCAGTACTATTAAAATCCATTTAGTGATAGGAACATATTGTTGGTAGAAAATTTATTATCTGGGAGAGGCCTGGTGGACAAGAGGTGGGGCGTGTTAAGAAATTGCAGTATGAAATTGGATTAAGGGATAATAGTCATAGGATAACTACTAAAGCTGATATCATGACAGTGAATTGATGAGGGGAATGAAGAGATGAATTGTGAGAAGGTGTCCCACTAGATGATGGATGGGATGAAGATATACCAGTACAGTAGCATTTCCAACACAGTTACCATTCACATTACCCTCATTGGTCATATATAGGTTTTAATTTGAATTTCATTAACATGACTCTAATACCACATTAAATCCACTTACCTGTGTAGGTTTTATAGAAGCCTGAGGTCGCACTTCTATTTGTTTTTCTCTTAATTTCTTTATTTCTCATGCAAGTGAGGCAAATATTCAGTGTACGGCGCTGTCTCCCAGCATTTCTCTCGCTTTTTCTGTTATGGTTTCACAGCACTTTCACAATTTCTCTCTCATTTCAGCAACAACTTGATCACAGTTTCTCTGCTTGTTTTTTACAACTACAAGAAACACCCGCAACTGAGAGTATTATGAATGTGTTCACCTAACTATTGGAAAACTTGTAGTGCATATAGTTCATTTAATGTATTTACTTTTTCTGTATGTACTTTGCTGTACAATGGTATTCTTCAAAATACTGTAAGACTTTATTAGAAAAACACAAAACTGCTATCCATATTTATAATATTTTTAAGTTGAATGTAGTAAAAATATTTTCATTAAACAGCACATAGAGCTTAACATGGGTTTAGCAGTTATTCTTGGAGAGTTTTCCATAGAGGCTCTCTTTTAAAACAACAAAAATAGTCTATAATTAACATCTGCAGATAGAATTCTGGTCAAGAATAGCTTTCTTATTTTGTAATAACTATTCTAGTCAAGCTCTTTGTGTAAAAAACCCTTTAAGAATTGCATGCATGCGCAACATGATTTCAAGACTTGTATGCCTCTTAAGAATGGCAGTAATTAATAAACCAAAAAATTACCCTAATTTAATTAAGTGATATTTTAGAGAAATATACATTCTAAAAGTATAAAGGAATGGTTTTCCCTCTAAATGAAATTTTATGAAGGTATTACAGATAGATAAGGAAGATGATGGTTAGGATTCCTCTCCTCAAAAACATGTAGGATAGAGGGGAAAGCAGTGATCTACAAGAAGAGAGCTGGATGTTTAATTAACACTCAGAAGAGTAAGATATTATTGGACATGTAATCACACATCTGTCATGGCTTACACATATCGAACCAAAAGATAGCCATGAAAGGACTATGAATGTTCACCCTTGCACCTCCATTAAAAAAAAAAGTAATTCAGAACTGAAAACTGTGAGCAAGTATGATTTTAAGAAAAGCAGGAAAAAAACCCCTTAGACATTAATTTTTTCCATGAAGCTGATGCTGTTGAATATTTAAAGAGGCTGTACCATAGATTAGTCACCTTCCTATAATGAAAAGTATTAAAGCACTGTGATAGAGCACTATATCTCTACTAGACTGTTAAAATATTTCCTATGTAATGCGTCAGCCAAACTTGAACCAGGAAAGCCAGAAAATGTGAGGGCAGAACAAGATAATATTAATAATACAGATTGTATTATTCTCAGTAGGTTTCTTCTGTGAATATCCCCCTTCATTTTCTGGAACATCTTGTATAATTTTATCTTTGACTTGTAAGTATTAATGCCATGTTTTTCAACTGAATTTTCAAGACTGTTGGCACTGAGTAGATAGCTCAGTAGCAGTCAAAGGTACATTTCTAAAAAAGATCCACCGAATTGGATGACATTGGATGTTTCCCGATTCACCCAAAACAACAGCAGACAATGCATTAGGCACGATGCTGATGATGCTAGATTCAGAATTATTTCACCACAGTGCACACAGGAATGTGTATATGAAGCTTAAAACAACAGCTTCACCAATGTCATCCAATTCGGTGGATCTTTTTTAGAAATGTACCTTTGACTGCTACTGAGCTATTTCAGGTCACTGAAATAATGTGAATAAAACACAATCTTTCAGAAATAATCATCCTGTGATTTGTATCACTTCAGTGATCTCCTGTTCAACACCTTACAGAGAGCTGCCACTGTTGTCTACCTAGTGGGTAATCAGTGAGAAATGGATGAGAAAAGCCAAAGGAGGAGCAGGAGTTTTTAAGCCAGTTCTGCTTTTGAGCCATAAAGCATCATAGTTGGTCACTTCCCTGTTACGGCTGGGTCACATACCATGACACGGGAGCACTTAATTGGGTTACTGTTGCCTTGTAGGGAAACCTCCTGTTTCCTTCTGTACATTACAAAATAACATCCCTAGTTTTCCCGAAAGACAGAGAGCCTTATGAAGCCTGATACTTTGTAATTATTCTTGACCAGTTTTTTACTTTTGTTACCCGTTTTTTCTCAGTACCACAAACACGTTCCCTGTTGCAACATACTAAAAGGCACTGGACTTCAGCCAAAACCTTCCCAGAGAACTTTTCAGTCAAAGGCCTTTGTCTTTTAGCATTGAGGGATCAATAGCCTGGGAGGAATTGCACCAAAGCTTTACATTTACTGGCATGTTTGGCAGCTGAGAGCAACTTCCAGCTGACTCTTGTCTCAGACTATCAGGTTAATATGGACGTAGGGATTTTTACCCTGTCATAGAAGCCCTGATTAAATAAACAGGGAAACAATATTGCAGTTATGAAGCAGCTGTGTCAGCATGAATTGAATATGAACTTGGATAATGGACTTTTAAATTAACCCCAAATCTCAGCTATTGTTGTTCTGCTTTTGTCCAGGGGCTGTAGAGATGGCAACTATACCCTGGGTGAAATTTCCAGCAGCTTTGGATGTCTTTTGATTTCCCCTGGGGGGTAAAGCTGTGTATTATCACTCTATTGGAAGGGGATTACCAAAAGGCTACAACCATGCTCCTCCTGTGGTCTTTATAATGTTGAAGGTCCCTGACAGTTTGTCTGCATTGAGCTTTCAGAGCAATATCAAACAAGAGGAAGGAAGGAAGGACCAGATATTCTACCACCACCACCATTTTTTGAAAATTTATCTGAATAAAAAGTTGCAGCTACTTTTACAACAGAAAATTTAGAGATCAGTAACTGGCAATTTGAAACAGAGAGAGACATAGAATAAATAGGCAAAATCAAATAGTAATTTACTGCTGTTGCTCAGGACTTCCTCAGAGTTACAGAATATGGTTTATTTCAGTCACTCTTTGAACATTTTGAATTTATCACCTCATAAAGTAAAAATTTTCTAGTGGTACCTTAAATTGTGAGCTTTGTTTTGGTTGTGGAGATTTTTTTTGTTATTAATTTGTATTTTCAAGTAAAAAAAAATTTACATGATGTAATAGTTTACCAAATATGATTCTTCAAGCCAAAGAATAAAAAGTTCATAGAAGAATTGGTGTAGTTGACCGATAATGAGATAAATAATAATAGCATCTTTGTGTTTTCTTAGGACCTTCCACCTCAAGGCTATAAACTGTTTTATACATACAAGCCTACAATAAGCCCATTGTACTAAAAATTATTTGCATTTAACTTGTTGTATAACATGAGCAAGCAGGATAATAGACTTGATAGAATTTTTAATCTATAAAAATGTAATGAAAGGCACCAGAAACTCCTGTACTTGCACCTCTGGTTTTCTGGATGAGAGCCAGGATACAGGGAAGCAGTGTCAGGTACTGAACTCAGAGGAGCCAGCTGTCCCTCTGTTCTGCAGACAGGTTTTAAAAGTGGAAAATTCTTAGTCTGTTGCCAGCGTTGCCAGCCCTTGCCAATATTAACACTTTTTTTTTTCATGCTGAGTTCAGTCACATCCTTTAGCTCTTAAGGGCAATAATTCAGTGTAACCACTTGACATTCTCATTCTTGAGGGCTGTTACAGTATCTTTGCCAATTGAAGATTAAGCTGGAGACCACTGTCAGATAAACTGTAAAGCACTGAAACAAATTCTGAGTTACTGCACAAATTTCAACACAATTTAATGCAAAACTTAACCAATTTAATACAAGTTTTCCTACATGGGCAGTAGACATGTCAGTAGCAGTACTAGTGGTGAGGAGCTAGTTACAGGGGCCTGTATGTTGCTGTGACCCTCACAAGAGCACCAAAGACCTTATCCACCTGTGGCCAGGCTCTTTGTGTCAATGCTGTAATCCCAGTACTACTTATGAGCATTCCCCACTACAAGAAGGCTCAATCATAGATAGAATACCAGGCTGGAAGGAAGTCTAAAGATCATCTAATCCAACATTCTTGCTAAAATCAGGGTCTAAACAGGAAGGCACAACACCCTGTCCAGATGAATCTTAAAAGTGTCCATTGCTGGGGGCAATCCACCACTTGTCTGGAAGGGTTATTCCAAAGGCTGGTTGTTCTTTCCATGAAAATTTTTCCTCCTGTGTCCAACTGGAATCTCCCCTGGAGTAACTTGTACCTGTTGTCCATCATCTTTTTCATGTGACTCCTGGTAAAAAGGAACAATTCATCTTCTATGTAGCCACCCTCTAAATACTGGAGCAATGTTATAAGGAGTCCCCCAGGCCTTCTCTTGTTAAGGACAAACAAAAGCAGTTCTCCCAGCCTTTCCTCATATGGAAGGCACCCCAGTCCTTTGACCATCTCAGTGTTCCTTCTCTGGACCCTCCAGCCTGCCCACATTTTTTCTGTGTAGTGGGAACCAAAACTGGACACAGCATTCCATGTATGGCCTGACAAACACTGTGGAGTCAGATAACATCTCCATTTCTGCTGGTGATGCTGGTGTTGATGCAACCCAGTGTCCTGCTGGCTTGCTTAGCCACAGCAGCAGCACAGTGTTCGCTCATACTGAGCTTGTGGTATGCCAGGACCCATCACACCTTCAGGCCATCCAAAAGCTGCTGGTTTCAGGGATGAACTTACTGCTCAGCCAAATGGGGCTCGTTGAGGCAGGGGGTGAGCCCCTGGCCCAGCCTGCCCAAAGAAGCTGTGGCTGCCTCGTCCCTGGAAGGTTTCAAGGCCGGGCTGGACGGGCTGCGGAGCAACTTGATTTACTTGGAGGTGTTCCTGCCCTTGGCAGGGGGTTGGAACGGAAAGATCTTTAAGATCCCTTCAGACCCAAACCTGAAGGAGGGCACAACCAGCTTGGTGGAACCATTATACACAAGGAGGGCCTCTGCAGAGCGAGCCAAGAGCGTGACGAGGGCTTAACCCCTCTGCGCTGCGGGCAGTCGGCGGCCTCACCTCCTTCCCTGCCGCCATCGCCGCCGCCCCGCAGACCCCGAGGCGCTTTGGTTTCCACGGCGCCGCCTGGCGGGCACCGGAGAAGAGAAGGGCGGAACGAGTCTGTCGCCGCCGCTGTTTCTCTCGGAGCCCGGGTGAGGAGGCACCGAGCTGGAATATGGCTGCGCGCTGGGCTGTTCGCTGCCTGCCGGGCGGGCGGAGAGGATGCCGTGAGTGGCCGTGGGCAGGGCGCGGGTGCTGGCGGATCGCGGCGCCGGGTCTAGCCGGCTTCGGGTTCATCCTGCGCTGGTGGTTTGAGGGTCCCGGGCTGAGGTGAGGTGGGCCGGGCCGGGATGGGATGTGCGGGGCCGAGAAGGCCGCTGTGGACCATGGTCCACAGGGGCCTGTCTGAGGGAAGGGGCCTTTTCAGCCAAAGCCTCCACGAAGCTTTTCTTGCCTCAGAGTTTTTCGTTGTGGCTTCATGTTGGGAGGAAGAATGTGCGGGCAGCCAGGGCTGCCGATGTGGTCACCTCATGCATACTCGGGCAAACACGAGTCTTGTTTTCCCGTCCATAGGAGCAAACATCTTTAAGGCTTTAAAAGACTTTAAAAACTCTTCATTCCTTATCTTTTGGTCATTCCTTTTACCAGGGTTCATCTCCACTGCTTCCCGGCTGACATCGGAGGAAGTGATACAGATGCGTAATGAACTCTTTACCAAGGAGAAAGAGAGACAGTTATCCCTGCATCCCCGCATTGAGAAAATTGAAGTAAAATACACCGGAAAGTCCCACCCTGGCACTGTGTTTGTGATGAACAAAGCTTTGTCTACGCCCTACAACTGCGCCATGCGTGAGTGAATGGGTTCTTAAAGCAATCTTGTGCCACTGGTGTTGCAAATCTCTCTGCCAGTTGAAGTACTTGTCATCCAAGTTTGAAATGTTCATGTAGTTGTTGTTTTAACGGCCAAGGTAACAGAGATGCATTTGGAGTTGGTATGTCTAAAATACATTTGTACTAAAATACATCAGGAGAAACTGAGTAAAGTTTTAGAATCGTGGAATCATAGAATAGTTTGTGTTGGAAGGGACCTTAAAGATCATCTAGTTCCAACCCCCCTGCCATAGTCAGGGCCACCTCCCACTAGGTCATGTTGCTCAGTTCCTTGTCCAGACTGGCCTTAAACACTTCCAAGAGGTGGTATCCACAACCTCTCTGGACAACCTGTTCCAGTAACTTACAAAAGTGAAACATGCAGTTGTTGAAAGTGCAGGGGTCCAATGTGCTGATTCTGGAGTAGGGTTAACAACTGTGTGATACTTTTTTTCTTTTCATTTAGACCTGAGTGAATGGCATTGCAAGAAATCCATTCTAGCTCTTGTGGATGGTGAAGTCTGGGATATGTATAGGCCCTTGACCAAACCATGTGAAATTCAGTTCCTTACTTTCAAAGATGAAGACCCAGAAGAAGTAAACAAAGTAAGTCTGTATCTTATCCCATTGTTGATGAGAGATGAGCTGGACTATAACTACTTGATTCCTTGTGCTCCTTTCAGTTCTCTGGCTGTTTGCTTTCTTTAAATTTGTCCACTTTCTGAACTTTGTTCAGATGTTTTTAACAGTTGTATGGCTCATCATAATTGTCATTCATTGGACCAGGCTATGAGCTACATTGTGTACGGGCATCCATTTCATCCTATATTGTTGTATTCTATGATTTCAGATTTAAATATCACCAGTGAAACATCTGGCTTGCATTTTAAGTACAGTTTTGATTTTTTGTTTTTGGTATGGAGAATCATCTCTAAGTAGAAGTTTAAATAATAAAGAAAGTAATGCTTGAATTGACAGCTAGGTTTGTGCCTAATTCAGTTAAATGTTGATGTTATTTTGAAATAAATAGCTGGTGTTCATCTGATGTGGGTTGTCAGCTTCTAGGTAATAAATCTATGCTTTGAAATTCTCTCCATAGGCCTATTGGCGTTCCTGTGCCATGATCATGGCATGTGTATTGAAGCGAGCTTTCAAAGATGAATACTCAGTGAGTCTGGTTAAAGCTCCTGAAGTGCCAGGTGATACAAGGATTTTATAATGATTGTCTTGTTTTTTTGCTATTTCTTAAATGACTGTCTAATAATGTTACCGTAAATCTCAGAGACTCCTTTTCCAGTGATTGAAGGTCCTTTCTATTGATTTGTTACATGCTCTTGTTGTAGGCTTTAATTTATAGGAAACATACCAAAAAGAATCTTGTTATCCAAGTGCAGAAAATTGTTTTGTGGCAACTGGATTATAGACCACTTTGGATTTTATAGGCTAAGTAAATTGAGGACATAGCATTCTTATTATCAATTTATCTGAGTGTTTTTAAGATGTGATGTGGTTCTGTGAAATTTGCTATAATAGCTATGTAATCTTGTGAGCACTTGAGTTACTAGAAATTACAATGTACACATCAAGTTGGAGGATTACTGACCTACAAACTGGGTTAATAACAGCTTTTGTTCTGCATTTGCTGTGCTATTTCACAGTAGAGAATTTATATATTTAGTGATTTTCTTGAGATAATTTTATTTTTCTTCTCATTCGTTCTGATATATTTGTAATTGTGTATTATTTTAATGAAATGTGTACTTTGTTACCAACATGAATGTTTTTCTCTTTGGAATGACAGTGATCTCTGGAGCTTTCTGCTATGATGTAATTCTGGACAATAAATTGAATAACTGGAACCCAACAAATGTAAGTACAGTAACTCCTTCCTCAAGAAGTTATAAAGCATCCTTATCCAGTGTTTATTTTCTAATAGAGGGGGAGGTAGGACAGCAAGTTTTTCTTTTCTTTTCATTGAGTATATCTATACTAGTATTTCATTTTGGGTCATGAGTACTGTTTGGAAAGTAATCTCTACCATGTACTGGCTTTCATGTCAGAGTGGTCTCAGAGCATGCAAACTGGGCTCTTCTCAGCTGAAATTTTACTTACAACTGTCTTCCAGATAGTTACAGGTTTTAAGTTTATGGAGCTAGAGTAGTTGCATTGTAAAATACAGTTCTCCAAACAATTGACATGGCTTTTGGAACCTCCGTGCTATCTTTGTTACAGTACAGATTTATTCCTCCTCAATCATTTATACTTGGTAAGGCAAGCAACCATAAGTGCAAGTAGCCCTGTAGCCTTTGTAGGGATAGAACCTTCTGAAAATAAAGTTGTGTGTAACATATGTATTTTAATTTAGATTTTTATAGAATAATCAGCAGGTTTTTTCTGTAAGCACACTGAGCTGAAGCTTTCCTTAATAGCTTGTTTGTATTTTGTGCTCTTGAAGTCCCATAGCTGTTTAGTAGGAGTGTTTTACTTACATGGTGTGTATTCTTGTTCTCATGCACAAATATCAGCAGAGATGTGTGGCTAACAAGGCAACGTTGGTACAGTGCAGAATTTTTCTTCAGTATGCTTCAGTAGTTGAAGTACCTTAATTTGAAGTGCTCTTTAAGTAACATTATAAGTGTAATTTCTGCTGATAAAAATGTCTTGCTTATATCTAAGATCTAAGTATGTAGAGCTTTGGATTCTGAACCAAGGTGATTAATGTCTAATTATTAATTGTTCAGAACTTTTTTCTTTTGGTTACATCAGAATACAGATAACTTATAAATGGAGTCATGACTCTAGGCAGCAGGATACACATATGAATATTTAACAGTATCAAGACTGTGTGTATATATCATGCTGGCAAAATGTGAGTTGTTTAACTGAAATATGTATAGCTTCAGATGGAAAAATGCCAATTGGTTTCACAGTGCATTGAATCAATCCATTCAGTGATGATCTGAAGCAGTCTGTTGCAGATAAGTAGTAACAGTTGCAATCCTACAGAAATATTCATATATCCAGAGTTTATAGTAGATCATCCTTATTGTTTTGACTAATATTTAATGTTTTCTTTGTCTATTCAGTATAACTGTCAATCAGTGGTGACAATTTTGTGTATCAACTGTTTTCTAGGATGACTTCCGTTCTCTTACAAGGGATGCTGGAAAGCTAATTCATAAAGACTTGCCATTTGAAACACTACATGTTGAAGCAAAAGTAGCACGTGAAATGTTTCAACATAACAGGCAAGTGTCTGAATTCGCCCTTCTCTT
Source organism: Turnix velox (assembly GCA_013400935.1). Lineage (NCBI taxonomy): Eukaryota > Metazoa > Chordata > Aves > Charadriiformes > Turnicidae > Turnix > Turnix velox. Next base: position 421,940 of record VZTY01033816.1, read on the forward strand.
AGAAGGGGAATTTTAAATGAATTTAAATCTCTTATTGTTTTTCTAAGATAGATGTGACAGGTGAAGTAAGAAGGAAGGCACTTCTTCTACTGTTCTGAATGAACATGCTTCTGTTCTCTTTGACACACTACTTTACTTCTTTTTTAGTGTTCTCTCCAGAGGTCAACACCAGACACCTTTGCTGGATGTAATTTTGTGACAAATAGAAAAACTGTATGCTTACTAGTTTAATAGTGAGCTTCAAGATTTCACTACCCTTAAATTGAAACTCTGGTGGTTGTACTTAATATGCTAGTTACTCTTGGCCTTTGCTGAAAGACTTCCCTATTCAAAGAAATGTAGATTTTTCCTATCTTGATATCTTCAAAGGAGAATTGATGAAATGCAGTTCTTGAGCTCTGCAAGGAGAAAATGGGTAAAATACTCTGTCCTGTGCTGTAAAAGAATCTTAAAAATCATGTTTGTATTTATGTAATGTTCCTTAAATGGTTCCTTAAGTGTCCTTAACAATTCTTAACAAGAACTAGGTGTTACATGTAAGAATTTTTTTAAGTTATTTTTTTCTCATTCAGATACAAAATGGAGATGATAGAACAAAAAGCTTCTCAGAATATGGAAGGAATTGTAGCATTACATAGGTGAGCAAAACTGAACTCATTCTGTAATGTTTTACTGAAAGATTTAATGGTATTTCATATAGTCTGTGCAAGTAAGAACAGTATGTTACTTGTGATGGGTTTCAATTTAGAAATCACTTGTATTCATTGTTGTCTGTCCTAAGTTTTTGTTTGGGTGGGATTTTTTTATGCAACCATTGTTTAGTGATACTTGGTAGATCTCACTATGTTTTTATTTCTTGCTATGTAAAAGGGTGGTGCCAGAGCAGCCTTACTACTTTAAACGTTTTACATAAAATCTAATTAAATGTTTAGACCTTGACAGGTTGAATGAAGTGCAAACCAAATACATATTTGAAAACAGGAGTTAGCATTGTATATTGTATTTTTTGTTGAAACTTGCCAATATCTTCCTAACTGGAAACCTACTGCCTTATGGTGGAGATGAGAATACATCTGGGGTACAGTTTAAGATGTAACCTTCTAAAGCTGAAGGCACAAAGATTGGACTGCATCTCAGGCTTATAGAAGAATATTTGACTGGCTTAGGCTAGTGTGGGGTATTCAGTTTTCTAGATGTCTGAACTGTTCAGTGTTTGATCTTGAAGTTCACATCTCTCTAGGAGAACAGATGCCTTTGCAGTGATACTCTAGAAATTTTAGAATGACACTATCTGTTATTTCTCCTTTCTCTTACTGTGTTCCACTGTGCTTGTTAAGAGAGAAAATGAGCTTACTTATTGTTTTCTGGAAGAAGTTTGTTCCAAATGTTCTTCTGCCGTGCATCTTTTTATCTATTGCTTTTCTTAATTGATTACCTGTGCAGGATGTAAACACTCTACTGTGGAAAATGTATTACATTGGAGGCAAACTTTTTTTCTGATGAATGAGAGATTTATCCCACTTCTAAAGCCAACATGGCTTCAAAGATTAGTTAAAACTGAGATCTTAATTCTAGCCTTGAGATTTAGATTTCATAGTTAATATTAGGAAATTGTGTGACCTTTACTGTTACTTCAGGTAACCTAGAAGTGCTGAACTGGGGATTTGTTTAGATTTGTTTTGGGATTTGTATGAATTTTCTTTTCATCTGTTCTGTAGATACGAATTTGCTAATCAAAAAACCAAATAGGCTTGTACTTCTCTACAAATATATTTGTCATAGGGTTGGGTTTTTTTTTTTTTCTTTCTCCCATCAGGTTTGGTGACTTTGTAGATGTTACTGAAGGCCCTCATATTCCAAGGACAGGTTTCTGTTTCCAGTATGAGATAACAGCAGCCCATAATCTTCAGACTAACCAATCTGAATTGATAAGAAGGTTTCAGGGAGTATCCCTGCCAGTCCATTTGAAGGTAACTACATACCATATATGATAAAAAATAGCATTTCAGTCTATTATGACACCAAATTAAAACTTAACAACAGTGAGGGGAAAAAAAAGGCAATCCTAGCACTAACCAGCCATAAACAAAGGTTTTGTGGAACTATAGGTGAAGGCAGAAGTTTTTGTCTTAATGCCATTTTGACATGTGTTTTATCACATGTGCTGTTATCACAGTGGGGATGTTTTCAAGGGACAAGTGGGTGCTGGGTTCCTCACTTCATCTCCATGTACCTTGTAATCAGATTTTAATCCCCATTTTTGACTGTTACCCCTGGTATCCATTCCACACAATGAATGGATTTGTTCAGGTCCTCCAAAGGAATATGTGCAGATTGGATCATAAGCTGTAATGTCTTATATCTGAACTGAGTATTGTGGCTTTGTGCCATGATTTTTGTATGATTGTTAGAATCTGTTCTATGATTTTATGAGAAGATGGAGGTTTTTTGCCTTCAGTGACTTTATATAATGAAATTTATTACAGGCTCACCACACCATATGGCGGAAACTGCAGGAAAGATCAAAGAGGCTGGTAAGTCTCATTGATGGTGAAGTACAGCTTACCAAGTGCAAAGATATGCTGTGATGCAATAGAATTGGAATTATTAGAGGGTCAGGTAATGTCTTCAAGAACATAACTTCAAGAAGTCTTAGCAGGTGAAGAAAAATCAGATACACAGGAAATCTCTCAGCTGTTGTTATTTGGCACTTTTAACTGTATTAGTATTTTTCAAATTAATTTCTACAGTTAATGTCAATGTTATGTGTGTAAAATTTAAAGTTATCCTTTTCTATTAAGGAAACTAAAAACTGGAATACTGTATTTGCATTTCCCTGGACTTTAGATAGTAACAAGTTTTCTGCTACAGGTTCGAGGGAACACGTATGAACATATTTCTTACAAGTAAATGCAGGGATAAAATCTGGTACCATTGGGTGAACCTAGGTGGAAGTTACTGTAGCTAAAGGGGAATACTATTCTAGTAAGCTGCATAAATGCACTATTTTGAGTACTTTTTGCCTGTTTAAAATGTGCATGGAAAATAAGATTTCTTGCAAACATTCTGTTGAACAGTCAGTGTTTCATAGTTGAAATGTACTTACCCAACAGAAGCTTTGCAATGACTCAATAAATGGGAAAGAAAATACTAGAAGCTGCATATAACTGGAAACTAGCTATGTAGGCTTATTTAAACTCAGGGGATCTTAATAAGATATTTTGGATCAAATATTTAACTTGTTTGTGTGTCAGAAAGAAAAAAAAAAGTTGCTGAAATTTAATAGCCAAGGAAGTGTTCAGAGTCTAACAGTGGTGTTTTTCTATGAAATTACTTTGAAGGTGCTTGTGATTCAGGTTGTTTAATTTTGGAGACAGTGGTGGTCTTTGTATGCCATCTGTTCTTGTTATGCTGACAGTATGAGGAGAGTGTTTCCAGAATCAAGAGGGCTAAATAATTTCAAAACATAAAACAAAATGGATGTGTTTCTGCAGGTCACTGAAGATAAGTACTTGGAAGCAGCCGCAGAAAGTTACGAGGCAAAAGATGGATCTGAAGAAGGAAAAACTGTATCAATTTAAATTAACTGTAAGCTCAAAATGTACATAATAAAACACGTATTTTTACATTACTTATTTGTGCTGCATATAAAAATGACTTGGGTTATTACTTTGAATTTTGAGTTCTTTAGAATATCATTTGCAGCAGGCAAAGTTCTTTGCTACTGCATTAGGAAGTTGAGATAAATAGTGGCTTAAAAAAGAAAAAAAAGGAAAAAAATGTACTTTCAGAAGCCCATATAGAATTACAGAAAATTATTATTTTACTCATTTTGATTTCCTGTCAGAATTGAAATTGGATACTCCATTGTGTTTCTGGTTCAAAAGACTCCATTCAATAGACAGCTGTGTAATTGCCATTGCTTTCCTAATACAAAAAGTAGCAGGATGTAAAAGCTGAGAAGTTCTCAGTTTAATATTATCTTTTGTACAGCTGCAGCTAAAAATAATTTTCCAGGACAGTACTGGGAATGTGGCTATTACTTGTATCCCCAGTGTAGCAAGATTCATTACCCATTTTCATTCTTTGATATCTAAATGTGGTGACTTGCATTAAATTTCACAAGAGGTTTTTAGATAATGTTTTCTGTCATTTTATATTTTCATCCCTGGCTCATTAGAGCTTTTTTCATTTATTCAGAGGAGCTTTTTTATTACTTTTTGAAGTGCAAATATTTTCTCTGAATTTTATCCCAACTACTATTTTTAATGTAACCACATCATTTGCTATCTAATCGACAGTATAGTTTTGTAAAGCAGTTCTTTTAAACTTAACCTTTGGCTTGGAACCTGTTGCTCTGAAAAGGCAGATGTTGGTTCCTGTCTTGAGTGACACATAGTTTGCTGGTGTTTTTTTGTTCTTTTGTTTTGGTTGATTTTTTTTTTTTTTTTTGAGATAGCTGTCATCTCTAATTAACCCAAGTCCACAGTTAGAGTGACATTTCTGTCCACAGAAATGTTGCTAGTAGGATCTGGTCAAGGTGGTCCATTTGGAATCTTAAGCCCATTACATCACCAACTTGAACAATTCTACTGATGCCTGCTCTGTCTTTTGGGGATCCAATTCAGAATTCCACCACCTGCAGAGGAAGGTGAGAATGCTGTGTTCTTTCACTTGGGAATGTTTTTTTAACCTTAGCATGGAATTTCGTGTTTCACGGTTTGTTGGTTTTTTTTTTTTTTTTGAGGGGAAGGGAACATGGCTTTTGTAGCGTGCAGCGTAAGAAACAGATTTCAAGGCATATAGTGTGGGCTGAGGAGTCTGGAGGGGGAATTTCCTGACCTTTACTGACAGCGGGACTAGGGGGACGGAATTTGCAGCAGAGCTTGGGCCATCTACAGAGCTCCACCACTAGGTGGGAGCAGTGGCTTGGGAAGGAGCGGAGTTGCACGACGGAGGCATGGAAAGGACTTTTGCAAGTGCAGAGCTGCCACAAATGCTGTTGAGGTCTACCAACAGAAGATTACACACGAGATTAAACTTTCCCTCCACCTTCCTCAGAGGTCTGTGTGTGAAAAAGTGGAAGCTCAGACTCCTGCATAATTTTGTACTGGCTTGCAGCTTGGTTTGCGTAGGCTCTAGAAGGCAAATCTTCATTTGGGAGAGATGGATCTAGAAGAGGTCTTCGAAAAACACCAGATTCTCCAAGAATACAGTACCAGTGTACTGGTTTGAGGTAAAATAGAGCAAATTTTCTGGTTTGTAACTTCACTTTTCAGCTAGGCCTCTTCTGTCTGACTAAATTCTGAAATTAACTGCACATTGTTCAGAAACTGCTTGCTCCCAGACTGATAAGACCTGATTACACCAAGATATGGCATGGAAGCAGCTCTTATTTTCATTTATCACTAGGGTGATCAAGGTCAGGAATTTGTCATGTGCCCCACCAGGGGCTGGAAGTGGAAAGACATAGAGGAGTGGACAGAGCAGGTGACCTGAAACTGACCAACAGGAGTATTCCATCTGCCCCATGCTCAGTATAAAACCTGAGGGATCAAAGGGTCGGCTGCTTCTTTGCTCTTTCTTCGATGGCCGACATCCAGGAAAGACTCTGTCTGTCCATCTGCCTTTGACCCTGATCAGAGCTCTCCTGACTCCAGGCAGGAATCCAGTTCCCGTCTGAACTGACCCCAGTCTGAGATTTTCCCTTTGTCTGCTGGGGGTGTGATCATCATCCTGGGAGTTTGGTACGGTTCTGTATACATTGTGTACCTTTTTCCTTTTCATTTTATGTAATTATTACCTGGTAAAGGAGTTTAGAATTTTTCTAAACNCAGAGCAGGTGACCTGAAACTGACCAACAGGAGTATTCCAACTGCCCCATGCTCAGTATAAAAGCTGAGGGATCAAAGGGTCCGCTGCTTCTTTGCTCTTTCTTCGATGGCCGACATCCAGGAAAGACTCTGTCTGTCCATCTGCCTTTGACCCTGATCAGAGCTCTCCTGACTCCAGGCAGGAATCCAGTTCCCGTCTGAACTGACCCCAGTCTGAGATTTTCCCTTTGTCTGCTGGGGGTGTGATCATCATCCTGGGAGTTTGGTACGGTTCTGTATACATTGTGTGTCTTTTTCTTTTTCCTTTTCATTTTATGTAATTATTACCTGGTAAAGGAGTTTAGAATTTTTCTAAACTCATAAATCTCTCCATTCCTTCCTCTCCACTCTTTGAGAGAGGAGGGAGAGCCATTTGTCATTTTGAGGGGCCTTCAGGGCCTAACCCAGGGCGGCAGTTAAGAGGATCAGGTTATAAAGGGAAGTGTCCTTCTTTTCCTCACCATCAGTATGTTGGTGACTGCACTTGACAAAGAAGGAGGAGATGTAGATTCAGTTTCCTATTCTGCCATAGAAGTATTCAGAGCCTTGCTTGCAGGTGGACACGCTTTTGAGGGATGGATCGTATGGTACTCTGAGTACTCCTTACCCAGTCAGTATGAAGTGATGCCAGTACCAGAAAAAAGTTCCTGAACATTTCTTGGATGAGCATGAGAACAAATAGTGCTCGGTGCTTGTGGCAGATGCAGAGCACCAGAGAGATCTGGTCCCTGAGCTGAGGGACATTTCTGTATTTTATCTCCAATGGAAGAAACCAAGAGAGACCATTGTAGGTCAGTTCAAAAAGATATAGGAAAGTAGGTATAATGTGTCTCTACCAAATACTGTAGATGACAGAGGTTAGATGGATGAAAGAGACTGTAAGATTGAGAAAAGTTGGCTCCTTGACTATTTGCTGTGATTAAGGAGGAAAAAGGCAGGTACTGAAGCTGTCTTTCTTATTGTGCATCATTAGTAACTTCATGACTTTTCATATTCAAGTTGTTTCTCCTTCTGTATGTAGTTTGAGAGAGTTGAAGCTTTTATAAATCACAGAAGTTTTGCTATGACCTTTTACTTCTTGGTTCTAAACAAAAAGGAAACTCCATACCAAGGTTAAAGTTTCATGGTATCTTGATCTTGAGATTTAACCGTAGAAAGGTTTAACCAAGTCATTTCCAGCTTTGTAATACACATTATCTAACCAAATTTTTTTCCCCAAATAAATATTCTGTAATCCATGTTATTGTGGATTTTGGAGATAGAAAAAGCCATTATAATGTAATCTGACTTCCTTCATAACAGAAGGAATTAAATGTCAAGAGAGTATTATTTTTTTCCTCACCAAAGAAGTGAAACTCTTCCCTGGGAAATTGAACACATGTAAGTGATGAAAACACTCAATCATCAGCAGTCCTTTTGTGGCAGAAGCTAGAATGAGCTTCCCTTCCTATTTTAACCTCTGGCAAGAAGTAATCTCTTTGTGCTGTTCAGAGCCTTATCTAACACTGCACCAATCAGTTTATTGAATACTTTGTTCTGTTTGAAGCCAATGCTCTTGCTAGTGCAGCTACATTTATTTTATTAGGTTTTTTGAGCAACCCATACATAGGGACTCTATATCATAGAGCTGTTCAATGGGAAGAGCTGGCAGTGGATATTTTTTGAATAATACCAGCCATATGATAATGGTGTTATCTTGCTGGGGTCTTTCACAAGCTTTAACACCAGTCATGGACAGTATTAACATTTTTTTGGAGTAAAAAGAAGATCTATTTTTTTATTATCATCTGTTGCAGTATTTGCAGCTTAATCTGCTTGCTTTTCTGGGAATCAGCTATGCATAAAAAACCACATATAAATCAACTGTTTATTTCCTAAGTTAGCAGGTCACTCAACTTGCATTTTAAAGAGAGAAGATGGAAGGGAACATGCATTTGATTTCTATAGTGTGACCATGAATTAGAATGGTGAGTGGCAAGATCCATTTTCTTCCTTAATACACCTTCTAATGGAGTGTATCTGTATAGGATAGAAATGGGAAGTCCGTTCTGAGGAATGGGAGGGTGGAGTGAAGTGAGCAACTTACAGCTGGTCATTATTTCAATACTATGTAATTCACAAGCACTGGGGATGTTACTGTACTCCAAGCATACTGCTCTGTTGTTAATTTAAGCCTTTGAAGAGGAGGAAAAGAAATCTTTTACTGGTTGCAAGCTTGGGATGCTGCACAGTACATGAGACTTCTTTGAATGCAACAAAGAGCCAAGGAAAATACCTAGTAACACCAGCCTACCAGTACCTGAAGAGAACCTACAGAAAAGACAGGGAGGAACTGTTGGCAATGGTTTGGAAGTAGAGATGGGGGCAGGTTTAGATCAGACATTAGGAAGAAGCTCTTCATCCTGAGGATGGTGAGGCACTGGGACAAATTGCTCAGAGAGGTGGTGGAGGCCCCATCCCTAAGCATTCAAGGCCAGGCTTGATGAGGTTCTGAGCAACCTAATCTAGTGCAGGATATCCCTGCTCCCTGTATTGGGGTTGGACTAGATGGCCTTTGAAAGTCCTTTACAACTTAGGATTCCTAGATTCTTCTGCAAGCAGAATTGACGTAGTGAATGTAATCAGTTAATACTTTAATCCATACATCCCATGGAGGAACTTAAGTTGTGGAGATGAGCTCTGTGCATTACCCAGAAATCTCAGCTTGAAAATTGCCTTTCTATGTCAGTCATGCAGGTGAATGCTCTGTAAGTACTGCAGTCACCTCAGCGCAGCACTGGGCTTGCTGCTAAGTCCTGGAGAAGACAAATACCAGAGACCTATGAACCTGAGACTCCCCTGGACCTAGGGGCTTGGGAGCACCTTGACTTCAGTAAGAGAACCAGTACTTGCTCCAAATGGAGAGGGTAATCATACTCCCTTTCACTGGTTCACTCTAGTCCCAAGCAGTGAGAATTTCTATTGACTCTCCTCCCCTTTTCTGCCCACAGTCTCCTTCCTGCTTTCAAAGCAATTTTCTTGCAAAACAAATAGCACTGTGCTGTTCTTTGACAAACTGTGCTTCACCGCATTGAGAGTCTCCTTTCTGAGCTATGGCATTGACCCTGGGGGAGCCACTGAACTTCCAACCTGATGTGGAAAACATTTACACCGTGCAGCCGTTCTGTCTGAATAGAAAAAAATTGCATTCAGTGAGAGTGTTCATATGTGGGGCTGTTTTATATGTGAGACTGTTGATTCATAAGTGTCCGTGGTCTCAAGGTGCTCCATAATTATGCCTCCTACCCAGTGTTCACATTCAAAATACTGCAAACAGAAAAGTGTGTACATATTGATACAGCACAAACATTAACCTTTTCTTGTAATCAACAGTGAGTATTTTTAACAATGAGTATTTTGAATTTATTTGCTTCCTCTTCTTGTTCCACATTATATCAGTGTTTCCTAGCTAAACTATTCATTATGCAGATTTAATTACGGCATACGGTAGAGAATTTTAAAGGTAGGCTCTGTCACTTGGGTTTTGGGACTTTGAGTATTTGACCTTCCACAAAATAAACATAACAATGCTTTGCTGTATCTCTGTAATTTTTTTGAGCTGTCTTCTAAAAGTTTGAAATGCTGGTAATGCTAAAGTAAAATAAATAGATTTAAATTTTCTCCCAGTGACCCATTGACCCATTTCTCCTACTGAACTGACAACAAAATCTCAGAGAAAGATAGTCTGACAGCTTTTTCTCTTGCATATAATAAAATTCTACAAAAATAAATAGCATTCACAATTTTACATGACAAAAGTTTAATTAATAATTTTTCTTTCCTAAAAAAAAAAGTGAAGAAAGAATATACTTGTCTGGGAAATAAAGCCAGAAGAGCTGAAAAGCAATCAAAATAAGTAACAAGTTCTTGTGCTCAAAATGTTATGTGTTCTGCATCACAGTAAGGATACACAAAGCTGCTTTTGTTCCTGTTGTTTTGGAATCTTGGTGACTCTAAACCTGAAAACATTGTAGCAAACATGACTGTATCCAGAACAACTCATCTTTTTACATGCAGAATGTAGGTTTTCCCAGCATAGCACTGATTCATGATTTCTGTTCTCCTCCCACAGCAGTAGTTTGTTCCATGAGACTTCTGGTAAAAGGCATGATACAGTGATAATGCTAATATGTAGGAGTCAGTCAGAGGTAAAAACCCCTATCACGATTAGCATTAACAACATACAGCCTTCAGAAGAACTCCAGAGACGAGGGTATGAGACATAAAGAACTGAAACCACTGGTTTTTTCCCTTGACAGCACACCTAAAAAAAAAATAGACAAAAAAGAGAGAGAAACACATATAAAAAATTGTATCAGAGTAAGGATGGACATCAGAGGGAAAAAAAGATTGCAGACAATTAAATACATCTGCTGCACATTTTAAACCCACCAAACCTGAAATTGTTTTACTTTTGTAAGAGATCTCGAGTACATTTACTATTCTTGTTCTCTGAAGGACTTCCATCATTCTGCTTCTTTCATTTTTTGTGCTGCTTTAGTTGCGTTGAGTAGAAGGAATACAAATTGTGGCAAGTTCTAATTTTGTATTTATTTGCATATCAGTAAATGAGGAGTTAATACCAGCCAAGTTCCTCAAAATGTTGAGAACTCAAGATAAACATGGTTTAGAAATCAGTAGTTCTATAAAATATTTTAAAATTCTGCAAAGAAACAACATACTAAAATAGAAATGCGCTCAGTAGAAGAAAGGTTAAAGAATCTTCCAATATATATCCAATATATCCAATTATCTGAATTTTTTTTTTTTTTATTTTCAGTTTACTTACATCGTTAATAAAGATGCAATAGTTGAGACAGTCATTCCAAGCTGGCTTTAAAAGCATAAGTAATGCCTAGTTAGTTCTCTGCTCAGTATTTCTTGACTGAAATATATTTTCCATAATGTTTGGTCACCCAAAACCACTTTAAAAAAGACAAGCCCATTTACTCTAGTTTAAGGAAAAAAGTAGTAAGAAAAAGAGTGTGTCTTACTATATATAAGATGCAATTGTGGAAATCTTTTTTTGTATGTAAATTTAAAGAAACTTATGTACATTTATAACTTCCCTAGTCTTACTAACACATGTTTTAAGAGGAAGTTAAAATGTCATAGTAAGACTGTGGTCTAATTTAGCGATTTTAGGGAAATTACCTTTCACTTTGTGCCACTTTAAATGAAACCAGCCAAGTACACTGGTGTGAAACGTAAGTAGCAAACAAAAATTCCATAATGAATATAAAATTCTGGTAGACAGAAAAAAAAGTGTTTAAGAAATTTCCAGACCTCAAATTTAAAATGATGATTCAGAGCTCTGATGTGAGTTTAGGCTGAACTCCCACTGAAGTCAGAGATTGAGACCTGTGGTGTCACATTTGCATTTGTGGGCAAGAGAGCGAACAGTTTCTAAAACTACACATCGATACTTCTAAATGTTACGTGTGCATAAGTGCTGTGAGTGTGGAGGGTGAAGGATCTAAGTGGAGAATGAAAGATGTGAGTTAAGGTATTTGGTGATTTGTTTTTGTTTTTTTTGGTAGAAAGCAACCAAATTAATTCTGTCAGTAAAAGGCTATTATGTGAATTTATTGAACAGGGATTTGGATTTGATGACTTTCAGAGATCCCTTCCAATCTAAATTATTCTCTGATTCAGTTATTGTGCTTTCAATGTCTCTAAGTCCCTGATTCCTTATTCACTGATTGTCACCCAGTGGCATCTTTATGAAAGGCTTGGTGCAAAATGTCAGTTCCTCTTGTCTTCATTAAGCTTTGTATAAGGATCACCTCTGCAGCAGGAAAAGAGCTTTGTCACAAGAATCTTCTGTCACCTCCTTTTCTGATCCCTCCAGAGTACTTTGTGGAACATGTTTGTAAATTTGTGCTATCTTAAATGTATTCCAGGTTTACATCATGCTTCCCAAATCCTAATTATTTCATAATTTTTTGACTTTGACCAAGACTGCTATGGGTTTTGCTAAAGACATAAATTTTTTATCTGTGGTTTGCATCAGGCGTTTGTAATTCTTTGTACTTTCCTCTTCAGAATGCCTTCTCCTGCATTCAGTTGTGGAGAAGGGATGTTTTTGAAATCGTTCACTTGAACAGATCTAATAGCTGTTTGTCTAAAGAAGCTGAAAGAGCGCTATACTTCGCATGTGCATACTTCCACATCACTGTTGTGCAGTGAAGGAAGTGGGAGACTACAGGCAGCATTTGCTCTCTGCAGCTCTCTCCCACCCCTTACAGGCCAAAGTGGGTAAGTGGGTGGCCATAACCCCAGATAAGCCTTTGTCTTTGCTTTTTCTACTCCCTTGGATTTATGTAATGGAAGAGTTTTGCTTGGCACTCTAGCATTTTAATTTTAGGTTTAAAAGCTGTATAGCGCCTCCAGTGCTGTAAATCTACCCGTGCTAAAGGTAAAAAAAGACTCGTGCTTTGTCAGGAAGTGGTGAGAAATGACATGTGTTTCCTCTTGATGAACCTTTGTAACAGCCTGTTCTACAGCTGTCAGATTTCCATTACATGAACAAATACATATATTGATGCCTTTCTTCTCACAGAGCTCTAAAAACATGCCCTTGCCTTCAGTGGAAAGGATGACCAGCTACTCATGCTTGAATATAATAAAGTCCCCTATTATTTCCCATGCAACGTTAAAAAAGATAAAGTTCATAAGAAGTGGTGTGATTTCCTGCTTCCTCTTTCGAGCACTCTCCTCTTCTAGTCACTATCATCAGAACAACACATTTACTCTTCCTATCATATTTGCTGATCTCTGGTCATCAGGTCCCATCAATCATCTCCTTTTCTGTTCTTTCATCTATTGTAGTGTCCTCAGACAGCTGTGTGTTTTAATTTCATTTTTTCACTTTGTATCTGCTTTCATTGCTATTGCCTCCACAGAAACTGTACATATCAGAATTGATGTCTTTAGCTAGGTGCTCTACTCTTAGTAGTAAAAGTAAAATTACTAAGCGTATGTAAATTCTTTTTTTGTAATTTCCCCAATGTGTGGCAATGTTTATCTTAATTTCTGCTGCAATATTAATGCAATTACTTAGACCTTACTGAGACATATGGCATTAGTGAAAAATGAATGTTGACTAGCCATTTTATAGATTACAGTAGTTTTACTTCGCTATCTGTCTTTCACAACATGTAAAAATAGTCATAATATTAGTTGCTATTTTTATTTCATACATATAAAAATCTTTGTCATGTATAATAAAAATTCTGTGAGTTATTGAGGCACTTGAAAATCTTGCTCAATTATAGGTAGGTAGCTCTGTGTTCTCTAACCTAGGATTTTCTTTGGTCAGTGAAATGGCAATGATTAATCAGTTCATCCATATTATATTCTATCTTCAGATTCCCTTCTGAAGGAGTACTACAAGTGCAATCCAAATTACTTATTTTACATGCAACAAGTGCTCATCTCCCTACCTGCACATTTGTACATCATTTTACAGTACCTCAAAGGTCTGAGTGGACTTATGCTGTTCCACTGATGGGCTAGAAGCACCCAGCTTGTTAATCTAGTTATGTGATTATTAGCTAGTTTTGCATCTCCAGTCTATGTGACCAAATTCTTATTTATCTGTTGATCAACTAGAGGGGATCCTTTGTCATGAAACTGGAAGAAACCTCAAGCTTTTCTCTTTGGTTTGGTAACAAAAGGACATGCCATCTTTGATAGTACTTCTTGATATATTTTTTTATAGAAAAGGCATGCAGATTAGGAAAGTGATTCCAACTCTGCAAAATTTGGTTAGCCAGTTTTGAAAGGATGAAAGGTGTTTTCCATAGAGCAAAAAAAAAAAAAAAGTAGAACTTTGCCTTTTGGGGAGTCTCATTTGAAGGTGCCTGGGTGTGTAACCGCCCTTTTCAGTGGGGGGGTATGAAGAAGAAAAAGCAATTCACCAAGGCCTGCAATCTGCAGTGGTCATGCACGGGAGTGAGTCTGTGCATTCATAATCATGTTGGGGGAATCAGACTGTGACAATCCCTGAGACTGATACTTTGAAGTTAAAGAAAATATACACACACTGACCACAAAGGGTTTAAAACAGAACAAGTGAGGCCCAGTCTTTTATTTCCATTTATCAGCATGTAAATGAGACATAGCTCTCAGGTACAATGTCAGATTACCTGCTGAAAATCAACTAAAAGCCTGATTCTGTGAGAAAAATTTGAAGGAGCTTTGGGGTCTTGAAAGAGATATGCCAGCAAGCAGACTTTGGTAACATCACCCAACTGCAGCTGTAGAAACATTAGATTTTTAATCTAAGCTCTCTATCTGCAGAGCTTCCATTAATGCTTACCAGAAAGTGGGAGAAGTGAGCACTGGCCAAAAGTTAACTTGCTTACAGGTTTCTTAGCATGTTGCAAATTGCCTTCTGGAGATGCCTATTTCCTTTGTCAAAACTAAAATTTGATATGATTATATGAGCGTAGCTTTTGAGTATGTCTTCATCTGCAGTCATAAAAACCTCCTTTTAGTAAAAAAATAAGATCAAAAGTAAATATACCAGATTTAGAGATGTTTTTACCTTCAAATAGCAGGAATCTAGTTTTGACTGAAAAAAATTAATTAAATAACAAGCACATTCTATAATTCTTTTAATCACCTATAAAAAGCTGTCATGCATAAACAGTACACCAGACATCCATTCTCAGGTACCCTATTCACATTTTCATGAGGATTTTCAGTCATCTCTAATTTCACAGAAAGTAAAGTGATTCTTTTTGAAACACTTAGAAAAATATTAAATACAATTAATTTACTTAAGATACTGGAAGAGCTCCAGAGCTGTGTGTGTAGATAGCAGAAAACTTCCCTTTAAAATAAAATGTATTTCACATTTTTTGTATAAAATCTATATCACTGTGTGGATCAAGAATATGCTATATTTCAGCTATATTTGCTTGTTCCTCTGTAAATTAAAAATCACCACATTAAACAAGCTAATAAAATAAATGATTAATCTTATATTCTGTTTGCCAAATTTGAGCTCAGAGCAAACTTTTATGACCAAACTAAACTTTAGAGTTTTCACCAGAGAATTTTCCTCACAATGATGAGCAAGGAGTTCCCACTTTGCCAGTATGGGTTTGCATTTTAAGAAAGTTATTTGAAGTTCTTATATGGACATTTTAAATTTCTTAATTTTAAAAAGAGTTAAATCATAAAAAGTGGTGCAAGACCCTAATTTTAAGAAAGGTTATACTTTAAAAATACTTTTATTTCTCTATTTCTTTTGTATGAAATGAGAACAATGAGGTCCCATGTCCAAAACTACTTGTATAACCAAAATTAAGAAATTCAGACTAGTCTGTACAGTTCATTTTTACCACCTCAAGATGTCTCTGGCAAGCTGTAGGCAGGAAAGTAACTGCAGATTAGTCAAAAAACTTCCTCCATATAGCCGAAATACTGTAGAAGTTACATCCCATATTGCATGATCTTCTAAACTATTCATCTCAAATCAAAAAAAAAAGGAAGGGTGCGGGAGCTGAAAAGCAGTGTGCATCCTCCATGCCCCCTTAGCTGTCTGCAGAAACCTCGTGTGAGCTGTCCTATCAATTACTTGTATAGTCATCTACAAAAGTGAATGCAAGGAGAGCAAGGGGACATATTCACTCAAGGCTGGTTGCCTATGTGTGATCCTGTGAGGCTAAAGGCATATCTTCTTTAGAATGCCTGCCTAAAGAGTTCTGAGTGAGTTCAAATGCTTGCAAGCCTGATTCTTGAGGCTTCTAAACCCTGCCCTAGGGCTCCTTCCCTTGGCCTGCTCCCCTCTCTTGTAACAAACAAGTTCCTCGTTTAAAAGAATGAGCACACATGAGAATAAACAAAAAAGCCAAAGAACCAAATGAAAAACCTACCTGCTACGAGGCAGTTTCTTTACACAGAGATGCAAGAAAAACCAATGCAGCAAGAAGGCCACAGACTTCCTTTGTTCCATCTCACAGGTTAACCATGAACACCTAGGTTGAGTTGTGCTTTTTTTTTTTCTTCTAAAGAGAAAGAGGGAGAGTAAGCAAGGGAGAGTGAGGTAGAAATAAGGCAAATGAGAAAAGCAACTGAGGCTAGAGCAGTTGCTGCTGCTTTGTCTGGCTAGTAGCCTGATATCCCTGCAGCAGAAGTTACGTGAAGAAAGCCCGCTCCAAATGACATGAGACCCTTTATAAGTCATGAAGGTGACTCATAACTAACCAACTTGCCTTGCCTTTAGTAAATCCCCTGCTTTCCTTTTCTTAGAACAAAGCTTCAAAAAAAAAAAAAAAAAGAGAAAACCCAAAGAAAAAAGAAAACTCCAATCGAACTGAGGATTTTTAAAAAATACACCATGTACTTTCCATTCCTCGGACAGCTTGGAATCAGCCTTTGAACTGAGTAATAATAAATGCAAATGATTGTTTAGTAGTTTGGGGTATGTCATACAAGAGAGTTCATACCAGTTTCTTCAGAAATCTAACTGGAGAAGGAGCTCATTGTGGTGAGATGTTTCTTGTCTTTCTCTGTATCATTTTTTCATCCAGAGCTGTCCTGCATGGACTTTTCTTATGACAATTAACTCTTGCAGATCCAGGCAGAAAAATATTAAGTTAGTCAGAGATGGACAAAATTCTCCCTGTTCCCAAGAAATGTGCAAACACCTGTAGCTGTTGCTGGTACAGCTGCAGACCTCAGGGACAAGTTATAGAAAAATTAAGGTGTAAAACAGTGGATTGTATAAACCTGTTACTAAAATTATATGTAATTTAAGAAATTCTTGAAAGACAGCTGCAGATGAATGAAAAAACAGGTTGCTCTAAACATACAGAAGATACAAATTCAAACAGTCTTTATACTCACAGAGAGATGCAGGTTTTTGAAGTTCAAGAAAGGAAAAGTGTGGTTGCTGCATCGTGACTTTCCTTAGACGCTGAGGGTTGCATGTTTTCAAAATACTGTATTTCATTATGAATGACACTATTTCTTTAGCCTTGTGCATTGGAAATCCAGTGACATTTTAAGAAAATATTTTCATTTCAGAACTCCCTAGGATGGCTGAAAGACAATAGTTTCGTGTGCCAACCTCCAAAATACATGAAATTAAAAAAATCAGTAAAATTCCATCTTATACACACTGTTTTTTTTCTTTGATTTAGGAGTGTGATTATAAATGTCTTCATTTTACTGTTGAGCCCATATAAATTTTGGATGCTTGTCTGCAGATCATAATTTGCACAATTACATCCGACCCTTACGCTTCATTAACAACAAGATGGATTTTGGCTCCCATCGTAATAGAGAAAAGTTGGAAGGTGTGGTTGGAGCAGTGATGTCTTTCTGACATGTGCCAGGTGAAGCAGCTCTGAAAAACACAAGCAATTACTTTTACCTCCAAGGTCCTCTGCTCTGAGGACATTGCCACTGCCCATGCTGCTGGAGGAAAAGATGGCAGTGATCCTGGCTGTGCTCTAATGCTCATGTGTCTGGCTGCGTGGGCAGGTTACGGCAGGCAGCTTTCTGTTTTCTTCTGGTGCCTCTGGGTTGGAAGGAGAATCGATTTCTCTTGATCCCTGATCCAGGGGAAAAAAAAAACAACAGTGAGCTTCTCGGTCCTCTTCTCCAAATGTGTTCTCTTGGTACTTGGTGTAGGGTCATATCTCAGGGCCAGCTTTTATTGGGAAGAAGAAGGTAGCTCCATTAGAGTGAGTTTAGACCCTAGGATTGTCTCCATCCTGATTATACTACAACATGAAAATGTTAATTTTTCACCTCAAATTTTTTTGCTTAACTTGCATTTTTACTTGATGGAATGACACTTGACATGAGTATGCCTGTGTGCATATTTGCTGGTCTCTCTAATCACTTCAAAACATGAGTTAATTTACCCATGATGATGGAGGGACATCTTGAGGATATGAAACTCCTGTGATTTTTTTGTGAAAACAAATGAGCAGATTGGGAAAGACCTTATTAAAAGTTCCACTTGTGGAAAGGGTGGTAATTGGAGTTCAACTCTTCATAAATATGAGAGCCCATGTGGGAACTCATTTACATAGGCAACCAGATTTTGCTAGTTTTGCCATTCACAAAAAGACCTAGATGGTAAGGGATTACAGTAAATGCATGAAAGCACCAGTTAATGCATTGACCAATAGACCATTTTGGGTTAAAGAGCAAATAAAATCCTAATGTTGCTAAGAACAATTTACATGGCTGATTTAGCAGCAAAGCTGTCAAGTAGACATTGATGCCTGATGTGGGGTAGCCTGATTAGGGTTATTTGTGAGCATTTGTGTTTGAAAGTTGGCAGGAAATCAGCTTCAAATACCCAGAGCAATGGGTCCTGTGAGGTGTCCTGGTGGCATTAACAAGGACCGGGGCACTGTTGAGACTGTCCTATGCTTTCTTCCTGCTTCTCTATTTCACCTCTTAAACTCTTTCTTGTACCTTACAGCAAGTATCACTATGTCTGTACTGAAACATGGCATAATTTTCTGGGAGAAGCATAAATGCCCTTTATGTTTTCAAACATATGAATATGATTTCACTGGCTGCACAGAAAGATGCAAAACAATAGCTTCTTGCAGGAGTCAGAAAGGAACTTTTAAATGTAATTAAAAAAAAAAATCAGTCTTCAAAAGCATGCCGTGCATTTAAAAATTCTTTTCTAGTTGTCCATAATACACAGAAAATTGAATTTCCTAACTGATATGGTATAGATGGTCAGGTTTCCTCTCTTCTGTGATGCCTGACCAACAGAGGGCAATAAATTCATACAAGCAACAGGCTTCTGTCCAAAACGTGGGGAAATAAAGGAACATTTAAGCTTATCATGATATTGATCAGACTTGTAACATGCAATACTGATTTCACTTGAGATAGTGGTTAAGGCTCTTAACAACATCTGCCAGAGACAGATGGGGATTGCAACTTGAGCTCTATTAGACAATAAACAAAGGAAAAGGTGAAAATGCCAGACTTAATTAGAAGTATTTAATGACAGAACTTCAAATGGAGTTCATTCATGAGTAAATGGAGGGTTTAAAATATGGGTCACTGGAAAAGCTAATAGCAATCTAGAGGCATAAAACTTCTTTTTAAACTAACAGCCATTTTCCTCAGACTTTTCAGACTCTTTTACTCTTTTTTGAAATAAATTGTTCTATTCTTCTTGTGAATTTTTTTGAAAATTCCAAAATTGTTAAAATTATTCTTTAAAATAATAGCTGACTGTAAATTTTTATTTTGATACACTAATACTGTTATGGAAATTGTGACATTGATGTGACAAGATATTTTTGAACAAAAGTTATTTAGAAAGTAACACTTCAATTAGCCAAAAATTATTCTATATGTTTTATCAATTCTTGTCATGTTGCCTTATGAAGTGTCTGAAACATAATTTGAGATGGATGCTTGAAGCCTTTCCAGACCATCTCTCCCTGTTCTCCTCTATCCCTTTGAAACAACTTCTGGCACTATAGCTTTTGCTCTCCTGGTCTTAATGATAACTCAGTTTCTTTTATAAGAAAATAGTTTTTTTCTAGTGGGCATTGAAATTCTACCCAATTTTGCCTTTAAGAAACTATCACTTCCTCTTTGACACTGAAGTTCTATTGACAAGCCATAGAGAGACAGGATATGACTGCTCAAATGTATCTTCCTTTTCTCATTCAAAGGTAATAAGTCCTAGATGTAGGGCACACTGATGAATTGTGCCTTCTCTTTCTTTACAGTCTTTCTTGTCCATGCAGTGGAGATGCTGCTTTCTAAAGCAGATACACTAGCAAGATGTTCTGGGAGAAATACTTTTCAGGTGATCCTGAGGTTATAGTGGCAGTATAAGGGATAGTGGCAGTATCACAGGAGATTTGGAACCTCAGGATGAGCAGAAGAGCTGCTTGTGGTTCTCCTCCAGTCATATAAAAACTCTCAGTGAGAAATTCAGGAGAACATTTCAGACAATTGTTTGCACAGATGTTTGAGTGTAGCTTGGAGGCTGTTATAGTGAAAAATTCTGAGTCTTTGAATGTGAGTTCAGGAGCCCTCAGGCTTCAGGACATGGGAGGAGGTGATGGTGATGAGGAATGCTGCTTTAAAAGCTACATCCTGGAGAAAACAGGTTCCTTCTTTCAGGAAAGAGAAAGACTTGTTCTTGGAATACAATAAAAGCTGAAACTATTAAGGAGGATTCAAATACAAAAATCCTAACCCAACTGTTGCACTTGTAATTTCACAGAGAAGAGGAAAACAAATCAGAGCTCTGTACAAAACTATGACTGCCTTCAGTGTTACTGAACACCCTTTTACCTGCAGGTTATACTGTATTTATAGATGCAGCAAGCTAAGCCTTGCCTGCATGGCATTTGAGAACTAATGTATTCCTTATTGTAAGTACCTTGTATAGTCAGGACAGTACTTGTCTGACATTTATAGATGCTATGCAGAAAAAATATGTAGATCATATACATGCAGTTTTTTAGTTTTTATCATCTCCTGGAAAAACAAAATTGTATTTTTTGGAATCAGAGGAACATTTGTATGTATTATTGTTCTACAAGCTGAGGAAAACTGCCACTCTGTGGATTTTATTACAGTACATTTATTATATTTCTGAGAAAGGTAAACATTTTTTTTGCATATCCCATGTTGGTGCAATGTAAGAAATTGTGTATTCTGTTGTATCTACCTTTCCTAGAATAAATAGATGTGAAATTGGACTAGGAGACAGGTGACTTCAACAATAAACATTAACTGTCTGAACTTACTGAAAAATTACAATGATATACTAAAGATGCATGGAGAAATAACCTCAGCAAGAAAGTGGAAAGTAGAACAGTGAGAAGATGCAGTTCAGAATTAATGAGGATGTAAGGCTGAATACAAAGCACAGGAAAGATTAGGGGAGCCTGATGTTTCCTTAAAATAGAAAAGGTGGCAATATTTTACCTGAATTAGGCACTATCTACAGCTTTTTGTGAATGACACTTGAAGGTCAAAAATTCTTTCCCTGAAATATGACCTATTTCAATTTTGAAGATGGTTCTCATGCTATTCCTTTGTGAACTGCATCTGTGCACCTGTTGAATGATTTTATTCTGTCATTTTGCAGTAGACTGAGATGCAGTGAGATAAGGTGGCATGAAGATCCTTCCAACCTCATGTTATTCTGTGATCCTGACAGCAGAATTCAGCTCACTGTAGAATGTATGACAGATAAAGGATTTCTTGGAGAAGAAGGCAAACCTTATAGGTAACAGAGAAAAAATTCTGATAGATGTAGCTAACGGCATAGATTTTGGGTTTTGGATCTGGAGTTTAAGATCTCTACTTACCTCATATTTTGTTTTAAGGTATGAGCCTCTGAGCTGTCTTTTTCAATTTGGACTGCAAAGTAAATCTTACGCATGTAAAATATTAGGGTACTTTAAAATGAGTGTATGTTTTGATAAACTGTCATCTGCAGAACATAAAGAATTATTAAGAATTCCACAGTGGAAGATATTATTACTACAGTTCCAGACTTCCCCTTTGTCTGGATGTCTAGGGAAATTCAGATAAGAATTCTGAATTTGTATAACCCTATTCAAAGCTCCTGATCTCTCACAGCTTGCACATCTCTAACAATCCAGTGAGAGGTTTCAGCAAGAGCTAAATCGGAAATACCTACCACATATAGAACATCTGAAGCTGGATCTGAGCTAATGGTACAGCTCTGGGCTGTCAAGTCAAAAAGAAAAGCTGATGCTAATTTTCTAGGCTGAAAAAATATGCTAATGTTTAGGATGAAAAAATATTTTGCAGCTGTTAGGAACAGCTGTAGTTATAGAGAAGTGACAATCATGAAGACACCCAAAGCTATCTTTTGTGGATAAAGAAAAAACCAAAACCCCAGAAGTAGAAAGAATTGATGTTTCCCATTGAGATTGCTTTAATTAGTTCTAAATCCTGCAAGGTTGCAGGAGTGTAAATATATCTGGTATTTAAAGGGTTAATGGATTGTATCTGCAGCTTTCATACTCACAGGAAAACTACTTAGGTCTATTTCCTGTAATGTAGAGAGCTGTATCACAACATGAA
Organism: Turnix velox; assembly: GCA_013400935.1. Lineage (NCBI taxonomy): Eukaryota > Metazoa > Chordata > Aves > Charadriiformes > Turnicidae > Turnix > Turnix velox. The sequence continues at coordinate 443,932 of VZTY01033816.1, forward strand.
ACACTCAGCTGACAGTTTTATGGCACAAAGTGGAAGGAGCAGCTCTGTAAGAGTATGCTTCAAAGAGAATAATGTGGGTGGGGAATTTTTACAAACTACACACAAGTTCAGAAATTTCTGATGAAGTCAGTCTTCAATCAGTGATCTTTCTTTCTGTAAAGTACATGGGATTTTGTGCTTTTTTCGAAGATGAATATTTCCTTCCCAGAATCCCTTTAATGACAACACTCGTTGTTACTAGAGACACATGGGACTACAAAAAAAAAAAAAAAGAAGAATGATTGCCTTTAAATATAGTAATAAGTATCTTTATGTCACAGAGAGAGAGATGTTGAATGAAAAATTACATGTTTAGATGTCTTCTGTGCTCTTGTGTGTGTTCTTGGGACAGATGAATAATCTTCTAAATCTGCTAAACATAGTGTAAACATGGTTACACAATTGCATTTTCTCTTTAAATGTTATGTTTATTAATGAATGTCAGTAAGATTTTTTTAATAGCAGCAGCAACAGTAATGACAACAACTAATAATTTAATGCACAACTATTTACTGAATAATAGTGCTTAATTTTTTTCATTTATTATAACCACTCTCCATTTAAGAAATATATGAATGGGCATGTAAAACAAAAGCAACACATAAAAAATGTGGAGAGGCTAGTTTTGGTGAGGTAAGATATCTGGGGGAAAGGACTTAGGGACTTCAGGTGGGACAGCATCACACTCAAAACTAAGTTGTGGCTGGAAGCAGAAACTCTTTGGGTAAGGGAGATCTCACAATAACCTATATGACTATAACTGTATAACTATTTAGCTTTTCAGAAAAAAAAAACCATGGGAAGCCTACAGTTTTTCAGGTTGACACTCTGAAAACTAGTGGTTGCAGTGAAGGCTGAATATGAGGGTGTTTCAGTGTCATGAGGAGCCCTAGAGTGCCTACTCACGGCTTTCTGTAAGTGGCAATGGGGGAATTAATCAAGCCTCAGGGGTCTGATAGAATACATTACGTGTCTTTAGAAACCAGCTAGTCATTATGCACCTAAAAATCATGGGTTTAAGTCACATCTAACATCCTTCAAAAGAGAGGCTGTGGTCTTTGGTGGAGACAATGGTTTTACTTTGAGTCATAGCCTCAATTGATTTCTTTTCCTTTACTGGGAGGAATGAAGGAATATATCGCTCTTGTTTAAAACAGAGTCATGCAGTCCAGCACAGCGAAAAAGATACAGGTCCATATCAAAGAAAACAGAGGACTGGACACCTTGTGGTTCTGCTCAGATGAGGAGCACTTCTTTTCATAGCCAGTCATGCTGTTGGGTTGAATCACAGAATAACAGAATATCAGGGATTGGAAGGGACCTCAAGAGATCTAGTCCAATCCCTCTACCAGAATACGAAACAAGATTACACTTGAGTCTGTTAACTGTAGGATCTGGACTATATTTTCATCATACATTTCCGAAACTGGAGAAACCCATGAAAAATACCCAAGACCATTGAAAATACCTTGGCTTCAACATTCAAAGTATGAACAGGGAGGCAGCATTATCTCAGACTGAAGCATGGCTAACATGGGCCTGCACAATTGCCCATCTGCAAAGTGCAGTTTGAGGTGAGATTTGCCAAGCGTGAAGCATCTGGATGTCTGGACTAGTCATGAGCTGCCCTACCTGGGAAAATATTTAGACTTCCAAGATATTTGGACTCTTGGCACACAATGGTGATTGAAAATACTCTCCAGGAACATCCCTGCTACGAAGTGTAAAACCCATGAGTGAGAGAGAGTCTTCACCAAAAACTCCATACTTAGGTGCATAGAGGGGAATGTGAAAATCCTCAGTGACCAAGAGGTTTCTTGCCTTGCAGAGCTACCAAAATGTTTACTATAGCATCCTAAAAGTGTTAGTTTAATTTGAGGCAGTTTGGTCTTGAAGCAGTCTTAGTGGTGGGGAAATACTACCCTGGGGTAACAAGTCACACTGATCAGAGTTCACAGCACAGGGGTGAGTGGGCAGGAAACCAAGGGGAATACTGTTCACTAGTTAGTGAAAGTGTTTTGAAACAGAAATGTTTCCATGAGGCTTACAGTCATAAAATTTGCAATATGTTGCAGGATTCTTTACCAACTCTATTCAATATCTCCAGGAGCGAAGACCTGAAGTAAAAAGCAAAATAAAAGCATATTGATTTGGAAGTGGTGAAGTGTTTCTTCATGTGTTCTACATTTTAGGATCATGATTTTGGTGTGTCTGTGTGTGACTGTGAAAGTCTGAAGCTTCCCTGAGTGAAAACTGGAAGCATGATATTACTGCAGAATTCCCAACTCTGAGTTTGGTAAGAATAATGCCTCATATCCTAAAACTTCAGTGATGCTCTCTGCATGATAAAATGTATCCACTCATTCTTTCACCTTGTCCTCTTTCCCTGCATTCTTATGTCCTTTGAAGAATCAAGAGATCAGGATCCCTTAGGTTTAAGAACAGCTGGAAGAATAGAGCAAAAATTTGATATCAGCAGAACATTTCCCTCTGTCACTTTAACTCCATAAAGTAGCAGACAGCTCAGCACAAAGTGTAACTTAGGAAAGAAATACCCTTCTAGTAATTTAAATCATCAAGCAATTCTGCTGTTGTGCATCTTATGATCCAAGAGGACATGGTTGCACCACACATGCACATACACTATTTCCTGAGTCCCTAAAACTCCAGTGACAACTTCCTTTCCATAGGATGTATCTACACTCTAGCATAAAATGAAAAATTTCAGGTATCAAATATTACCTGTTCTTCTGAAGTTTCATATTTTGAATGATGAGCATTTAAAAAGCTAAACCAACAAGATGTATCTAATATTTTCATGGCCACTATATATGTATCATGTTGTCTTCTCCAAGTCACATGGCTGCATGCGCAAAACTTTTAATTTATAAAGTGACTCGTGCAATACATCTAGTCTATGTTTATGCTTTCTTCGCCTTCTTAAGAAAGAGTGCCAAACCACCAAATGTTAGGAAGCATTCCTACTTAATGTCTTAGAAGTTTTTTCTGTTCCCCTTTCTAATGAAGGCTGCCGTTATAGTTGTATGTCAAGAGTGATTCATATTACCCAAGATAAGTTTACATATGCCATATTTTGTTTACTTTCATCTATTCATAAACTTACACACTCGTTCTCGATTTAGATTTTATGTAATTCCTGTACAAAAGTGCGTGTTCATTTAACTACAGAGACATCATTTATCATACTGCGTAGAATTCTGTGTATAATATTTGTTGCCTGGTTCTTAAGGGTGCGTAAGGGTGCTTTACCTTAGGAAAATGCAAATATTAAAAAAATAATTCCAAAAACTAGATTGTCAAGTTAGATGTATTTTTATCTACTGTATGTCATACCAAAAGTGTATGAGTTTGTCTTATGCCTATTGCTCAACTAATTTTACTGGGTTAGGCGATTGATAGTAATTTTAATAGTAATTTATTTGTCCTGCTGCTAATCCCCCAACGTTACATCATAAATTGGTAAGCAAAAGTTTTTGATGTAGGATTCTGTCAAAGCAAGATATAACCTGGAGAGTGCTCCATAGATATCAGACACTGCAATTTGCTTGACCACACAAGATTTGGTCCACCTAGTTGTTTCTGCTATGTCAGCAAATGAAGTTCTTTTAGGAGAGGTGAACACATTTGCATTGTTTTGAGTGCAGGGAATACTTGTACTTGCTTTCTGAACTGCAGACTTGAGTTACCTTATATACTAGGCTCAGAGTGCCATGTTGTGCTTTGAAAGCAGTTGCCTCAATTGAATGTCACCCAGCATTGCACGCTCCTGAAAAAATCTATTGCTCTCCCTCTTTGAAACAGGAAATGCCACTTAATTTGTCAGATTTTTCAAAACAAGATTATGCTTTAACCACAACATGTGCGATGTGAAACGAGATTACTATATTCTGACTGATTTCTAAGATATGCACAGGGTAAAAAAGTAATTTTTTTTTTTGAAAGGTCTTGGATTTCAGCAGAACTTGAGGACAGGATGACTTATTAAGGACTGATGCAGTGAAAGGATCAGTGCAGTGAAAATGAAAGGTGTTTCACTCCAGTCAATTATATTGCATCTTTACTGAAAATTTGAGATGCTCTGTTCCTCCTGGAGGTAGGGTACTAGGTAAGTTGTCAATAAATTACAAAACATAGGTGAACTACTGAATTTAAAAACATAGACATCAAAATTTCTGGATGATGAGTATGCTCCCACTGATTTTTTAAAAGCAGTGTGAGCATTCCCGAGTTTTGAGTTGAAGCAGATTTGCATCGAAAATATATAAAATGAAGTTAAACAGAAACTAATTCTACCATATAATCAAGAATATATATCAATATCTGGAATACTGATGGGGTAGCAAGCCAATGTTCTTGTAGAATATATTGTGGTATTATCAACAAATGAGAGCAAATGTTCTTCAAACATACGTTAATAATGTCTTGTGTTCTTAATACTTAAGGTCATAAGGCATGTACCATAGTAACAGAAAGTATTTTTTCATATGAATACAAAGTTAATCCACATTCACTGGAGAGAACTAATGAATTTATTAATGCTATTTCCACATGCATATATACTAATGTTCTATTTGTGGAAGACTCCTGTTTGCTTCAGTGTGCATTTACTTCAGTGAAACCAGTGAAACCAACATATGAAGACAGAAAATCTGAACTATTTCTAAGAATAACTAAATATATATGATAGATATGTCTTTGCAGGATATAGCATTTACTTGGTGACACTGAAGTGTTAAACTCAAGAGAAAGTCTTGTGTAAACTTAATTTTTCTTTGACACAACTATTACTTATTTTTGACTAGGCAACAACTCAGCAGTTAAATAAATGATTTGGAAATAGATTTCTCTGTTTGAAGTAGAAAACCTCATCTCTTGGTTTTTTTTTTATTTTGCTCTATTTTTTTTATTAGACTTGACACTCAGTAATATCTTTTATTAAAAATTAAAAATCAGATCAAACAATGACAAACTAATTTGAGCCACAAAGACTTAGAGTCTTACACAAATTTCCCTCCACGTTTCTGTTCAAGAGACGAAACTGATTTGTGCTGTGGCCTGCAGTTATTTAAAGCTGAAAATCTCATTAAACAAATTGTTGGGGTTTGTTTGATATATCTCTTGGGAACGTTACAATGAAAAGCTAAAAATTCTCTCACTTCTACACCTTTCATCCTGAAACTTTATGTACTTACATGAAATTACTCAAGGTTATTACCAACCACAGTGGAGAAGTGAGCTCCCAAATATGGCTTCTTACTCATGCAGGATGAAATGATGCCTTCCCCTCATTTTTGCTGGAGCTTTCAGCCCAGGCTATCTCATTGTGTTGACTTAGAGCCTACAAAACAATACTAGTTTAAATACATACAGTGGTGTTGTGAGATGAGCAATGTATACTTTAAGAAATTGTCTTTTGGTTAATGTAATGGTTATACTCATAATTAACTTAAAGCAAGTTTCTCCTGTAACACCCCATCGGCCCCCACTGGGTTCCCATGAGTGTTCACAGTATTTTAACCAAATCAGGTTTTAAGGTGTACCACCAAACTACTCACTGCATAGTTTTGAATGCAGGCAAAGAGTAAGGTATAACAAAGACCTGAACTTCCACTACTTCCTGCAAGAACAGAAATATGAGTGGTTCTGCACATAGAAGTCGGAACTGATTTCTTTAATATCAGAGAAGAGAGCTGCACCTATTCTCTTTTTGTGAAGCAGTGAGCGTAGTGAAAGTAATGCTACTTGCCTACATGTGGGGTTTTTATTATTTTTATGAGTTAGTTTTTATTTTCACAAATACACTTCCAATTCTTTTATTCTGGAAGCATGATCAGATAAAATATGAGGTACTTCAGCAACATTCACTGTCTGTGGAGCGCTCAACATTACATTAAACTGTTTGTGGCCTACTTCAGTTCCTAGTGTCCTGGCAGAATCCATCACAATAACCTGCTTCTTTGACAGGTACTTCAATGAGTTTTGAAAATTGCTTTCACTAGTAATAAAAATGCCAGTAATGGTGTTTGAATTCATGTGACAGAGTAATTCTAGCAAAACTAACAAGACTACTCAGAAGTTTATACTTGTTTGAAGGATCAGAGCATGAATTCCTGCAGGATACATGGACGTCACTATGTGGCACAGGAGAAGACAATGAAATAATTGTTTACATCCCATGTTTCCTGCCATTGAGTTTCCTGATAGTTCCAGCTGTTTTTTGTATCAGTGGGTGGAGGCATTTCACTTTTTGATGCTTGTGAGTACAATTTAGTGGTCATTCTGATCCATTGTGCTGTTTTACTTTTTCATCTCCTGACATTTGCTTGCATTAATTTTTATGAACATTTCTGCTTTTCCCTCAAAGAGAAAAAAATAAGCAGAATCAAGTTTCTATCTAACCATAGGGAAGAGTTTTTTAAAAAATTAATTATTTCACAGAATCACAGAATGTCAGGGATTGGAAAGGACTTCAAGAGATCTTCTAGTCCAATCCCCCTGCTGGAGCTGGAATACCCAGACCGGGTTGTAAAGGAACGCAACCAGACAGGTTTTGAATGTCTCCAGGGAAGAAGACTCCACAACTGCTCTGGGCACCCTGTTCCAGTGTTCTTCCACTCTCACTGTGAAAAGATTTTTTCTTATATTTCTGCAGAACCTCCTATGTTCCAACTTGCACCCATTGCCCCTTATCCGATCATTGGATATCACTGAGTAGAGCCTGGCTCCATCCTCCTGACACTCACATTGTACATATTTATAAACATTAATGACGTCACTGCTCAGTCTCCTCCCAGCTAAAGAGACCCAGCTCCCTCAGCCTTTCCTCACAGGGAGATGCTCCAATTCCCTAATCATCTTCATGGCTCTGCATATGTATGTGTAAATAAATGTATCCCTTTTCTTTTACTGCAGCCTCAGAGTACTGATGAAGAAACATGGCTTACACGGAGGGGACTTTTAGTTAAAATGCTGCAGATATAACTGCAGCGAATACACAGAAATAACTCAAATGAGAGCAGTGACTTAAAAAGCATCATTTTTTTAGTTAACTTAGTCCCAGTGTGTCTGGAACCTAACATCTTCAGTATTGGCTAGGGCAAGTTGGACCACTGCTGTGATTCATCCTGGCACTTCTCAGTTGATTTCTGTACATTGACTGGGGATTCCCACTGAACAGGGGTAATTCTGTATGTGAATTTCTGCATCTCTGAGTATTTATGGTCTCATTCCAGTTGTGAAGATCAGGACTTTGTCATCCTTTATGCATATCTGCTGAAGTGTTCACTTTGCTCTTCATTCATGGTCCCTCTGCCCTCTGTGCAGTGTGTGGGAATGAAGTCTTTATACTAATGCAGCAGAAAAGCAGAGTCTGCACTGCAAGCAATTCAGTCTGATTTCCCTTCTCTGTGCTGATTTTCCAGCTTCCACTTTTTACATAATTTTTACCTTCTGAGTTTCCTTCTTTCCTTTACTTTTCTCTTGTTCTTTTACATTACGCTCACTGTCACTTTTACTTCTATCTCATGGATTGGTTTGTATCACTTTCAGCTCATACACTCTTTTTATTATCTCCATTCATACATCCCAGCAATTCATACAGCTCCAGGGGTTCTACATATTGCTCCAATCTTTACTGTAATTGTTGCTTTACTTCTGTTGATAACTTGTTTCCTTCTCTTTCTTGAATGACCGTACTCATCTTCTGCGGCATGCATTTCTCAACTGTCACACACACAAAAAGGACAAACTTTCCCTTTCAATCATTATTCCTGCAGCTCTTTTAATATGGGGTCCAATTTCCCAGACTGTGACTTATTTTTGGTTATAGAGGGAGTCAATCTTACTGTGTCACTGAGACATTTGCTTCAAAACATGTAGATTTTATTTACCAGTGAGAGATATTTTGGAAACTTTCACCTCTTCTTCAGCTTTTACTCTTATCTTGGATGGTCCTAATGTCTCTCTATCTGTCCAAATGCCAGATGCCCATTTGTTCATCTTTTATCATATCGATTTTTCCGTCAATTTTCCCCAAATGTCCAACAAAGGACATGGATGATTTTTCTGTCATCTTTAGTGTCTCCATGGTAGCTCTTACATCCTTTTAGTAAAAAAAAAAAGTTAATTCACTTCACATTTTCCTTTTTCCTTTCTCTTCTATTTTCTTGCCTTCCTCTCAGTGTAAAACATCACACATCAATCCTGACCATTGACTTAGTTGACTTAGGTTTGACTTAGCTCTGTTCCCCCATCCTTGTTCTTTTGCACTTCTTTCAGTATAGCCTATTCCCTCCTCCACCAGCTTTTTCATCTTCCATGACAAAGAATAATAGTCTTCTGTATTTTATGGCATTCTGTTTCCCTCATTTTCCCTACTCCTTTTTTGATCTTCTATATCAAACCTCTCTCATCATCATCAGAAAGATAATATATGTAATTCTTTATGTTTTCACCACTCTTGTCTCCTTGACTTACTTATCCAAGCCAGTTTCAACTATTTTCATCTGTCCTGGCTACTTGTGGAGGTCTCAATAGACTGGAGGTCAGCAAAGATAACACCCATCTGCATGAAGGGCTGGAAGGATGATACAGAATTTCAGCCTGACCTTGGTGGCTGGGAAGGTTATGGAGCAGATCATCTTAAGTGTCATTACATGGTATATACAGGACAAGGTGAAGAGGCACAGTCAGCATGGTTTTATGAAAGGCAGATCCTGCTTGGTTGATCTGATCTTTTTTCTATGACAAGATGATCTATGACTTTCTGTGTATAATTTCTATGACCCACTTAGTAGATTAAGGAAAGGGTGTGGATGTTGTGTACCTGAAGTTTATAAAGCTTTTGTCACTGTTTCCCACAGCATTCTCCTGGAGAAATTGGCTGCTCATGGCTTGAACTTGTGTATCTTTGCTGAGTAAAATCTGTCTGGATGACTGGACCCAAAGACATGTAAAGAATATTAAATGCTGTTGGCAGCTGGTCACAATTGCTGTTCCCCAGAGCTCAGTACCAGGACTAGTTCTGTTTAATACCTTTATCAGTCATCTAGACAAGGAGATTGAGTACCCCATTAGTAAGTTTGCAGAAGACCTCAAGCTATGTAGAAGTACTGGTCTGTTTGGAAGCAGGAAGGCTCTACAGAAGGATGTGGACAAGTTGGATTGATGGGCCAAGGCTGGCTGTATGAGGTTTAACAGGGCCAAAGCTGGTTGTATGAGGTTTAACAGGGCCAAGTCCCAGGTCCTCCCCTTGGGTAATAACAAACCCATGCAATGGTGCAGGCTAGGGGAAGAGTGTCTGGAAAGCAGCTAGGACCTGGGGATGTTGGTTGACAACAGGCTGCCAGTGTTCCTAGGTGGTCAAGAAGGCCAAAAGCATCCTGGCTTGCATCAGGAATAGTATGATGAACAGGACTAGAGAAGTGATCAACCCCCTGTACTTGGCATTGGTGAGGCTTCACCTCAAATATTGTGTTTGTTTTTGGGTCCTTCACTACAAGAAAGAGGTTGAAGTGCTGGAGTGTCTTCAAAGAAGGGCAGCAAAACTGGTGAGGGGGTCTATAGCTCATCAGGTCATACAAGAAGAGGTTTGTGAAACGTGTTGTTTATACTGGAGAGAAGGAGGGTGAAGGGAGACCTTATTGTTCTCTACAGCTTCCTGAATGAAGTTGTAGCAAGGTGAGTTGTAGGTAACAACAAATAGGACAAGAAGAAGCAGCTTCAGATTGTGCCAGGAAAGGTTTAGATTGGGTATTAGAAAAAAATGCCTCACTGAAAATGTTATTAAGCACTTAAATAGACTGCCCAGGGAAATGGTTGAATTCACCATCCCTGAGGGTATTTGAAATATCCATAGATGTGGCACTGAGGGACATGATTGTCTGTATTCTTGTTAGACAAGGCAAGAAAGAAGTAGACTTGGAATTAAAAGAAATTGAAGTAAACTGTTAGAATTTAAAAAGTCCATTCAGCTCCCCTAATATTTTCCAGCAAGGTATGTACTTTACATACAATCATTATTGGAGATTTTTAAGAATAGCTGATATGAATAACACAGCTGGAGTTCTACAGATTTTGAGTGAGGCAATTGAATGGATTAGATGGTGTCTTCAAGTCTGTTTGTCTCCTAGTTTCCATGATTTTGTAATACAGCTATTGACAAAGAAATCAGAAGTTTCTGCCTGTAGAAGTATTAGTTGAGTGGAAGAACTGTCTTTGTGTGCTTCCCATGAGCTTCTCTTCAGTTATGAATGAGTGTCTTTCTGTCCTCCTCTAGTTAGGAAAAGTCACACCAACATTAAGTTTGTATTTACCACGTAAAACTAAGAAGAAGTCCAGCACCGCCGTATGCATTCTGACTCACCGTTGCCATTATCAGGGCTCTGAGTGGATTAATAAGCCATGAAAGTCCCATGTGGGTGGGTTCTCACAGGAGGTATCCACCCACACCTGTGTGTCCAAGAACTCTATATAAGATCAGCCTCAGGTCTACAGTCCTTCTTTGAGCTACAATGGAGGAGTGTTTATCATTAGCTCAGCTGTAGCCTTATTCCTGTTTTTCTACAAAGGCTTTCAACCTGGGGGCTGGCTCCTTGGCCCAGCTCAGGCTTGTCCAACAGTCACAGGCCCTCATCCTAGCCATGACCTGTAGGTTGACTTCTCAGTTTCATTCCAGGCCTGCAGCATCAGCATCATGTTGCCTTATGGTCTGGCTTCTTGTTTGGACCTGGCCACCACCACTGTCTCTGTCCTCACCTCCTGCCAGGCCCGGCCTGGGCTGACCCAAACCTCTGCAGGCTGTGAGAGCAGATACCAGAGCAGGGCCAGTCTCCAACTCACTGCTGCCCTGCCTGGTCCTGGGCCTGAAGGCTGGGCCTGCCCTAGTGCTCTCTGGTTGATCTGCTCCTGGCTGTGATGGTGGGATAGGCCCTGCCTCCCTCTGGGGACACCCTGACCCAGGCTGAGCACCTCCATGCCCTCTCCCTGACACCCATCTGGAAAACTGAAGGATTGAGAGGTTATCCTGGGGCCCACATTTCTTTTTTTTCCCCCCATACCATAGGTAAGTATTACGGAAGACTGTCAGGACAGCAGTAATTTATGCTTTGATTTCTGTGTATAATTTTGATTTACCTCTTCTGAGTATGAACCTCTTCAGTGCTATTTTTATTGGTCTCATTTTGATAACACCATTTTGAACTTTCATTTACGCCACAGTCTGAAGTATTTCACAGAATGAAAGGGGCAAAAAGGGCCAGTCAGAGTAATCTGTATTAAAAACTTTAACCGGGAGGATGTATTTTAGATTATAAATTTCCCTATCATTTCAGGCTTTCAGAAAATGCTTTTTTTCTACAAATGACATCAGCTTGGAAATAACCTACAACTTCTCTGGATACAAGAGATTAACATGCATTCCTGATAGTAGTATTAATCAGACTTTTCAGTTCTGTTATGCATACCCTTGCTAGTACAGACAAAGCAAAAAACTTTGAAATAGAAGATGAAATAACAGGTTACATATATAAAGAAGAGACTTCTAATTTTAAATCATTTGCATTGCATTCCTGAGGGAAAACGGGTAAACTGGAGATCACAAATTCAACAACATAGTTGTGCTGTGAATTTTTGTGTAGTCATTTCCAAGGTACTTCTTTAACCTGGAAGTATATGTTCAGTATTTTTTGCTCTTTAAATCTTGTTTTTGCTGAAAGTAAAACAACGAACACTGACGTCTAGTGAGCATGTAATATTTACAAAGTAATTAAAAAAAATCCCCAACTTTGTAGAAAGCGAGAACAGAAATTCTAAAAAAGCCACTGCCTATACCCAAATGTTCCCTTCCTCCTTCAGACTTGGAAAATATTACTCAGGCTGTTGTCCTGCACTTTTAGCCTCCTGACTGGAAAACAAACTGAATACTAGCATGAATTGAAGACAAAGTAGAGCTTTAGTAGTTTACTTCAGAGAATAAGGAAACAAAGATGCTTGAGAAAAATTTTGTCTTTAAGGGATTTCCAAGCAATACCAAGAAAGATACTGGGAATATTGTGATTTTTGGGTATGTTTTAGTGCCAAACTACTTATTAATACTTATTTAGTTTTTGACCATTCTGGAATAACTAAGAGCTTAAAACTAAAAAGCATCTGGCACTTAAAACTAAAAAGCATCTGGAGAAATCTGACATGTAGCATCAAACCCTTGATTTGCAGTCTATTTATAGTGATACACTGCAGATATTTTTTTTCAATATTGCAAAAGGAACAAAATTATATTCTGTAACAATGCAATTCAGCATTGTTATAGGACTCAAAGCATTCAAGGAGATCACACTGATCACTGAGGAACAGCAACAGACAAACAATAAAGTTCTTGTCTTGGCAACTGCCAAACAGTGAGACCTGGCTGCTCCAAGCAAGACTTATTTTATCTAATTTGTTAGTGAGGAGTTTATCTATAAATAGGAGAGAAAGATAGGTCCCACTAGTTGTCAATTCAACCTTACTTTCTTATTGACCTATTTTAAGATGGAATTAATTACACTCAGCTTTGACTGTCTCCATTGCCTGTAGAAGTCTAGATGATTGATTTAGTCTAGGAGTATAGGCTTTCTTGCCTGTAACCTCTCTTTATAGGGCTAACAGACAGGCATGTTCTAAATTTCTTTCTGCAGGAGACAAATTTAGCTTTCTGGTCTAAATTGTTCTGCAGCTGTTGAAGATTTTCGGTCTACAAATGCTCATTGGGGTTTTGGACAGCTGTTTTATTGCATAGCTATTTATTTTTATTCCTTCTTTTTAAAAGAAAATAAAAGCAAATTGGTTCTACTGGTGACTTCCATTTGGCAGCCTGAATAAGAGGGTAGGCCATGCTGAGTTCCTGGTCTTGTAACAGTGAATAACAGTACTACACAAACTATATGTCTTCTTTAACAGCTTGCAGAAGGAGGTACAGAAAGGACTCTCTCATCAGCAAAATGAACTCTCAGAGCTCCCACTGGGGATTTCCAAGTGACTTGCATCTCATGGTGGTGATGTGATGTCAGCATTAGCATCCAAATCTAGTAGACACAAATTCAACTGGTTGTTAGTTTTGGACTAAAATTGAATGTTGTCGTGATTGGATGCAGTTGTGATATTGGTGAAACAAACAACTGAGAGTAAAGTCCTTTCTACTGTCATATTTGACAGTGAAAAGATTGAGCTTCTTCAGCCCTTCCAGCCAACTTCTGTCCAGAAGATTTGTTTTAATTATTTTTGGCAAGAGGTTTCATTCAAACCCAAGATTTAACTGATTAAGCTGTGGTAACTAGGTTTCAAAATCTACATTGGGATTAGAAGTCTAGGTTAACTTTGGAGTGAGATGAATATTTCAGGTTAGTCTTCAACTATTCACTTTAATGTTCAGTTATCAGTGTAGGAAGGATTTCCCCCATAGTAATTAGTAACTTGAAAAAAGAAAAAGGTGTCTGAATCACAGAAGAAATCTTTTTAGAAAAATGTAATTTTAAATGTTAAACAGTCTGTACAGCAAATGAGTAAAGGCTTAATCATAAGTGGAATATCACTGAAACTTGGTGAGCTGGACTGAAGCCAATGTGCCACAGACAAGTCCAACACAAATAGTCCTGGCTAATTTTGAACTTGACAGTCTTTTGCCTTTTTCATAAACTGATGAAAACTCAGTCTCTAAAAATCAACTTCTAATGTTACTAATGCAGCTGAGTTCGCTCTACCACAAGGCTTTCTTTTACTCAGCTTGTTACTCAGCTACTCAGCATAGGCATGGACATGTGAAAATCCAAATTTGTACATCTGGTTTTCTAGTGCAGTTAAGCTAATATCTTAACTAAGCCTTCTATGAAAATAAAACCATGCACTTTATTTATTGGCTGATGTATGTGGTCTAATTTAGTGATATCAGCTCTGAAAAGAAACAATCTTGTCTGACAAAAAATGCTAAATCAAATGAAGTGATTTATTTGGAACTCTTATGGTTACTGTGTGTTACTTATAATTTATGATTGTATGTCCCTTTCTATAGCTGAAGGAAAAAATAGATTCAAATTTGATGGTGATGTATTAGTATGATTAAGTTGATTATTGTAAAGCTGTAGAAGTTATCCTCTATTTGTGATTCACTCAGTGACTAGAATGAATGAGATCCCCTGAAATTTAAATACTAAAAATGTAATATCTTGCCTAAAAAGGAACATCCTCAAGCTTAATAAATGCCACAAACAAAGTCTTCTGTGCATGTGCAACTTTTATGCATTTATTATTTGAGGTATTGTGTTTATTTGCTATTTTTACAAATTAATGCTTGCTCCATGATATATGTGTTATGTTTTATTAATATCATGATGCGACTCAATACAATATTTACAGTACCTGGTGCTCCTTGAAGATAGAATATTAACTTACAGGATCATTATTATTCAATAATTATAAACTTAATATTGCAACTTCTGGAAAGATAAGAAATATTAACTTGTTTTTATGGAGGGAAAACTAAGGCATAGAATGATATTAGAGATATCAGTCTTGAATGCCTACTTGAAGATGTCTGGAGCTTGATTTTTATCAGAACACTTACTGTTAGCAATTTTCAGGATGAACGTATAGCTTTTTGCTGACTTGAGGTTCCATTGTGACTTTAACCCTAGAGCAGAATCTGAAGTAGAGCATTAAATGAGAAACTCATAATTAGTAGACATATGAGAAAATAATTTAAAAGCTAATGAGAATCTCTGTGACAGAGGCTTACTATTTTTCTCCATTTTTTTTTTTTTTTTTGCTCCTAGGTACTAGTTGTTTGAGGCAAAGACAATCTTTATCTTATACATACGGGAATCTGATGATGGTGCATCCTAGTGCCTGGCTACAATTCTGGTATGTACTATTGCCACACAAAAACCTACATATATACATCCTCCATTTTGAAAATTAGACCTGGTCATCTAGTAGTGAAGTGTGCTGGAGCTTGAGACCAGGCACTGTGTAATGCATTATGTATTCAATTTTCAGTGATTATAGTCCATCCAATTCCAGCTCACCCATGGGCTTTATTTACTCATGTTCAACAGGTTTTTTCTGTTTTCTTTTTTTTTTCTCCCTACAGCCTATCTAATTCAAATGAAGGGACAAGGAAATTATTTTCTGATAACTGAAGAAGTTTGTTTATTTTTTACCAAACTCTTGCTTGAAATTGCTCATATTTTCTGCAATAATTCATGAACAAGCCAAGAAGAGACAGAAGATTTCAGTTAGAAAAATATTCTTCAGAAACATAAAAGTGACTGGAAACATGTTCTGTAGTGGGAAAATCACTATCAGTGTTTCTTTGAGCACCTGAAAACTCTCACCTTCAGTTGACCTTATTATTATGTATCAAATATTTTTGATAGCTTATTCTTTAGATACCTGAAGATATCTACTATTAATCAGCTGAATATTTTTGAACAACCCCTAACTTTAAAATTGCACCCTTCTTCTGAAAGTCATGTATTTTTTTCTTAAGCACGTGCAGAGAATACTTTATATTATTAATATCAAGGTTCAATATGCATTTCCTATTTGAATATTCCAGAGACAGAAAGGCTGTGCAAATCTTGTCTACACACTGATTCCTCAACTTAAGGATCATTAGAAACCAAACAGCTTCTCCTAACTACCCATGATACCCTTGTAGCCAAATTGGTGAAGTATGGAACAGGTAGATAAATAGATTATAGATAGATATGAGGGTAGACAGATCCACAGGGCTTTGTCAAGCTCAGGAAATGGATTGGCCGGGGTGTTATCAAGTTCAGAAAAGGCAAATGAAGAGACCTGGTACCAAGACTGGGTCCTGATCAGTAAGAAAGTAGTCCAGGTTAACACAAGATGTACATGAGTGAGCCATGTGCACTCTTGGGAAAGTGGCCAGCCGTTTCCCAGGCTGTATTAGCAAAAAACATAGCAGGTAGTGGGAAGCAACTACGATGGTGCCCCTCTCTGCAGCATTTGGGCAGGACTACTGAGTCCAATATGAGGCTTCAGTTCAAAACATCAAGATACTGGAGAAAACTCACTGGAGAGAAACTGAAATATTGAGTGGGCTGGAGCACATGGTGTATGAGCTGAAGCTAAAAAGCTGGGGTACTGTTGAGATGAGAAGGCTGGGAAGATAGGGGGATTTTCACGGTTGCCTTCAGCCACTTAATGAGCACACATAAGGAGGATGGAGACAGACTTGCACTTGAACTATAAAGAGATGAGAGAAGGCACAAACAGCAATACAGAAAATTCCATCTAGGTACTAGGATTTTTTTCAATCTGCAGTGTAAGTATTCAAATACTGGAGCAGGTGGACTGAAAGGGTTATGAAATCTTTCTTGGGGATATTCATAATTCAGTCAAGTAACCTGCTCCTAAGCAAAGGGTTACACCAGATGATCTCTATACCAGATGTTTTCTACCAACTGTATAAATCTATAATTACAAAAAATACCTTTTAAAAATATGAAACAAAAATTTTAAATTAAAATGAATCAATATGTTTTACTTATATGTAGCAATTATCACCCGTGGATAGTGAACGCATCTGTCCAGCCATAATAAAGCTTTCAGTAATCGAAGTGGGGACCATTCACAAACTTTTTTTTCTGGGATAGCACAACTTTGACTCACAGTGACAGTGCTCTTTAAAAAGTGAGTGAATTCTTGCAGTCTCAGGCAGCTGCTTTGTGACAGTGATGGTGAAGTGGGATTCTTTGGTCTGTATTTTCCATTCATGTAAGTCAGTGAATTCCCTCTGACTGATGGTAAAGCACTCCTGTGCAGAGTCAAGGAGTCGAATCAGTTACTCAGTTTCCATCTCAACCATTGCTCCCAGCTAAGTATGAGAAATCATCATAAATACTATTTGTGCCACATAGCGTCTAACAATTTTCAGACAATCACCAGCAGCGTCCTGTTAGTGAATAGCTGAAATGTTTTTACCATGGTAAAAATTCTTGGTTGTAAGTAATAGTAGTAATGGTAGCAATAGTTCAATGGTTCAATCTTTTGTCTCCAAATGGTTTGCAACACCTAGTTTTCCTCAAGTGCCAGAGGGAGCACTACAGAATAGATGTGTTGACAATGTTTCTTACATAGAATAATCAAGCATATTTAATATACTGCTATAAAATATGGCTTCAACAGAATGATAAACACTTTGCTTCTCCTCTACAGTGGGAATTGTACGTGCTTTTTTTGTAAAGTACAATAAGTTAAAATCCCATGTCAATGTCTTTTTTCAAGAGATCATCTTGGTTCCCAAGAAAATGACTACCTGTTGTGCTTGTTCTCATTTCTCACAGTTTTTCTGGGGGGTGTGCATGAAGGTGTTAGCACTATGGAACTGGTGGCAGATGAACTCTGTAAGTGTCAGTCTTAAGTAGTCAGACTTGAATTTCTCAGGACAGAGAAAAAGTGCCCATTACTGTGGTTGGGCTCTAAATGAGAAATGAAGAAAGCCAGCAGATTCTGTTCACAATCAAGTTCATTGTACTACATATGCTACTGGCTTTTAATTACATATGATTAAGGCTTTGTGATGCAAACCATAGTTGACTACAATAAGCAGAACAAAACAGTCTACAAAAAAATTTGAAATTTTTTAGTGCTTATGTTTCAATTCTGCCCTAATGCTTTGCTTTCCAATTGGGAAAACAAGCTCAATATTTCATTTCAGACAGAATCCATCTAAATGGAAACATGATAATTTTTTGAATTGAACTGAACCGTTTAAATTCAGGTCAGATTGTCTGAGTTGATGCAGTAGTTTCTGGAAGCTGAAGCTTTGGGGAAGTAAGTGTTGTGTCTCAACTCTCTTAGGAAGAGTGAAATTGAAATAAATAAGGCTGATCATGTATGTACCATATCTATGTATCTCTTCAGGTCCAATTTAAAATCACAGAGGTTTGAATGCATTTATTTTGAGTGTTGTTTATGTGTCTGCATGTATGCACTTATAAATGTTTACATTTCCAGGAGAAAAATAGTAATTATAAATCACATGTGTATATACTTATTATAATTGTTATTTTTATAGATATATGTTTTAAAATTCATTTTTCTTTCCTCTGAAAAAGCATGGATGGAACCCAGAGGAGAAAAAAAGATGCTACCAACAAAAAATATTTTTCCAGGTATTTTTTCTTCTACACTGTCCTTTTATTTCAGCACATTTTTTATCTGAGCAATTCATTTGTATATAACTGCTATGGACAGATCTATGTCACTGTTAGGCACTATAAGAATTAATACAGAAACTTAGTATATAAATGAATGAGTTACCATTCATATGACTTTGTGCAGAAGAACCACAAGATGGCAGGAGCACCACATGCCGGTTTCATTCCACATTTCCATTGTTTTTCCTACTTTCCTTATATTGCATTGCAATTTACATAGTTTTGATTGTTTTAAAAGCTCATTCAATTCAACGGCAAGTCACTTTAAGGATTTTTAGGTCTCTTAATATATATTCCAGAATCCAGAGTAAATGAAATCTCAACGTTAAAAGCTGAACTGTTGTACTAGTGGAAGAATGCATTACTTTTATCAACACATTCCATAACAATTTCCTTATTTAGAAAATAAATTATACCTCCATTATACTTTCAACTGTTTCAGAAATTATTTTTTTTCTTCCTTAATCAAGTTCATGATGGTTAAATGTACTAACAGACTGGCAAAACTCTCCATATCTTTTTCTCGCATTCAGAATTCTGAAAAAATCGCTTAAAATACAAACAGCTACTTAACCCAGTTGATGAGGGTACTGCAATTGTTGTGCTACAGAAGGAACGTATTCTATGTGCAGTGCTACTAAGGTCACACCGGGAGGTAATGCAGATACAGAATGTTGCCTGCAATTTGACACATGTAAACAGTTTGCAAACTTTCAGCAAAGAAAATGAGTTTTAAAACCACTCATACTCTTAAAAATAGGAATCGGCTAATTATGAAGCACCTTCAGCACATGTATGCTTTAAAGAAGGGCTGAAATTTGGAAGAGTATCTCTTGAGTTCAATGATTTTTACCATCAGAAGGAAATGGGCTCAAATTAGGCCATATGATTAGCCTAGGGGATTATCAATCAATTTAAAAGCACTTAAAAGAATTCTGTTAAGAATCTGTCCGTTCAATTATTTTGTGAATCTTCCCAGGTTTTTCCTATTTATGTGGATACATGCAACATACCACAGAGTAATTTGTGCACAAGAACTTCCGAGCTCAGTGGTCCAAGCAGACCTCTCCCTGTGGACACTCCCTGTTTTTCTGCTCTGCTCGCTTTGTGAGATGGAGGTCCCATGGGAGGGATGGCATATGTCCAGTGCATCAGAAGAGACTGTGCAAAAAGATTCCTTGGGTGGGAAAAAGATGAATGAAAAGTGAAGTAATGGGAAACCATGCTGATGTGAAAAAAGAGAGAATATGTCAGAGTTTTTGAGGTAGAAGGATTAGCAAGAAGATGAATTTTAGAGGGTCATGCAGGAAAGCAGAGGAAAAAATGCACAAAAGTTATCTGCAAAAGTAGGCTGATAGAGCCAAGGTAAGGAGTGTTATTGCATGCAGCACCCCAAAGCCTGTGGAGCCTAACTTTTTATGTCTGATAGATCCCACCTGCCTTTGATTCTAAGGTCCCAGCCTCAATTCCAGGACAGAATTTTTGTGAAGTCTCCCCAGTGAAGAAGAAATATGCACAAATATGGCACCTTACTGCAGATTGTGAATGAGAGGCACATTGGGAGCATAAACTCCTCGGTCACCACTGAAGTCAATGGACTGAAAAAAATACCCTTGTCTTCCTCCTCAGTGCAAATGCAAGGCAGCAGGTCCACAGAATACATGAACTGTAGGAGCCTGGTGTATTTCTGGTGCATCACAGTGCTATGAAGTACATAGGAGACACCAGCATCCATTATCTAGGTCCAACTCTCTCACCTCTGGAGCAAAACCTTTGTTCACTCATTGAGCAGCAAGACAAGGCCAGCATGATTCCCCCTCCATGGCGTGTGTAGGCAGGGTCTGCGTCTATGGCTTTTCCCTTTTAATTTTAAGATCCTGTTTTCAGTTTCTTAGAAGATTTCATAGCTTAAAATGTTCTCAGACAAAATGCCCATGTTGGGTGTCAATTTTTATTTCTCTAAGAGATACAGCTACATGGTTAGCTCATTTCCCAGAATTTAGATAGGGGGAAAATACATTTGCTCTTTAAAAACACCTTAAATGTCTAACTGGAGAGAACAAGCACTTCCATGTTGGGAAGTAAAATTCTTGTGGGACTTGTTTTTAAATCAGGGCACTGCCTTCTATCTGGAAAAATAAACCTGTGGTTAATTAAATTATGCATAACTGAGAAAATGTCAAAATGCACGTGTTTGTATATATAAGAAAACCTCATAAGCAAGGCTGACAACAGCTGCATTGAGATAGTGATTTATGTAGGTTGGTACTAGTTAACAATTGTACCATAGCTGTTGGCTGGGAAGGAGATAGCTCCTTTCTAGAACCATTCCTCAAGCATAGACACTTTTAAATCTTGAACCTAGAATATCTCCTCCCTTGTCTTTTCCTCTGCTCCCCTCACCCATTTGTCTGACCCTCCATCCTTCTGCTTTCTGATTCTTTTTTGTGAGGATTAGCACATTTTAACTTACCCATGTTTCTGAGAGTCCTTCCAGACTGCAAATCAGGTGATTGCTTGAACATGAAGCATCTGAGGCAGCTATATTAAGCGTAGATCTGAGAGATTTTAACATGCTAGGGTAATCAGTATACACCTCTAGATAGAACCACTGAAGGAAGCCAATTTGACAGAAAACTTCAATTTTAACATTTAGAAACTTTTAGATGCCTCACACTGTAGCCTTTTTTTGAGCTCCTTGTGTTTAAGACACATGTGCGTGTGCACAGAATATTTGTGTGTTTGTCTGCCGGTATCTATTTATCCAGTTATCTCTTGGCATGAATAAAATCTATTCTAATACAGATCCACAGCTTTGAGTTTCTTTGTAAAGTGGAAAATGTGAGCTGTAATTTTACCAGCAGAGAAAATCTATTTGAAGGTTTTCTCTTGATGGCAGTTTCTTTCCGAATTTTTTGTCTTATTTAATACAATGTGGGATGCTAAAGTACACACCTACCCAGTGGAATCATAATCCACTTTAGCTGTTCAAATAACATCATGCTATCAAAGGACTTCTGATTTCAGTGCCTTTCCACTGTATGGTACTGGATTTTTATTTACTGCAGCAATATATTTAATATTTCATTCCAATTCATTTTAATATGCACAAAGGCAATTACATGTTATTTACTGTATTGCATATAATAATATATATAATAATATATGAATTATATTATTTATTTAACACATTTTAAAGCCAATTCATAGATAACTACAAAAGAGAAGGCAAAAATTGACCTCTTCCCTTCCGTTCTCAATCCCTGATTGTCTGCTTGTGTTTCAAATGAAAAAACAGTTTGGAAATTGGGGGATTGACCTTTTCACCTTCATTAAATGAAGGCTCTTGTTTGCAAAACCTGTCGTACAATTTGTCTCTTTACTGAACTCCCAGAGCTATTTATACAATGCAGTACAATGTGGCTGCTGCAGGCATCAGCAATTGTGTTCTTCTGTGTAGGTGGCCTAGAAGGAATCCAATTAGAAACAACAATATCTGTGAACATTTGTTATTTTGCTAAGCACTTGGAGGAAGAAATAGATAGCATATAGTTTTACTGCCTGCAGAGTAGTTATAATCCCAAAATGCATACAAAAACTATGTAGCATTAACTGTAGAATATAATTATTTCCATCATTGAACAGGATAATGTACCAGGCATTGTTCTGTAGGTCCTCCCTTATGCATGCTTTATCATGCCATGCTTTGATAAGACTTCAGAATTGCAATGTATCTTTTTTTTTTCTGTGTGAAGAATTTAAAATAAGTTATTTGAGCCTAGTTTTTTGAAGGATTTCAATCTTTTCCTGACATTTGACAGAAAGTGGCAAAGTAAACACTGAGCTACAGAATAATAGCACCTCTCAGTGCATCCTTAATCCTTATTGAGACTTGTGTCTAGACTCATGGAGAGTCTGTGCTAACTACAAGAGCTTTCTCTAACACTTTTCTTTATGAAACTAGATGAAAAATTTTATTCAGCCATTTTATGGAACTTGAATATAGTTCTAGCAAAAAAAATAGAACAAACTGTAATCTGTTGCACCTAGTTAAAACCTCCTCACAAGAAGAAGAAACTTCTTCTTTCCATAAGGAGACTGAAAGGACTGTACTCTTTCAGTCTAGCTTGTGAGCATCCTCTGGGCTGAAGATCTCCAGTATTTTACCCTGTAAAAAGAGGCTGGCAGATGCACGTTTACAATGAACATGTCTGACAAGACAAACTTCTGATACAGACTGTATCAGTAGCTAATCGTAGTTAATTTCCTGATGGTATTAAGATTCTCTAAAGTTTTATTTTTCTGGAGAAACAAGAACATTGGGTAGTTGCACTAAAGAATTTATTCATATTCTAAGGGTATCTACAAATTAAAAAGATACAATATTATTTGTCCCTGACCTTTAAAAAAAAAAAAGAAATGGAAAAGATTCCATGACAAGGTATTAAGAAGATCATCTCTTGTTAGATTAGTTAAATAAAATGAGATCTGTATAGAGATCTTTGCAGTCATGACTAAGTGTTAGACTTTGGCATATTTCATCTTTGCTACTTAACTAGTAAAATATTTTGCACAAAACAAATGCAAATTGTTCCTTTATTTCTTGACCAGTGAAGGTTTTCTTGTAAACTCTGTCAATCTCACAAAACCTTGTGTGTCAAATCAAAGTAAAAAGTTATAATCCAAAAAAATTCCATCACCTAAACCCTCTTGACAGTACCATTAATAATAATGTGATTTATTTGTAATGTTCTGGAGCAGATATTTTTTGTTCATTAGTTCAGAGTAGTCATTCAAACAGTGTGTATGTGGACACTCTTGTGAAAGGTACACTTTTGGTGGGGCTAGAGTGTCCCACAGAAATTCATACAGCACTCCAGACAGAACAAGGTATGGGAAGTCAGAAGTATGACTGTGAGAGTGCTCTCAGTGCATCTGTAGCAGAACACAGTTGATGCAGCCCTTGAGTTTAATGATAATAAATGGAGAGATGAAAACCTAAAGTGCAGTAGGAATTGCTCATAATCTTCTAGTTTACCTGTTCTTGTACATAATACCAAACTCTGGGATATCTGAGGGCAAGAAGTGCTTGAACAGCATAATTCTTTATTTGTGATTACAAATTTGTAGGCTGTTTTAAGACCATAAACCTTCTGCTGTTCTGGAGCTGAACTTTGCTAAACTCAAACTAGTGGAACGATTTTCACTAGTAGAAGGAAGAAGATTCCATGCTTAAGAAGGTGCTTCATGATTATCTTTTATTGTTTTTTGAAACAGCTCCTTTACCTTTCCACTGAACACTGAACAAATGTCACTGTTCAAAGTGTGTGTAACCTGAGGTTTTCTACAGTCACCTTGAATAATGAAAAAAATTAATCTTGCATTAAAAATTACTCATTGACAGGAAAAAAGGTAAATGTGGGTGAAGAATTGGCATTTTCAGAATGGAAAATCGTAGGCTTCCTTCAAAAGATGGCTCATAATTACAGATTGTGATCTCCAATTTTGTGTTAGTAAATAAATCTGAAACTCTTCTTTGTTGATTTCCTACATGTTTGGACTGAAGGAGAAAATAGTACACTCCTCCCTCTTCCTCATCACTTCTTCTTTACACATTCATCTCATTCTCTGGTCTGTGCCTCCTGATTATAGATGTTTTTCATTGTACCTTTCATGACCAGATCTCTATTTTCTGTGAAAGCACTGCTTTGCCCTAAATCCTTTTAGAGTAAGCCTACCTTTCTGTATATGGTTTTCCTAAAGAGCAGCTGAGTAATGTACACAGTATTTTTCACCATCCACAAATGATTCACATAATATCTTCAGTAGGGTGAACTAACTATACAACCTAAGATTCTTTTTTTTTTTAAAAGTTTTTTTAAAAAAACTTGAAATAGCTGGATGATGACCTCCTTTTATAACATTGCAGGATTTAATTTCTGTTTGCTGCTTACATCTGTCAGCACCATTGCTGTATTATGATATAACTAACATGATCCGGATTCTCATTTAAATAAATATTCACCTAGTTCTGAATGTGATTTGGCTTTGCTTAATTACTCCTTTATTAACCTATTAACACCTTGCTACTATGTAAGGACAACCATATTCTCTTAAAATTTACTTCTATGCAGATATTTATCTCTATCAGACTTAAATATTGTATTTAGAGCAGAGACCATTTATCACGTCCCTCAGAAAGTGCAAAGAGCATACCAGAATTGTGTTGCATAATGGCTTTTTCCACATATTTCCCTATTTGTTGCTGTCTGTATTACATGCTGTAAAGATAAAAATAATTCCAAAGAGAATTATTCTTGTCCCTCTTCAGATGTGATGAAGAAGAAAGCCATCTAACTATTTTAATAGCCATTGTACAAGCTAAGTTATCCTGGCCAGCAATGGCAGTTCTGAGCTGTACATCACGGTGTTTTATTACATTATAAATCCTCAATGCAGTGACATCAATATTTATCTTCTCTTGTACAATACAGAAGTCATTGCAATTATGCAATTATAAACAAACCTTCCACAAGTGGCTGTCACGCTGTATTTTGTGTAAAAGAAAATCAATATTAACAATTTAAATGAAAAATGCTAAATTAAAACTATTACAATATATAAAATTTTCCAAATTGTCCCACTGCTTTTTAAATTCTTTTTTCATTTTTGCTCATAGTGGAACAAGATAATGACATTATAGGGAAAATACTATCTCAGGAGTCTCATACACCACTCTTAATTTAGATGCTTCTTTTCAGACTCCTCTGGATTTTGACTGTTTTGCAGGAATTTGTCTGTTCTTTCAAAAGAACATTTGTTTCTGGAGAACTGCTGTATGTAATACCTTAAAAGTACACAAGACTCCAGTAATGGGAAATAAAATCTAAAGATCAGCAAAACATAAATTCCTCTAAAATATAATGTTAAATATAGTTCTTACTACAATTAATTGGAGGTAGCAATTTTAAGAAGGAAAGAACAAATAACACAATCTGTCTCGGTCTTACAAGGACAGAGAGAAATTCTATCATTCTATCTTCGTCTCAGAGTAATTCTTTTGAGTAAGTTTATATGGCCTGTAAAAGACAGGAAAGAAAAGTTGTGGCAATGATATGAATCTCTAGGAAGACATAGGAGTGATAAAAAAAACCAGTAAGTCTGTGAATTTAAGGAAATAGGTAAGCTGATTTAGTGCTCTGAAAAGTTGCAAAGTTTATTTGTTGCTGATTTATATGTTGGATTATTTTAAGGCCAAAGTACATTGTCCTGTGTATCTTTTGCTTAGTAATATTTTCTCATATAATGTCCTTTATGATTAGGGCATTCCAGTTTGATAGTTCTGAAAAGTGATGGTAATTTCCAAAGTACTTCTTTTTTTTATGGTAAAAGTATTTCTAGTCTGAGACATTAATCTCCAAAGTAAGCAACACATCCCTTACACATGATATGATACCTTAATCAAAGACTGTAGATGACATAGAAGTAGAAAATGATCCCTTTTCTTGAAGCAGTACACATTCTTCCAGAACAAATGTGCAGTGTAAAAGTGTTATATATGTATTTCAAAAGGATAGTAAAATATTATTACTTGCCATAATTTTCTGTCCCTTAAACAAAACATTATATGATCACCTCAGAATATAATGTATAAAATAAGAAAATAATTTGTGACTACATGCAGTCACAGCCTAAAACAAACAAGACACTGTCCCATTATGTTACTATGGATCTGGTCTCAGGAGTATTTATCACTAATTTAAGGTAAAAAACTATGAAACAGATAAGATATGGTGATTATTCCCACATCAAGTATTTTAAAGTCTGTTAAAAGAAGAAAAAATCAGTTACAAAGATATTTATATGACATTGAACTACACAGACAAACACAGTAAGAAACTTAAGCACTTCCCTGTAAGCTTTCCAGTCCTTGGGGAAAATTTAGCACCTTATCTCAAAAATCACTTCTTTTGCCATTGTCTAGCAACCATTACACAGTTAGAGAAGTAAGTATATCCTCTTTCTTGACATGTTTCTCTGAAGTTACAGGTCTGAGACTGATTGCTGATTGCTACAGACTGAAACTTACTTTTCATCTAGTAAACACTCTTCAGTTTTTGCACTTTTCCCCTTTTCCTTATTCTTTTGGAAATCTTCAGGAGCTCAGCCAAAGTGCTATAGTTCACAGTAGTAGGATTAGCTACTAAACCTAATTCACAAGCAATCTTCAAGAATTTACAGTCCTCAGAGGGTTTTTTTAAACCCATTGATCAATGTTGTTGTTTTACATGTTGCACTGAGGATTCATGTCTTCTCATGCGTGTTTCAGGACTAGCTGTAATAATTTTAGCTCTGGAGTTCCGCAGTGTGTTAGCTAAGACGTGGGCCATTTTATAGGCTTATTTATAATTTAACTTAACTGTTTTTTGAGAGAAGCTCAGGGCCTCTTACCATTTCATTTTGGTGGCTCTTGGGTGAGCGTATATCCTAATAGCTCTTCAGTAGTGATGCTGGCAATCTTCATACCTCCTTCCTTTATCAATATTAGTTAGCTAATTNGGTGGTATCTCAGGGTGCCTATGGCTTCCAAATATCCCAGCCGTACTTCAATTGCAGTTTTCATGGATGTTTCTTGTTCCCATGCTTAGTTCCCAGACTCACAGTTCCAGGTTGGCAGGCCTTTATTNCCAAGAAAGGGTGGAACAATGCATTTTAAGAATGTAGAATGCACATTTAAGAAGGTAAAATATATTTCAGAAGGTAGAATAAAGACCTGTAAAAAAGGTCACAAGGCACTGTGAAACCAGACACTCAGGATAAACAACAAATGACATACTAATGAATATACATTAAGGAAGGTTGATAATGAGGATCATTCCACCACAAGAGGCACCAAAACTAGGAGAAAACCATTCATGGTTTTCAGACATGCTGGATAAAACATGGTTAAAAAATTTGCAGTACTTGAGAGAAAGGTAAAGGTGGCAGTGGTAGATCGTGACCACTGCCAGATCACTGGAGATCGACTGGAGAGTCTGAAAATCCCCCCCTTCCCCAGTGCTGGATCATGAATAAAACTGTTAAAGGACCTTGTAACTTTAAATGAAAATTGAGAGACAGAACTAACCAGCAGAAATTGTTTAGATAAGATACTAATGTGTAATTGTAGGTGTTTATTTCTGTATTTGAGACCATGTAAGGATTCCCAAGTATTTTTAGGCTGGAATGATAGCTTTGTGGATGA
Source organism: Turnix velox (assembly GCA_013400935.1). Classification (NCBI taxonomy): domain Eukaryota; kingdom Metazoa; phylum Chordata; class Aves; order Charadriiformes; family Turnicidae; genus Turnix; species Turnix velox. The sequence continues at coordinate 471,457 of VZTY01033816.1, forward strand.
CCATCTAGCACCTGTCTCTGCAGAAATTAAATAATGGGTAATACCTTTATTCTGTGTGCATATTGACATTCACACACTGGGAAATGATCCTGCTTTGGGACAACATTAGAAAAATAGTTCATACTAGTTATTTCTCCACTGGTTTCCTGAAGCAATAGTGGACATCAAGAGACAACAAGGTTTCTGCGCTTTTCTGTAACTGAACTCAGTTCCCGTGAAATAATAGGATCATGCCTGACATGCTCCTGAGTATATTAGACAGTGATAAGTATGAAAGATTTGATTAAATCTTAAAAGAGATTTCTAGAGAATCTTCATTCTTGATCTGATCCCTGATTTTTAGATTTCCTTGATCACAATCTCAATCTATGATAGTTATTTCTGTGAAAAAAAGAGTATTTAGAGGTACTAGGTATTATTTGAAGATGAGCAGAGACAATAAAAATAATATGATGATGAATGCAAATAAGTGAAAGTCTTTCTAGCCAAATCCAAACAAAATTGAGAGCGTCTTATTTGGATACTGTTCATTACTGGTTACTCAGATTGATTTAGAGGGTAAAGCTTCCATGTGCAAGAGTCTCTTGGTTTAGATGATGATTTTTTAAGGATATTAAAAATCCAGGTACATTTGGAGTAACTGATTTTGGGTGCAACCCACTATATTATCTACAGTATAGGAAAAGACAAATGGTCATTTGCAGAAAGTGGTAGATTCTGTGGTTTTAATGAATGTTTATACAGTCCTCATAGTTTTTGCTAACCAAATGGGATAACAATTTTATATTAAACACCTCCAAGATGAGCTCCAGCAACATTTGCTCCTTTTTTATTTGAGCTGATTTGTCAAGTCTTCATTTAGGAAATGTTTTAAACTGTCAAAGAGTTTGAATAAGATATTAAAATGGTTGCTGTTCTCTACTTAAAATAATTCTCTTTGGGACTATTTAAAGTGGTTTAGCCACTTATATCAGATAATGAATGACCTTTTGTCACAACCTAAAGGACTATCCAGTTTGCCAGTATATACAGACTGCTATCCCCTTCCTCCACAAATATACATATAAAAAGATAGATATCAAGTGATTTAGACAAATTTCAGAAGGGGACTGAACCATTCCAGAGTTGAGAGATAAAACAGAAGTGACTCCAGAGTGGGAGAAGGGGCCAAATGGAAATCAATAAAGCAACAGAATCTTCAAGTCATAGAGTCAGCCAAGTGTCCCTGGTGAGAGTCCAAGATCTTGTAGAAAGTTCATGTGGAATTCAACCTTTTCAGAAAAAGCAGCACGGGAGGTTTTCCTGTACTGATAGCAAGACTTAATTTTTGATGAAAAACTAAGTCCTTTTTTATATCACATATTTCATAAGAGGGTGTAGGATATCCCATTTTAAACTGCCAATGGGTTATGTTATTTTCAATATTTCATCTGTAACCATCAATAGATGGTGATGTTTTCTGTGCTTTCAGAGCAATTCTGTTTTTCCAGATTGTCTTTCACCTTTTCAGATAATAACTTACCATTGCAGTCCCATGTTTATTGTGCATAAACATAGGACTGGTGGTATCTCAGGGTGTCTATGGCTTCCAAATATCCCAGTCGTACTTCAATTGCAGTTTTCATGGATGTTTCTTGTTCCCATGCTTAGTTCCCAGACTCACAGTTCCAGGTTGGCAGGCCTTTATATGCCAGTATTTTTGAGCACAAAGTTACCTCAGTAATTTTCTTTCTAACAAGGTCACTTTTATGGTTGCTCACAATGCTTTCAGGAAAGAATAGTGGCAAAATCCTTTCCTGTTATGTTTCCAATCAACTCAGGAGCATTATACACACGAGATTAATTTTATCCCAAGTCTTTTAAGATATAACATTAGGCTTCTAAAAATGAAAAAAGTAAAAAAATCTCATATTGATATATTGATATTCATGAATACTTGAAGTATAGAGGACATGCAGGAACAGCCTTCCTGTCAGATATATCTTAGCTGAGTGTGGGATGGTTTCATGATATAATATTGCTATATAGCATGATTAATAAATATATGTGTATGATTTTGTCTTAAAAAGATTAAAAGCTTTTATAAGGGGAATAAGCACCCTTTGGTTTCATTAGTCAGAAAGCTGGATAGAGTTGTCACTTTTCTGAACTTATCCATCAGCTTCAGATGAATAAAGTGTAAATGTAATGCTGAGGATTTCCTAAGTGTAGCAGTACTTGCAGAAACCTTTTCTAACTTTCTTTGATAATGTGAAGATACATGCTGTGTACTGACAGTTGTGGTGATTGTACTAGTACTCTTAATGAAATTAATACTTGTGCATATAACATTCCAAGGTTTTTTCCTCCATTTCGTGGAAAGGTTGTAATTACTGATTGAGATACCATTCTGAAATGTGTGCAGCTGCATTTTGGGGAAGTAAAAGAAATGTAAGCAATTTTTACATGAGCATTCTAAATTGAATAAACTAAATTAAGTAAAACCATAGAATTATAGAATGGTTTGCATTGGAAAGGACCTTGAAGATCATTGACTTCCAACCCCTTGCCATATGCAGAATTGCCTTCCCTAAAGAAGGACAAAAAGCTTCCATAAACACAAGTGAATATGGAAGCAAGGCATGACACCGTGTGATTTCTCAAGTGTGCTTTTCATGAATAAAACTGCAAAAAATGCTTATAGATCCAACACTGGGAAGAAGGTACCAGCCTTTCCTTAAAAGTATTATCTATTTCTTGATGGCAGTCTGGTACTGTATTTGACAGAATAGATATGCTCTATTATACCCCAGTATGTGGTGTCTGCCACAATGAAAGACACAAGGGACTGTGATATGTGCAATATTTGTGTTAATAACAGCATTGTTTGGCTTTTAAAAGGCCATACCTTTAATTTAACTGAGATACTCTTCCCTTGTTGTATTTGCGTGCCAGTTATTATAAACATCTAATTTTAATGAGAATATTAAGCTAATTGAAGCTGGTACCTTGGAGTGCTGAAGCAGCAGATGTATGCTTGCTAACAATGAGCACACTGAATCTCTTGCAAACAAAATATAATCCATCATAAACAACATTAGAGCCTGAAGAAAGACAATAATTTAAATGTAATGGAATATACTTCCCTGATGTGTCACTTTCAATCACACAGTGACTCATTTAGAACAGGAATTTCCCTTAGGGCTTCTGCAATTCGCAAGACTTACTGACTATTCATGCCTGATAGTGACCATTCTCCATTCTCTTTACAGGGTATTTAAAGGGACAGCATTCATTAATGTTAAAAGAAAAGCTTCGGATCAGTTCTTTCAAAATAGTATTCAGAAAAAGCACACTGTTGGTTTTGACACAAAGTGTCTTCACATAAACTCTTTTTCATTACCCTGCCTGAACAAGAAAGCCTTGAACTTAGAACAACGTGTACTTTTAGCTGAAAAATGTGTCTGATTTGAAAGTGAGTTTCCAGGAGAGCAACTAAAAATTCTGAACTTTTGTGCTGGGGAAATTATGACAGACTGCTGCACTTATGAAAATATTTTGTTGAGGCCTAAAAGGTCAACCTCTAGTCACGTGTTCCTGTGACCTGGTCTACATACAGCTTTTTATGTATGTCTCCAGACCAGTGCTTCCTCATTGAGCATTCACTGGCTCAACACAAGAATTCAGGTGAATAAAGACAGGTCTTCTCTGTTCTGTGTCATTGATATAGGTCTCTACTTGCAGAGGCAGGTCCTGGTGTTGGATTCCTCCATTTACTTTTAAGATACCAGCAGGAATGTGAGATGTATGCATCTCCTCTACCAGGATGCTGTATTTGTAGTCTTGCAATATGTGCTTAACCTGTGACATACATGTGAAATTCTCATTTTGATGTACTTTGTGTCTAAATTTCATACCAATAATTATCACACAGTTGTGATGTGAGGAATTAAGTAAGATGCTTGTATGTAGCTCTTAACTAAAGCCTTTTTCCATCTTCCTCCGGCTTCACAGCCTTATGCTTTGAGCTCCTTTGGCTTGAGGGCATTGTAGAATCAATCACACTGCCTGTGAAGCCAATAACTCCATCTGTAAGCATCAAGGTGCAGGAAGGTGAAAAACCAAGCTGCTGTGGTACAATTTATCTCTGCCTCTTGTTCCCTCACTGGTGTTTCTTCCTATATATATAGTAAAGTCAACACAGAATATGGGAGTAATACATCTCTCCTATTTTTGCTGTCGCTGATTATTTTCTTTAACACTTTTTCCCTAGCACTGATAAGTTAGTCGCCTCAGGTTCCTGAAAATGCTTACATTATCCTTAGAGAGTAGTTACAATTACATTTACATGTTATCTGCCTTAAGTATCATACTGCAATTTGAGACAAAAGCCCAGTAGACTAAACATTAAGATTTACTACCATGACATAAAACCTCCAATATCTTATAGTTGGAGATGTCCAGCAGAATGAATGAAAACCTTTGTTCTTGGCTCTGATTCTGCATAATGTACACAAGGCAAACTCCTGAACTTAAGGAGGGTATTGCTAGGTCAACAGTGATAAACAGTATTAGTGTTTGGAAAGTACTTAGTACTAATTAAAGCTGAGGAACTATAATTAGTTTATTTGCTTATTTCTGCAACCTTTTGTGGTTTAGTTATTGATTTTGTACATACAGAGATGGTTTAGACAAGGTTATTGAAACAGAGGTTTTATGTTCTCTGTAGACCTTCCACTGAACCATGCAATAATATATTGCACAATTGGAGTGAGGGAACTGTAGTAAAAGTATCTTAAAGGTACATTTTTTTCAGCTGTCTTGAAAATGTATTGGTTTCAAGACAATTGTTAAGGTGTGATGTTAGTTTTGCTTTCTCAAAAAGAAAAGAAATACAGTAAAATATTTATCAACTGTAATTTCTTTTCTCCTTTTACATAGTTTTTGACTTGTGAATAATTTCACACTTCCACTTCATTGGACTGCAATGTAAGTACTAGAAGACATATCAAAACCATCTAGACAAGAATTGGATTTGCCAAGAATTTCTCTTTCCAAGATGAATAATATTCCTGTTCTAGCCCTTGATTTTTCTAATCCAATTTTCTAATCCAGGGTTACTAGAGGCAATAGTGCTTTGAGTTATTATACTTCCATAGAACAGATTCTTGCTATTGACTTTTCTTGGAAATGGCGTGTCTATTTTTATGTGATAAGACATCTGTACCTATTGTCCTTTGCAAATAAATTGTGGTTTTAGCATTAGTTCTGACCTGTTGTTATGTGTTTGTTGGTGAATTTACTACTTGATATAGGTCTCTACTTGCAGAGGCAGGTCCTGGTGTTGGATTCCTCCATTTACTTTTAAGATACCAGCAGGAATGTGAGATGTATGCATCTCCTCTACCAGGATGCTGTATTTGTAGTCTTGCAATATGTGCTTAACCTGTGACATACATGTGAAATTCTCATTTTGATGTACTAAATTTCACACCAATAATTATCACACAGTTGTTATTAGACTGTTTTATTAGACTGTTGTCAGGTGACACACATCTTAATTTCAGTAGTATCTTATACATTTTTCTGAAAAAGACCCTTTAATTTTCTTTTGTGTATTTTAATTATGTTTACTATGATTCCAGCAGTTAAGGCCTTTGAGGGGGAAGGAATGCTATGCTGAGTGATTATACTGTGCGTGGTTCTAATACAGTCAGTTGTGACTTGATTTTTATGTTACGTATTCCTAAGTTTTACCTGCTGCCAGATGTCTTGCTACTTCACACTTATTTGATTGGTGCATGTTATGCTCAGACTTAGAGGAGGCCTCTATAAACTTATTGTCTTCAAAATTAGCTGTCCCGGTTATAAGATGAATTTTAGCTATTTCAAATAACTCTGATCATGACTGAATTATTTTACCACCTTTCTGATGTTTAACTTTGCATTACTTTTGTGCACACAGAACTCCCTGAGTGTGCTGGATAAAAGCATTTATCATTATTTTCTTAATTAAAATATGCACTTTGTTCTTTAGCATATATGTAAAAGAGATCATCCACAATTTTTGAGTTGCAATTTCAAATTGAGATGCTCATAATCAAAGCCTATATTCCAGGCAGAATATTCAGCATTTCCTTCACTTCGTTTATGCTCTTGAAACATACATGTCTTCTACCAATTGTGGTCATATCTTTTTTTTTGGGGTGTGAAACTATCTGTCATTGCACACTGAAATATGGGTTTTTGCAATTACATGAGTATATAATACTCAATACTTGACATTATCTGGTGACCTATTTACTTCTCTGGTTGTTTTTCCCTGGTGGATATTGATAAACTATTTTAGACAGGCTTCTTTGAGGACAGGGGCTGTTTATCATCTCTTTAGCTTGCAATTAGTTATTTTCTTTTCTGTTTGTTCAACTAGCATATTTAATATTTTTTCATGGTTGTATTTTGTTTACATAGCAAGACTTTGGTGGACACAGAGTGGTCTATGTGAGGGGAGGTTGGGACTGCCCTCTGCCAGACACAGACGCTCCTGTGTCTAGTAGATCTACCTAGTAGATCCATTGCAGAGCATGGCTGAGCCATCAACTAAGCTCTTGGCACCTCTATGAAAACAAGAAAGGGCAGAAAGCAGATGATGAAGAGAAGAGAACCAAAACATAGAAAAGCTATAGAGGGCAAGGAGATCTCTATGATGGGGCAAATAACCCTTGCTCCTGTGAAGGACCCATGCAAGAGCTAGCATTTGCCAAAGCAGGTGGCACTCATGGACAAGCTTGTGCTGCAGCAGGTACACCACAGAAGGGACTACAGCCAGTGGGGAGCCCACACTGGAGACAAGAAAATTTATGAGAAGAAAGGAGCAGCAGACAGAAACCACTGCCTCCTGACCTCAACCCTCCTGTGCTGCTCTTCACCTCACTGAAAAGACTGAGTGTAATATCTTGTGATAATGTGGAAGTGTGGGGGTATTTGAAGCAAAGTTGAACCTAGAAAAAGGAGATAAAAAAAGATATTTTTCCCATTTATTTTGACCCAATGAGGTTCCTCACTCTTGTTCTTATTTATTCCTGGTCAATCCTGGTGAGAGAGGAGGTGCTCAGTGGCAGTATTTCTGTTAGCCAAGACAAACAACGAAGAAAATAACAAAAAACTTTGAAGAAGAATACCTTGTAAAGCCATATTTAAAATAAATTATTTGAACTGAAACTTGTTGTTCTGGGGAATTACATTACGGAAGTATGGAAATAAATATGAACCATGTAGATATGCTGGAACAATGTTTGTCTTCCTTCCAAATTAGCAATACTTGTAAAATATATTTACCACTTTTTAAGTGAAAAAGCTGATATGGATATTTATTCTGCTATTTGGATTGTGTTTACAGTATTTAAATTGAATAATTCCCAAGGAAATCTTTCATTTCATGAAACTGCTTAGAATTTTTAAGGTGCTCTTCTGTGCATACACATGCAGAAAAACCCCGCATACAGTTTCATTTGAAATTACAGCTTTTTAAAATTCTTTTAAGATTATAATTAAAAAAAGGACAAAGATATTGTATTGACATTGGTGCATTTTTAATCAGATGAGTTCATACATTTTTTGATTCTTATGGAGCTCAAAAATCTGTAAATCTTGTTTTGGCCTTTTTTTTGCACATCAAGTATTGTGGTTTTTTTGAAGGAAACGATTTGTAAGACTCAAGGAAGAAATTAATAGATTCTTTTTCAGGCTTGATGCAAAGGACTGTAGGCTATGAAATTTCAGGAATAGAGGTTTCTTTTTTAGTTTGCTGGGTGTTTATACAATTGATTCATCATATCCCAAGACTAAAACACTCTCAAATTTTCAGTTGCTCAAGATTTGGTGTACTGTAAGTTATAAATTATTAGACCCAGTTGTTCTCCATTCATCAACAGACATCTCCAGGCAAAAAAACCCAAAACCAACAGCAATAAAGAAAACATTTGATATTTTTGAGAGGGAAAAATACTTCCAGACATTGTAACACCCCTGCCTACACCCCATCAGGATTTTATTGCATAAGCTAATGGAGTAAGAACCTTGTTTCACACCCTTTCCAGTTTTTTAAAATCATCTGTTATTCTTGTGTCATAATCCTTCCATTTTCAGGGTTTATGTTACTAATTTTTTAAGTAAAAGTAGTGTCTTAGTTTGATGTAATGTCTTACTAGACTATTCATTCAGTGCCTAGATTAGCTCTACCATAAAGTTAGTGCAGCTGTGTCTGTTTAAACTAGGATGGATTTGTACCGGTACTACTCTAAGGTGATTTTTTCAGCTTTAGTCTGGTGTCTCTTCATGATATTGCCTCTGGCAGTGCGGCTGTTCTCTATTTGCTAAAAGAGACAATTTTAATGGGCTAGTTAGAGGAGTTACTTGCAATTTGTTCCCTTAAAGATACTTGGCATAAACCAGGCAGCACTATTTCCTCCTGACATTGCAGAATGTTTATATCATACAAGACTACCAGATAGTCCACTATTCTGTAACCATGCATTGAAAGGCCTGTCAATGTCTTAATCATAGTGGCCTTCTAGATGTCCCAGTAACTCATTCAGTCACACTGCCTTCTTCTGTGGTCCATGTTCCCTCGTAGAGTTCTAAAATTTACTTGTCAGTCTTTACTCGGTCATGATTTGGGTCCAATAACTCCCACCCGAAACAAACCCAGGGTAAGTATGGCAAGTTAAGGTGTAATGCTTTTGCAAGCTTAAATAATGATTTAGTCTTAATTACAAATGGAATGGCAGAATAAAGTGGTTTTTAACAAGCTTATATAGGTAACAGTGAATGCATGGATACATCAGGACAAAAAAGACTGTAAAATTTAAAAGGAATGTTGCCTATAAGAAGGTTTGGGACACAGTATTCCCCAAGTTATAGAGCTTCCCAATGCAACAAGGTGTTTTACGAGACAGTGGAGGTCTTGGCTGAAGGAAGCAATTCTTGCATCTCTTTTCCCTGCTGACAAACTAAGCTTTTTTTCTTTCTCTTAAGCTAGGAGTTTTGGCTAATGGTGAAGGCTCTGCATGTCCTTCAAAGCAAATCCAGTAGAATTTATTTTTACAAACAATGACTATATTTTTTACTTCCACTGTTAGGCACCAGGAAAAGAAATATTTACATACATACAAAATTTAGGTTACAGAAAGATGTTGAAACTTACAGTCCATTATGTAACTGAAAGATAACTTCTGTCTCATTTGCAGGCTTCTTTCCTCCTTCCCCACATTAAAAGTGTCTCCAGACTCTCTGAAATTTCCAAAAGAGCTTTAGCAAATGATTAGGGAGACCTGAGCCCACTGAAGGCCATATATGTAGGCACATCTCCTCTGACATCCTTCAAAATATTTCCAGTGTGTCATTTAATCATATCAGTGCAAAATGAGGGATTAGAAGACCTAGAAGAGTGGAAACTACTGAAGTTTGTACAGTCTGTTAATTTTTCCAGTTTGTCTATTCTCCTCCTCAGTCCTCATCCTCATCACGCCCTCTATCTCTCTGTCTCTTTCCCTGATCTCACTCCACCTTCACATTGCCCTTTTCAGAGTCCATTTCACCTAATTCTTTCTCTCTTCCTTCTTTTCTCATTCCTTCCCTTGTAACAATGTTTTAATTTTTGTTTCTCTCTTCTCTATGCATTGTCACAGCACACTCAATCTTTTGGACTGCAGCCTTCAAATTTTCCTTCAGCTAAGTCTGATATTCTCCTTTATAGTCCCTCAGGGTCCATAAGCTCCATTTGCTTGTCTCTTTGTCTCCATAGAGTCAAACCAATTTTAGACAAGGGTATATGACTTTCAATCTTACGGAAATAATAAAATATGTGGTTCTTTTAGAGAAAGTGTGATTTAGAATGTGATTAGTTATCGTGGCTTGGCCAAATGCCACAGTGAGATAATTGTCCTCTTTGTAGCACTAAATGATTGTCTGATTGGTCTCAGTGATTATCACATAGCAGGAAGAAGGGTACTGTCAAGATAACATCTTAGTTTCTCTGTTCTCCTTTTTTCCAGATCTGCAAGTATTTCTTCTTTTCTGCCTTGTTAAACTAGAGGTAATGATCTGGTCAGGGCACACTACTTTTTTTAACCTCAATCTATTTCCTCTTAGTTCCTCAGAGATCACTCTTGGAGACTTTTTCTAACTTATAACATATTGTTTCTTTGATAACTCTCTTGCTTATTCCCCCTGGGCCATTCCCCTTTTCCTTGCAGCCCCATTTGCATAGTGAGTTAACCATTGAGGCAAGAAGAAATTTACCTTGCCCATAAGTGTTTTTGGCATAAGCAGACAAAAATCTCAGGACAACTCATGATGCATGCCATGATTCTATTTTTGATTTCTAAAGTTGCAGTGTTGGTTAATTTCATGTGTCTTTATGCCTCTGTCACAGTGGAACTCAGTCTCTTTATTGATGTTAGTAGAAGCATTAGATTTTCATAATTTGTTTTCCATTTTTGTTCTGGTTCTACAACTATGATTATGACTATTAGCAGTAGCAATAACACAATGGTCCACTGCTATTAAGTATCCTTGAATTAGCCCAGATAAAGTTTCATTTTAATTTGGCAAGGCTGGCTATTTCATACCAAAGGTAATAAATCCATGCTTAAAGAAGTAATGTATCTTTATGAGGCATAAGGAAACAAGATGACCTTGAATTTAGGAATTGATGGTGATTCTACTTTCTACCCAAAATATACAGCTTTTTTTGCTACCTCTGATTCTAAATCCTTTTTTGTATGTTTCAGAGTATTTTTCCTAAGAAGACTTGAAAAAGGAAGATCCAGAAAAACAATATAGGACAAATAAATTCCATGTGTATGGGAAGCATTCTCATTATGTTCTGAGAATATCTCAAAGCAGAAAAAAAATTGACTGGGCACTGTGAAATGTGACAAAGCAAGTATATTCAGAAGTGAACCTTAGACCCCACTTTTTCAGCTAGGAGTCTGCTGCAGTATCTGTACAAATTGATATAAAGTCTTTAGAATTGCCACCTGCAGTAAGATGTATACCTTATAATTTGGAGTACAAACTTACTTTCTCTAAGAAGGTGATAGTTTACAACTTCATGAAGAACATATGTCATTGGCTTAATAGTTGCATTCTTTATTTCAATAGGATGCTTCTCTTTTTAGGCAGCAAATCTGTTGTGAGACAATAAAATTTTCTCTCTCTGTAGTTCAATTTTCATGCCCTCCTCCTTCCTGCCTTTGGAACACATGGAAAATGGCTGATGCTTTGGTAAGCAGCCCAATAGATGAATGTTTATTCACGATTTAAAAAATTGTGGTTTTTTTTTTATTTTTTAATCTGAGAATAAGCACATTTCCTCCGTGTTTGCCTGTAGCTTTCTCCTAGGCTGGCTAAATACATTGATTTATACAGTAGTATGAGCTAGGAAACATATTTTAAATATGAAATCTTATATTCTGCTAATGTAGCAAACATCCTGAAAAGAGCACCAAATGTGCAGAATCTGCCAATTTTCCACACATATGCACCATAAATAGTCCTGCCAGGGACTCAAAAATGGCAGAATGCAGATAAGAGTGTTTTGGAAAGTTATCTTTTAGTGTGCAGCATGGTAAATAATATGACATTCCGGTGTAGTAATTATGTACTGTATTATATTCCTGGCTTTTTCTGAAATGATATTGTAAAAGACACTAAATGGTTTTCATTATTATTATCTTATGTTCTCTTTAACTGTGTTTATTATAATCCTCAGAAGTTGTTACAGTATACTGCCGATTCCTGCATCCTGGGAACTTTAGACATCCAGCAGTGAGCCAAGTACTGTGCTGATGAGTCCCATAGCCCTGCAGACCACTGCTAAAGTTATATTAATCTTAGCATAAATGACATCAAGTGTATTTTTCAACTCCAGTACTGGCCTTTATGTTTCCACTTCTGTTCTGTGTGATGAATGCAAGTGGACTATTTTTAAAATGCTTTTTACATGACAATCCATTTCTTTCTCATTGATCTGGCACCTAAGATCAGTTCTTCAGCAGGTGTATTTTGAACAGCAGAAAACTGGTCTTTAAAGAAATGAATTGAGCCTACCTAGGATTTTCATGGAATTCTTGAAGAATTTTATGTCTTCTATAGCTGTGATTTAGTTTTTTAGGGCTGACTTCTACTACATATAGGCTTGTTTGTATCTACTGATCAGTCTTTTTCAACGATGTGTTTACTGATGCTGTCTAAAGTAATGACTGTCAAACTGTTTAAGCACAAATGAAAAAGAAATCAAAATGAGAGAACAGAGAGGAAGAACAGGGAATTATGCAGTCAGGTGTGTTAGTTATTGCCATGCAGTGACTTGCAAGTTAAATATACTGAGAAAACATCTTGATTCAGGGACTGCTGGAGGGTATAAATGATCCTTGCTGTTTGTTTTGTTTACGTGCTTCTCTTTTAAAAGACAAATTTAGAAGTTTTAAAACACCCCATAAAAAGTATTTAGGAACTCTTTTACTGATTACTAACCTGCTGCTTTAATATATATTACAACGATGTAAACTTTTTATTCAGTGTTTCAGAACTTTCATTGTCAGGAAAACCATGCTTGCTCCTTGAGATTCTGGGGAGTCGTCAAAGGGCATACTTACAGAAAAAAAAGCATGACACCAAGAGTGTGTGATTCACTCAGAGTTGCTACTGAATTTTTGATGTATTGAAGCAAACTATTAGTTACTATATCTCAAAATAGAATAACATATAAAATTCATCATAGGAACTTGCAACACTGGTATTAGATCTAACAGTAACAAGGCTATCTTCTGTTGGCTTTCATACATAAGAAATCATCTGAAGCCACTAACCCCTCTGAAAATGAAATTCAAAATCTACCTTTGAGAGTTACACTGCCTTTCTCATTTTCTTGTGACAGGAGTATTTCAATGATGAGTTCTACAAAAATGCTGGGTAACTACAGTATCATCCAAGCTACTGTCATTCAGTTGAGTTAATATTTCTTGATTTATCCTTATGTTTTGCATAGAGATGTTTTGATTCATCTCTAAATCAATCTTACATAAATCTGGAAAGCCTTAGAGGGAAACACAGTTCCACGAAAAAACAAGTTTAGAAGAAATGAAAAAAACCCCAAAATTTCATTCTATTCTAACATAAGGGTGAGCCACAAAGCAAAAATATAATATTTTCAGTCAGTTCAGAATGAATTCACCTTTCTGTTCCTTTTGGGTTCACACAGGGACAAAGCATTAACATAAGGAGGGGCATATGGGAAAATAGGAGCCCACTACACTTGGAATATGTTTAGGAAAAAACTCCATAAACAAACCCATAAATCTGGTAATGTAAGTGATGAGTGAAACACCTATCTCTTCATCATGTTGTTGGTTTTGGAGCTCATTTCCAAATATATTGAATTTTAGATCATTAACTTACAAGTCTGTCCCTTTTTTTTCTTCAGACTTTCATTATTATCTTTGGTTATGCCAATATATCTCTTGCAGTTAACCTTTTTAATATATTTTCTTTTTAAACCCTGAAAGAAATTATGCTTTCTAGTTACTTCTATGAGGAAAATGAAGTGGCAGAAATACTGAAACTTGTCCTTCTGGTTTTGACTGGGAGACCACAGAGGGTAAGGTCTGCAGCATTATGGAAAACTGACTCCACTGAGGAATAGCAGTTAAGTAAAAAAGACTTTCAGAAACCATTTAAAGTACTTGTCATGTATCATAATGAACAGCACAGGATATGAGCAAAAGCACTTCATGGTACTTCGTCAATATGTGTGCCTGGAGGTAACTATTATTTTGGAACACCATTACCCATCTGTTGGCAATTTAATAAACACATATAAGTAATGGCAGAATAATTTGTGGTCTTGTGAATCGCTGCTGGAAGTCACACAGGAGGAAGAAAATGCTGGGCTAAAGGAGAGTGGGCATGACAAGATGCTGTCATCTAGGATGAAATGAGCCGTGTGGGAGGCAAAAAAGGCTTTCAGGACTGAATAATTCTTGGAGGAGTGTATCGTCTGCTGCATGAGCACGTGTGTGTGCATCTCCTTGTGTCCATTACACTGTCTGTGTGAAAAAGGTGCACTACAAGCCCAAAGTGAGCAACAAGTGAGATGAACAGCAGGACTGAAAAGTGAAGGACAAAACAGACTAGGAGGCAGAGAAGGGGTGAGATTCAGCTAGCAGGAGGACTGGACGGATGAAGAAGTTAATGAATGACAACTGTATATGCAGTGGGGTGCAGTGGTTGGTCTCAGCTCCCATTGTAGCAGTCAAGGATTTTTCAGTGTTTGTAATTTCCTTTTTAACAGTCCACACTCTGTGGCTACCTCTGGACTCAAATTCACTGTTTTTACTAGACTAACTAGACCAGGCCCAAGTCTACCTTGGACCAGGGGATGGTTGATGTCAGCATTCACCCTTATTACCCTGTCTTTGTTCAGACTGTACCTGGTGTTTCTATGGCCCTCAACAGCCTTGTGTATACCTATGAAAAGAACTTTTGAGCACTTGGCTTCAAAGCAGGATGATCCCAACTGAAAACAACTAAAAGAATGGGAAGCTTTTGGTGGAAATCTCTAAAAACGAGAGAAAAAGCAACAGTAACCAAACAGCTTTGGCATTTGTGAGTTTTGCCTGAGAAGTATTTGCATCTTATGCTGGTGATCCCCAGAAGTAGGAAGAAATAATTATAATTCTGATTGTTTAGAGAGCTAAATGAATGTAGAATTTGTTTTGAAATAAAATGACATCATGATTGGTTATTGCAAGCATAGAAAGTTAGTAGCTTTAATAAGCATTCCTTGAAATGCCCAGCCTAGCTTTCCTGAGGTATTTTGTCAAAAGAACATTAAAACAATCTTTTTACACTTAGAGACATGGCAGTAAATAGGAAAAGTAGTGGCAGAAGAAACACTCTGTAATGCCATGTTGTTGCAATACTGAATGAGTGCAGCTGAAGCCAACTGAAAAGAAATATGAAAATTAAGGCATTAAAATAAACCCTAACCCAAGCCCAGAAGTAATTAACTTCCAAAACAAACTATCAAAAAAAGTTGTGGCTTCATCAGGTCTTGATAGTTTTTGTCAGATTTGGTTTACATTGTAATTGAATCAGAACAGGTGTGAGATAAAATCTAATAAACTCTGGAGAGAAGGGTGGGAATGCTGACATTAGTGCTGGATTAAAACCTGATAAGACCACCAAATGGAGCACTGGAATATACAGGGCACTGGCAGATGCAGTAGGCATTTTTTAGGGAGGGCCTTCTCCTTCCCTAAAAAGGTATGACTGGTGAAAACCAAAAACTAGTTTGATAGAAACTAGAACTAGATAGTAATCCTAAAAGTCCTTAATTTTTTTAGTACTTTGAGACAAAAGCTGATTGTAAGTATTTCTTTTCTCTCTTGGGCTTTTGATTTTCTGTAGCCCTGAAAATGACCTTTGTTTTTTCCATATATGGCTTTTGAGTGATGTGTCCTCTTTCTGCTTAAATTGAGTTGGCTGTCTTTGTCATTGAGAGACTTGTCTTTGGGTACTACAGGCAACAAACCTGTGTATGTACCTACATTCATCTTTCTTTTCCAATACTCTGGTGGTGCAATGGTGTCTTATAGTAGCCTTTTTTTAGAATGTTAATCAATGGTAGAGACAAGTTTCTCAAGTGAGGGTTAGGTTTTTACTGTCTTCAGTTCAACTAGGAAATGCACAACACATTTGAAAATTCTCTGGTGTTTCTTTGTATGTTAAGTCTTGAATGGCTAACAGTAATCCTCACTTTTTGGATGATGAAATGTTGCATGCTGTGATGTCAAGCCATTGGAATTTTCTCATGGGTCTTGAAACTCCTCCATTTGCTGCATCATTGGTGTGAACGTTGATTTGTTTTTGACTTGTCCTTAGCATAGGAACAAATTTAAATAAAGTCAACTGAAGCATTTAAAAAGTGCAATCATACCGACAGCTCCCATCCCTCTGCTAATTAATTCTGATTTTTGCTGCAATCCATGTATAAAGTGCTCCAGCCTTGAATTAATGAAAAAACGCATATGGAATGGTATCTGCTCAAAACTGATATAAATAGAAAAAATAAACTCTGTACCCCAAGGACTTTTTTTCTTTATTTTTAAAGTGATGACTACTCTGCTAACAATTTAGAGGATGGAGTTATTCAGCTTAGTCTTCTCAAGAAAGAGTTATGAGAGAAATGTGAGCCATACTTTTATGGGCATATGAGAGAGTAGTTGTAAAATTCATTAGGAGATTAAATCATAGTGCATTAAAGACACCATTCAGCAGACCTTCAGTGTTGAAATTTTTAAAAAATTCTTTCAACATGCTTTGTTGTTTTACCAGCTTATTTCTGCATGTTTGAACATTTATTCTATTTATTTTTCAATTTGAATGAAATAATTATGAACCGTCAGTTCTGAGAATGGCTAGTAAACGTGATATCAGTGTGTGTGCTGATGGAATTTTAGGGAAAAAATCGTGCTCAAGGATCTAAAGTTTCAGCAAGGAATCTATAGATGTGTGAGAGAGTTAATGATTTAAATAATTATTTTCCTCTTTCTTATCAAAAGAGCTTTGCTTGCAAGGCATGTAAACTACCTTGCCATAAAAAGAATGTTAGTTTTATGGGCTGAATGGTTGAATCTGTGGTAATTATGAATATTAACTAAATATGATAAAATCAAACCATTTCAATTTGTTTGAAATCCATGCATGGCCTTTTATATTTGGATCATGATAAACAATTTAAAAAGTTATTGAACATACTCACAGGCTGCTACAAGTAAAATATAATGACATAATACAAGGCATCTTGACTATGCTTTTAAATGTTACCTGATGAGGATAATTTACATTTCCAAAAAAGGAAATCAAGTACAAATAATTGATGGTCTCCATTTAGAGATATCTGGGAAATAGTCACAGATCTATTGTGTTCTATAGATAACTGACTTTTCTTGCACTTCAGAACTGAAAATATGAAAGGTAAAGTTCTAAAAAGATGTTAACTCAGAGGCAACATAGCTGCATATAGACATTTTCAGATCTGATTCACCTTCCTAGCAGGGTAGGAGGGCTATGGTATTCTTAATAGCTGATTAAGCATGTTTTGAGATAGCTTGAGAATCTCCATAGGAAACTGAAATGTAAATTGGAAGCATAGGGAAAGATATCAGTCCCCATAAAAATAAAGATTCAGAAAGACAACAGTAAAGAGTGATCAAACAATGATTTTCATCATAGAGATGGCTTCTCATTTATTTGGAATCTAAGTTAAGAACACACCTGAAGAAAGCTGGACCCTGTTGGGAAAAAATAGGAGTGTTCTTTTTTGTCTGAGCAGGGAATAACAGTTTACAGAGATTTCAGAGTGGGCACAGGCAGGAATAAGGAGTAAATGTGTGTGTGGTTAAGAGCATGTGGCTCTGTCAGGGAATGGGGGACTGCTGAGAACATAAGGGAATGCACACTTAAGGTTGAGAGGTGACAGGAAGAGAAATGACACAGGAATCAGCAGGGACTCTTTAAACCTGCTAAAAAACTGAGACACTGAGCTACCTGGTGAAACTATTAGTCGTGGAGTGTCCCTCCAGTGACCTGTAACTCTGTAACTTTACAGAGAGCAGTCTCAGCATTCAAAATAAATCCATACAGATTAGAAAAACCCCAAAACCCAAAAACAAGAAAAAGAAGAAAGAAAGAAGAGAAAAACCCTGAAACATTAAGTTCCTTTTCCAGATTACCATGTGTTCATTTATATTTAGACCACCTGTATCATGACACTTTCCAGTGCCACTGTTGAAGTTCCTGTGTGAAATTGGTCCTCTCACCAACTCTTGTGCCTTTTCTCAAGGAAAAAAAGGTGTTAGTTTCTAGTTATTGTTGCTTATAATTTTAAATTTAATTTCAAAAACAATTAACAAATAACTTGAATACATTTCCTTCCTTTTTCAGTTAGGCTTAATCTTTGAGTTCTGGTTCAAATAATAGAATTTTAAGAATGAGATGTTGCCTTAGTGTCTTAAATTGAGATAGCATAGTCAATAATATTATCAGGAGAATTTCTGTCAGGCTGTATTCTTTGTTTAGGAATCATCTTATCTACAGCTCTGGGGAACAGACTTTTTTCTGAGAAGTCTGAGCTTTGTGGGTAACTCAAAATGTGCACATATACTTTTATAATGGAAAGAGGAAGTAGAACCCTGCTTTAACTAACCACAGAGGAATAATAGCTTGTAACATATCAGAAATGTAGTATTTCAGTCTCTGTCTTTCTCTTCAGACTTCAACATTATTTTTTTCCTCATCACTTCAGAAACAACAAGGTTTTGCAGGTCAAGCAGCTCCCTTCTGGCCTACTGTTATACATAAGCATGCAACTGCGCACACAAATCCTGTCCAGTGTTGTTAGTGCCTCCCTCCAACTGGTTACTATTGCCACTTCCACCATAGTCATACCACCTTCATAATCTAGATCCTCCTAGCTGATACTTCCAACTAATTTCTTTTTGCATATGTTGCCCCTCTACTCGGCACTGGTGAGTATTGTGTCCAGTTCTGGAGCCCTCAACACAAGAAGGATATCGAGCTATTGTAGCGGGTCCAGAGGAGGGCCACAAAGATGGTCAAAGGGCTGGAGCAACTGCCCTATGCAGACAGACTGAAGGAGTTGGGGTTGTTCAGCCTGGAGAAGAGAAGGCTCAGGAGGGACCTTATAGTAACTTACCAGTACCTAAGGGAGTCCCACAGAAAGGCAGGGGAAGGACTTTTTAATATGATATCGGAAGGGAGGACCAGAAACAACGGATGTAAATTGGAAGGGGGTAAATTTAGATTCGACATAAGAAAGAAATTCTTTACAGTGAGGGTGGTGAAGCACTGGAACAGGTTGCCCAGAGAGGCTGTGGATGCCCCCTCTCTGGAGGTGTTCAGGACCAGGCTGGACATCGCACTGAGCAGCCTGATCTAGTGGGAGGTGTCCCTCCCTATGGCAGGGGGGTTGGAACTCCAAGATCTTTCAGGTCCCTTCCAACCCAAAGTATTCCATGATTCTATGATTTTATGATTCTATGATTTAGTCCATGTGTTTGGAAAAGAGGACTTTTGTACTGCCCCATATATATACCTTCCAGGTGCAGTTGAAGGTCTCACTGTTTGTGTGGAAACATTAAGAAAAGTTGCATAGCAATTCCTGGAATCTACTGGAATTTATACCACAGTCTCAACAAACATCATCTAGATGACTGATAGCCTAAGATGGCTAGATTTTGTCACGTAGTTGAGGAGAAGTCAGAAAATGTGATTGCTTTCTACTGAATACTTAAGAAATCATGAAGAAATTTTATTCAAGATGAGTTATGTATTGATTACACCAGGGAAACACTTGCAGTCTGAAACCCTGAGGTGCATATATTATAGGTCCTTTCTGTTGAAAACTCAGTGATGTCTTGACCCTAAAGTGCAGCGACATGGATTTCCTTTGTTGTGATGATGTTAAGTAATTCAATAGTAGTCTTCATTTATCTGAGGTGGTCATATATTCCATGCATTTTCTTTTTTCATCTGGACTTAAAACAAAAGGACCATTTCTGGCCTGAGATTCATAATAGTGTATGAGTAAGACCATACATAGAAGAAACGGAAAACAAGAAGAAAATACTGGACAAAAAAGGAGGAAAAAATTAAGGTAATATTAGTGCCTTCAAAATCTTGGCAATTTAATCCATCTCAGTTACTTTCATACTTATTTTGATGAAAAACATTCAGAAAACTGAATAAGAGCAAGGTGTTATGATATTTTATGTATTTATTAGTACTTCCATCATGTCTCACATCTTACTTTTGTAAACCCAGAAGTAATGTGGAAGTTTTTACTTGAATTTTATGTTTCCTTTGGAAAGGGTGAAATAAAATATGGCTGTTTTAAGCAAAAAATAAAAGAATTTTTTTCTACGTTAACTCATATTAACTCATATTTATTAAATCTGATAATATAAATATATTTATTCTTACTTATGCATCTGATAGCAAAACATGGCAGTTGTGCTTTAAATATCTCCTTCCCATTTTTTTAAATTCAGGTGACATACTAACCTCAACTACATTTCCCATAATATTCCACACTGTTTTGTCTTGTTGAATCAAAACAATACTTTGATCATTGTGGGAGTACTTTAAACCTGATATATTATGAGAAAAGCAGTTTTGGTAAACCTGGTCAATAGAAGTAAGGAGGGACACAAGAAACTTGAACAAGAATTCTCTCTAGAGAAAAGAATGGCATGGGCAGTTATATTCAGCATTAAGAATAAGTGCAACAGTATCTCCATGCAGATTCTTATTTCACAGTTTTATTTATTTTTAATAATCTATAATTTATTTAGTGCTGTAGGAATTCTGAAACACTAGAGCAATGTGGTGGAATCAGTTTCATAACCGTAACTAAAAACATTCATAGCACAACTCTGTTGGCTACTGGTAGAACAAATAATTGCTCTAAAGGGGACATGGACTTCCTTTTGTACAGAAAAATAGCTGGCTAATATACTACTAGCACAACTAAGCTTATGATGGCTCCTTCCAGTTCTCTAATACAAATGGTTTCTGAAAAGTGAAGATGAGGAAGGATGTGCTTCTGTCATTGTTCAGTCATAACAGCAAGTCTGGAACACCAAAAGCACTGTAAAGGAAGAGAAAGAGAAAAAAATCATAGCAGCCTAGAGATCAACAAAATTTATGTGAGTAATTTGGAAAATTCTTTCAAAGCATTTAATATGCTTCTACTGTTGTTGTGGTTATTATTATTAATTACTATTAGTATTGCTTCACCTTTTAAATACAGCTATCTGGCTATGATTCTAATTACTATTAGAACATTTCAGATCTGGAGTCAGCAAAAAGAAGGAATACAGTGAGGATCCATATTTAGCTTCTGTAAAAGAAGAATTAATAATCAGAAATACTAATATTTTATCTTTAATATTTTGTTTGTTAACTAGCACTATTTCTTTATGTCTCTCCTATTTTCTTAATCTAGATTGCCATCAAATTACTCTAAATATAATTAGCCAAATAGATATGCTGATCTCTAAAGGCAGATGCTGAGAACACATTGGTTAAAACTGCATTACTTGCTAAGGTTTATTCAAATAAAGTCACTTGAAACCTGAGTTACTGTGGTATTAGTTGAGAAGAATGATGGAAAAGCATCTGTATTTTCCAGAGAGAGGGGAATCTAAATGTATTAATGTCAATAGTTATGTTAACTAGGAAGGAAGTGAATGGAGAAGAGGATTAGAGATTCTGCTTGTGTTTGTAAACACATCATCTAAAACATTGATTGCAACATAGATATTTTGAGCCTGCAAAGCATCAAGGGTGGGAGTTTTCATCCTGTCTGGTGAGGCTGCCCTTCAGCCACCCCATGATAGTGGCTGAAATCTTTTGCATTGCAGGTAAAAACAGCCTCCTGAATATTTTGTGCAAGGAGAAGGAATTGCCCAGTGGAATACATCTACGTTGCTTTGACTTGTCCTTTTAGACCTGGTCCTCACTGCCTTCTTGCAGTGCCTACACATCATATAGGCTCCGCTCCCCAGGACTGTAGCAACTAGATGTAGTGAGAGCAATGCTGAGGTATCCTGTGCCTTCATCTCACATCTTCTCTGTCTCTGCCTATGGAAGAGTGTACAAAAGCAGGTGAATCCTACTGATTTCAGTGGAAAATGAGTAATAACCACACAAGTAACATTTATTTCATGTCAGCTTTTAGTTGCCAAGCTTTATTCATATTTATGTTTCTTTTAGGTCAAAGAATCTATTCTATGTAGAAGTGCGAGTGTGTATTTCTATACACATGTTTCAAATTATTTTGCTGATGCACCTGCAGGTTTTTTAGATGTCTGATAACTGCAGCTGCAATATCCTTAAAAAAGGAAAGCTTTAGCTTCTTCATGTGAGGTCTTTCTCCCCACTCTTTCATTAGCTTACCTCTTATGCAAAAAGAACATAATTATAAAAAAAGAAAATCTGTTCCATTTTGTGTGTGGAAAATACTATTTACATTTTTTGTATCTTCTGATTTATTCTGCTTGCAGAAATAATCCATGTCAGCCTACGTACAGAGTTCATGGAAGACCACATGTGATGAGCTAATTCTATACTATTCTTCCCAGAGACCAGCTAGTACTGAAAACAGGAAAGCCATAATTTTCAGGTATAGTAAACCTATGGAAAATACTTGTCCTCTCTGGACTGACGGTTCTTAATCAGCTAACCAATCAGATAATTTTCTTTCTCATAGTGATTATACAGTGTATTGGCTCTTAAGCTGAGATGGATGATGCCCGTCATTCATTTAGATAATATACTAGCTTTCCAAAATGTCTTATGCCTACAGAAGTTTCCTCCCCCAGCCTTATTCCTCTTGCTACTCATGTATTAATTTTCAGTACAACTGAATAGAAATGTGTCTCAGGTTCAAGGTTCACATTGTAAGTGATTCTGCTTGTCAGGAGAGTGACCTGAAGAGGGAATTTATGATGAGAGCTTCTCTTTACAATAAGCCATCTCCAGGCAATTATCCTGTTACCACAATGATGAGGAAAATGCATAGTTGGAAGAAAGGTCATTTGTTTTAATGCTATCCACCTCGATGTCACCGAGTAATTATATTCAGGTTTCTATTAGAAAAGAAAAATGACAACTATAACTATGGGGATATTTTTCCAAGTTTCTTGGGTTCTATGAGCTAGGATGCCAAAACTCCAATTATATCCCTGCAACAGCCCGGACTATGGAATGTGTTTTTTCCCCCTAGTTTAATATAAGAAAACCAGCAGGAGGTCTTGCTTTCAAAGGCATTTGATAAAGGAGCCCACTCATGGAGCTGAGAGGAAATCAATGCTTTTTTTTCATTTCATGGGGCTCTGTGACGTCTAAGTCCCATAGTATAATTCATTGTTTTTATGTGATTTTCTGACAGTGTTCTGTCTTCTGGTTCACTCTGCCTTTTTTCTCATGCTCACCTTTTTTTTTGGCACGTTTACTTGTAATTTTATGCTGTGAAACCTAGGATATGGCAAACACTATGTTTTCTCACTGTAATGTATTTTTGCAGGAGAGGAAACTTCCTACTGCTCTTTGTCAGCAATTCCTGCCCTTGTGCAGTAACCTTTCCATGTGGCCTTTAATGTGCAGATTTTGTACAATCTCACAACTTGTCATTGCACTGATGTCCTTCCTATGCAAAGTCTTCCACGTCCAAGCCATTGAGGTGCACACTCTTTATTGCCAACTTCCCTTCTTCTATCTTTGCTACTGTGTGTGACTCCAATTATGACTGGTTCCCTTACTCACATTTAACTGTCATAATTCTGCCTTACAGTCCACTGTACCAATTAATTCCCCAGTTGATTGGTATGTATTATGTGATAATAGAAAAAGAGAGCCTCCTGATAAACAGCTTAGATTTTTATGTGGATGGCTGGGATATATTACTTTTTAAACCCCTGTTTCTATCACTTTCCAGCAGCTCTAGCACAGACAATTCACATAAATTTCAGCCGATTTCCTATATGTCAGTATTATTAATTATTAGCCTTGTGTGGGCTAAAAGAAGAATGCAGAAACCCTTTGCAGAATTTGATTAATTTGCTTAAAGGCCAGAGGAAGTTGAAGTGATAAAAAATTTATAAACTTATATTTTCTTTTTGGAATGCATTGTGGTTTAATTTGGACATAAAGGAAATCCTCCAAAATTGTTTGGAAGTGTCTGCAGAGAGAAAAGGAACATAATTGTGCAACTTCAAGATTTGTACATGCTAGGTGACTGCTGAGTTTTCATTTCCATCAAGTCATATTCTACTTCAAAGAAGAAAAGAGTAAAAAGCTGCAGTGTACATACTGAGAAGAATTTACAATTAGAAGATTGCTTCAGCTAGAAGATCCTGGAAAACAGCTCAAAAATGCCTTGTCTTTTACTTACCGTGGAAATGTTTTTTATTTCAAAGCAATCTAATGAGGTGGAGAAATGTCAAGGAAGAGGGTCTAGTACAAAGTATTGAAAAATGCTGGTCACCATTGTTCTGTTTATACTGTGCAGATGCTTTGCTACTGTACTTTTTCTTCCCTTGAATGCTATTTTTTTCCCTTTCCTGATGGTATGAAGGAATAAGTTAAAAAGAAAATCCTATGGTCAGCTTATTGATCTATAGCTGCCAAATCTTCACGATGTGCCACTCCTAGCAGCTAATTGAAAGGCTTCTGTCAAATAATCAAAAGTATGCTTTTGGGAACTGAAACACCCTGTTTTGCTTCTAAACTTTTTGATCTGAAGTAACTAAGTGAGCTGTTTTAGGAAGCTGACTATGGAGATGTATGTTTCTAATTTTCTCCTTTTACTGGTCTCAACTGTGCCTAGCCTTTTTAACAAATATTCATTAAAAGCAAAGTAATTGGCTTTGGATGCTTCTATTCCTCAAAATCTCATTAGATCTCAAAACATGCTTTCTACTCAAAATTCCACTTTCCATCTTCAGCAAAGAAACAGATATTGTTATTTAACTCTTTGTATAAAAAGAGAGATATTTTTAAACCTTTTTACATTATTCATGTTTGCAACTGTCTTCTCTAGCCTGGGTGAGAAATATCATGATTGAAGTGCTACATTTAGTTGAAAAGAATTTCCTTTTCCAAACCAGCCTGTCTCAGTATTCTGCCTGCCAGGACTTTAACATTGTCACAATCTTATTGAGGTGAATTAATTCAATATTCGTCTCAGACTTATGAGATTTTTAATGCTCTTAAAATAATTTTCCATAGTTGAGGCTTGTTTATAAATTTGCTTATAGTTCCATGTTTAGAAGTATGATATTTGTAAACATTTTACAGAAAGATTATGTTCCACCTTTATTAGTGGAGCAGTCGCTCCATTAGTGTGCTATTTCTGGAAGTATGATGTAAGGCAAAACAAGAATCTCATGACATTTTCATTTTCTTTACTATTGAGCCATATCATGGCTATTGCTCATTCTTTTCTATGACAGACAATTAGTTTTATGTCAGTGCACCCTTGTAATCATTAAAATGCTATTATGTGTGGTGTACAGGTGTTTAGCTGTGCTAGCGTGAGTGAACCTACTGAGTGAGGTAATACATGCGTGCATGATAACAAGATTTGGGTCTTTGTAATATAGTTTGTTTCCAGGTATAAGTTTTACTTGTAGAAACTAAAGGGTTTAGTAACTTTGTAATGGCAAATCTGAGCTACAAATTTAAAATCTCATTTTGATCATGATCCTACAACTGCCCCTTTCCAGATGTTTCTAGTGTGATGGTTGATGTGGGAGCCTAGAAAGCATCTGGAGCAAGACTGTAATGCCTGATTTACTCTGAGAAGTGCTGAGGTGCTGGGAGGGGGCCTAGAGTCTTTCATCCTAACATAATGCTACAATTCCCACTTGCACTGACTGTTGAATGTCCTGCTGTCTCTTCAGGGCTTCTGCAGGGCTAACACTGGAAATATTCTTTCATAATTCTGAAAATCTGGTGTAATAGAATCAGATGAATGCATAAGGGTTTCACCTGGTTAGCCTCATGACAGCATGATTCTACTCTGTCATATAGTTTCTTTAAAATGTGATTTAAAAAATAACAATTCAAGTTGGGTTTTTTTGTTCCTTTTTAAGTGCTTTGAATTACTATTTCAAACTTTTTTGAACAGCAGTAGCAGGTGAAAATTATACTTTTCAAAACAAGAATTAGATTCTCAAACACTCAGGTGATTTCAAAAGCCAAATCTTAATAAATGATAGAATATATGTTCTAAGATCATGACAAAATGGCGGAAGTACTGAAACTAGAAAGCTTAAATCTGCCCATTCAATCTCAGCAAAAGATGGAGTTTTTCTCTGCAGGGAATACATCTTTCAAATGAAACTGGAAGAAGTAAAATTACATTTAATTTTGAAATATCAGTTCAAAATCAATTGTGATCTTATAAAGATACTCTACAAAAATTGGAAACCTATTTTAATATTATTCTTTCAAATCACTGGAGTTGTCAAAGTTTTCTATAGAAATGTAGAAGATTATAAAAGAAGAATACAAATGCACAAGAAATAGAAAATAAATATTTTCTAGTAGTGTTCTATACACTATTGCAGCTTTAGGCACAGGTTCAGAAACAATAAGAAAAATCCATGACTGATTCAGCCATAAAATTTGTTAATGTGTCATCCAAAAATCCCCCACATACTCTATTTTTGAAAGGTCAAGCTTTGCTAAAAACAAGAGTGTTCTAGATAAGATGCTTCCAGGAGGTCTAACCTATAATTAACAATGTGCTGCATGAGAGAGGAGGGATAAGATGCAAAAGCCAGATTTTTATTTCTCCTCACCCTTAGAGGCAGAAAGACTTACTGGAGTGAGTGGAGGGACAAACACGGTCCTTCTCTTTTCAGTCAGTCTCACTTCTCTTACTGACTATTCTGGATTTGCCCATGACATCAGACATGACACATAACACATCTGCCCCTCACTGGAAGGCAATAATAAGTCTTCAGGGAGAAGTTTTGAGGATTTTAAATTTTTTTTGAGTAATCTGACTGTACAAATATTAACTATGCTAATCTGGAGCAGTGTTTCCACTCTTTCATGTAATTTCTAGTGTGTAAAACAGACTGACTTCTTCAGCTGGAAATCTCTGGAGGGGATTTTACTGAGAAGTGAAGAGATCATTCTGTGCAAATGGGATCCCACTGTGAATCCTAGTGTGTTCAGTTATGGTTTTTGTCTTATGTCTTGTGTCATATATGTCTTCGTATATGATCACATGTTCTGCCAGATAGAGAAAGGATGGACTGCCAATGTACCAGTGAGAGATCCCACTACTGCATTTCTTGGCTTTTAGAAATAGTGTATATTTACTTGAGTGCAAAGGCATAAAAGGGCTTAATCTTTCAAGGGCTTCTGCAAATGAAGGGAAGGTAAAGTTTCTCCCATTGAAAATCCTTTTGTAGCATTATGATCAAATGAGTAGGACAGATAGCAACTTTGCTGTATCAATTACAGTTTTTCAGGGCAAATTATCTAAATGTATTTTAAGAAAAGTATGTTTTAAAAAAAATTCCCATTTCATTAAAAGATGAAATACCTGTTTCTAGAAGTAATTTTCTTTTAGAATTCATGCTCCCATTTTCAGCTGTACCTCCTGAGATGTAACGGTCTTCATTTTTCCAGATGGGAGAGGAAACTAGCACTGGAAACATTTTCTGACTAAACCATACTGTTTCTGGAGTCCAGGACTCTGGGGAAGGTACCACATCAACTTTTCCTACAGAAAACTTTTAATTTTCATTAATATTTCCCATGGAAGAATGAGAGTTTACTTATCCCTTGCACTATATATTAATAATGAGGTCTCATGGCTAATCACAGTCATCTTTCCACTCTTTCATTCAAGTTTAATTAATTATTTCTGCAGTTGTGTATTCACGAGACCAAACATCTTTGTATATTAATCTGCCCAAGATGATGGAGGTAATACAAGCTGATCAGCACTGAAAACCATGTGTTTTTTCCAGATTATTTACAAAAATGGGAATGGATTTGTTAGGAATAGAGACCTGAAAATTTGCTCAATCTCTTGCTTTATGTAATAATTATGTTATGACACTGTCACCAACTGTTTAAAAGGAGCTAGTTGATTTGAAACACAGATGTTCTGATTCAACAAATTTACAGTTACAAAATCTGGGTGGCTTGTGAGCTTTATGTTTGCATCATGATAAACTGATTTTTTATATTCTCTGAAAATAAAACCAGCTAATGTAATTCTGTAATGGAAGATTTCCTACCAAAACCAGAAGTGAACAAATTCTTAGGCTTCTTTCTTTCCCAGTGCTTGTTTGGCTATTAACAACAACAGTTCATGAAATGTTACCAGTGGACTTTTTTAGGGCTAGTCATGAATATTGTAAACTTGTAAGAGAATTCTGACTAAATATGGTAAAAATAAAACATGCTTGCGCACAACATAGTATTCACCCATTGTCCAAGATTATGAACTTCACAGAAAAGCAAATTAGTTTGCACAGAACCAAGATTTCTCTCTTGAATGAGGATAGCAGTACTCACCTAAGAAATTTTGTGCAATTTTGTCAATCTCTGTGTTGACGCTATACTGTTCCATTGAAAAGACCGAAGTCTCAACAGCACCTCCTTGTGTTGAAAGGTTACCCATTTAAACAATTCAAGATACATTTTTGAGGTACTTCTTCGACGTGCTGTTTTCTATCTGAAAATAATTAAAAACAGTTCTCTGACTCACAGAGGAATCCATTTCTGGGTGTTAGTAGAAAAAAAAAGAGCATTGCTAACAAAAATGGTAAAGTAGGTTGGTAATGGTATTTATGTCAAGAAATATTGACATATCCTTTTCAAGCAATGTATTCCTGCATTAACACTCTCTGCTTTTTGACACCTGACCAAATTTGCTGACAACTGCTTTAAGAACCAGCATACATATATAATTTGTTATATGTCAGTCTGCTGACATATACTAATTCATAGATTTAAGACTTATAAATGTTTCAAATTGTCTTCCAAGAAGCTGTAAATAATGTCAATATTCCCTTTACTTTGTGTAATACAGTGTAAGCCTTTAATGATGGCTGTCCAAATTGTCAACAGTAAAGACCCAAGGAAACATGTCAACACCTTTCACATGGCATGTAATTCTGTTAGAATGGCTTGATTACTAAAAGCAGTCCATTTTATGTTCTAATTTAGAATCTACTCTTTTCTGGATAGAATGCGTTTACTTCAGAATTAATTGCTTTTTAATTACCATTGAATGATTTTAGGACAACATAATCTTGTAATCTACATCAAGTATTTTTCCCCATGCTTTTTTTCCCTCTCAATGCTTTTAGGTAAAAGTCTTGAAGGCAAATATATACGGAGATGGTGGTCATCAGGATTTAGTGTCTCCCAAGTAAGAGAAGCATTAAAGAGTGAATTATGAGTCTAAAAGAAGATATACTACTTTAATGAAATATTAATAAAATAATGCCCCCCCAGTAATAATGCAACAAAAAATATGTACAATATATATAAAACTGTATCAGTCTCCTAGGATGACATTCACATCACCAGTAGGCACTGGAGAAGTCCCGCACTGGATGCAACAATATATGGGAGCTAATCTGAAGAACTAGATTCAGGAACTCATGTATGAGGATTGAAGGCAGATGAACAGTGTCCTCCTTGAATGTTGGCCATTGAAGAAAAAGGCTGACCCCTTTGATCCCTCAGCTTTTATACTGATTATGAAGCAGGTGGGATGGAATTGCCTATTGGTTAGTTTTTGGACTCCTGTTCTGTCCACTCCTCTCTGCAGAAGTGACTCCTCTAATCTTTTCCATTTCCAACCCTTCAATGGAGCATGAACTAATAACTAATAACTAATAAAGTTAGTTGACCTTGGTAGTTAGTAGTGGAAATAAGTATAAGCAGAAGCCTGTCTGTCTACCAGTCCTTAGTATTGATTATTAGCAAGGATTTATCACTCCATAAGTGGACTGCTGTCTGAAAAATGTGCTGTCAGTTTCAGAGAGTTCAATTAGTAAGAAGATGCTTAAATAAAAAGTAAAATAATCAGAAAGAGAATTGGTTGTGCTTTACCTCAAACCAGTAGTGGAATAGTGAGTAAGTGATAGGGATGTTGGTCTTAAATGACAGTTTTTATGGGGTCATACTCTACTGTGAATCTGGTTATAGGTGGAGATTTGCAGAGATCTGTCCTGGGACCTCTCCTATTTAAGAGCTTCACCAATGACCAGGAGGAAGAGGTAGAACATTTCTTTATCAGGTTGGTGGATCATAGCAACTTCTAGGTGCTATCAAAATACTTAAGGACACAGCAACAACTTTCCACACTACATGAATGAACCACTAGGAACTTCAACAAGAGGAAATACAAAGTTTTACATCAGAGATGGGATAATTCTCTGCAGACTGAGACTGAGGGGAAGCTCTGTGCAAAATGACCTGGGTGAATCAACATATGGGAAGTTTAACAAGGTTCATCAGGGTATGCTGTCAAAGATCAAGACCAGTAGCAGATCAGGTTGTATCAACAGAAGCAGAGCTGGTGAACGGAAGTGATTTATCCCCCTTCACTTGACAGTCATCAGACTGTATCCAGATACTGTGGCCAGCTTTTTCCCTCCAGTAGAAGCAAAACATTTCTGAACTGATTCAATGTTAGGAGATGGTAAAAACCCCCCTGCAGTATTGCCCTATGAGAATCACTGAGGGGTTAAAGCTTGTTCGGCTTGGAGAAAAGACTGCTGATGAGTCAGCAGAGAACTCGTCAGAAGGCCAGAGCTGTTTGTAACAAGGAGAATGCAATGGGAGAGACCCTTTACAGTGGGATTTATAACAGATAGAAGAAAAAATATTTCTCCATGAAGTAGGCAAATAATGGAACTGGTTGCCTACTGAGGTCCTGCAGGCTCCATCCTAAGAAATTTTCAAAATCTCATTAGGGAAAGCCCTGACCAACTAGGTCTGATCCTAGAGCTGACCTGCTTTGGGCAAGAGACTGGACTGTGACCTCCTGACTAACTCTGTAATTGTCCTTTCTTGTCTGTGAATCTCAATATTTGTGCATGGCAGCCAAAAAAGCAGCTTCATTTGTGAAAGTATAAAATAATAATTCACAGACAAATTTATTTTTGTGCCAAAGGAGGCAGTTTAAACCTGGTATTTATAAAGAAGGAGGAATTGAAATAACTTTTCTCTCTTTTGCCCTTGAATAGAACAGGTAGCAGAACACTTGAACTAATTTCCATCCCAGTTGTGTCATCCTGTCTAAAATTCTTTCACCCATCTATGCTGTAGGCTAAGCATTGAAAATGAGATGACATGGCAGAAAGGGCAGATCTGGTAACATATATAGAGAGGACTGTCAAAGGATTCCTTCACATTTTGCTCTTTCAGAATAAACAATGGTACATTGCATCTAGATTATTTTTGAGACATTTACTTGATTGTCTCTATAGAAAATCGAAAGAATTTGACAGTGCTGACAGGAGCAAATTAACATAGTTAAAATTAGAATAATCCCTACCCCTATACCAGATAGCATATTTGTCTGTGGCCAACAGCAATGGTTCCGAAGGGTTCAGAAGAAAAAGAAAAGGCTGAGAAGAAAAGGAAGAAATGAGGAAATAAAAAATAGATGCAGGGAGAAAGTAGATCACAAAAAATATAAATAGATCTGCAGTAGAATTGCATCAATGGAGGTGAAATACATGACAGATGAGAGAGAAGAAAGCCTTTCCAAGAAGGAAAATAGAAGTGCTGAAGATACCGATCCTGTTTTCAAAAAGTACTAGTCGTGTTTATAGAGGCTAGAATCTAATTAATGTCATGGAAAGTCAAGCATCTAAGCATATAAAAGCAGGCTTGTTCAAATCAGTGTGAATTAAGCATCTATCCTGTTTATCCAGCATAAAATTCTTATCAAGCATTCACCTGCAACATTGATCCTTAAATGTCTTTGAAAAAGTTGACTTATAGCCACTTTTGGAAATCTGGCTCTGGCTGAAAAATGAGTCAGAGTTTTTGAAAGGATTATGCTCAAGATTTATTTACCAACTTACACATAACCACTTCATTTGGCTTTGCCTGTCAGAATTGACCACTTATGCTAATATCACTAGTAGTGCTATTGCTAGAAACTTCAGTTTCATGACATGTAAATCTGAATGCCTAGATTTAAAAAAAAAAATCCTTTAGAACAGGTGCTTGTCACACCAAAATAGGTGTATGCTAGTTTAAGCATATTTCTCTCCTATGTAGCTATTTGATGTCTCTCCACAGCTGTGATAAATACATCTCTTGTCTGAAGATGGACTCAGATTTCTTAATTTTCATTTGTGTGACTTTAATCATAACATTGTGCTTTCCTCTTCTCTTTCGGGACATTTATATTTTCCATCTCTACAGCTAGATCGCAGGTTTCCATCTGTAAAATGTTTCTTTTCTTCCCCTGGAGTCTGGCTTGGATTCTCATTCTACATTTAAATGGAAATCCGTTTTCCTTGTCTAATAACCACTGAGTAATTAGGCTTTTACAGAGAAAAAGAATTACCTAAAGAAATATGTTCCTGTAAAGGGCATTTTGAGCATTGTAGATAGATGTTTCCTCTGCCAGGGTACCTGCAGTCTGCACAGAGAAATCTTCTTAAAGAGACAGATGTATTCATACATATCCAGTCTCTGTAATTTGTAAGAGACTCTTTCATTATTCTTCTCTTTTTCATATTACAGGAAAATGTTCTTACTTCCTCAAAGAGACATTTGTTCCTAATGGAGTGGCATATTTAAAGATTCACATAATAGTATCTTTACAGAAATTGCAACTGCAGAGCTCTGGGCCTCTCATGGTACTTTACTGTAGGTATCTGAGTGGAGGCACATCTGATTGTTAATGATTTTTAAAATCCATTGTCTTATGCAGCTCAGTTCCTGGCTTATTTCTGTTCTTGGTAAAATCTGTGGGCTAATATTTAGAATGAGTGGCTTTTGAAGTTCTAATATGTTATATAGAGCAGTATATCTTAATGTACCTGGCAGAATATGGGCCTAATTATTTGCATTATTGCCAATGAGAGTTCCACCACTGGATATGTCTGTGCTCAGTAGTGGACTATGGAAATTCTTAATTTGATAAGTTATTGGAAATATATGTTTGTACATATAGTTCAAAAAGATCTATGAACACTCAGTGGTTTCTGTGTACCTCTAACTTTGGTTGTGTAACATTAGAACCCTATTGTGGAATGATTTGTTGGCTGCTCTCTAATAGCTCTCTTCAGCTGATACTGCATGGACCCACAGTGCCTCATTTCCCATATAAATGTAATAATTTAGCAATGCTCTGGCATGTTTGGCATTATTTAGTGTTGCTTTCAGACTGAGTCCAGGTCACATCCTGCTTTCATGGTATCTCAGGTAGACATGATAACTGACTTCAGTGTTTCAGAACACTTCCACTAGGAACATACTGGGTTTTCCTCTTGTTGGATTGAGTATAATCCAAACAAATAGAGAAAAATCAGCAAAGACTTAAAATTGTAAAATATTTGAACTAGCTTTGTGCATTTCACATTATAAAACTTAGGAAGCACTCATATGTACCACTCAGCTGCCTGATCAGAGAGAATGGCTCTTCCAGGAAGGGATGAAGTGATGATTCCATGGAGAAGACATGATAGTTTCATCCTTAAGCAGAAGCAGACAATGAAGATTCATGTGTAGATGGTCACATGGTAGTTTTTACTAGGTAATTGGTAGTCATTGTTTTCTGAGACATGGAAATTGAGGAATGTGGCTTTTTATTTTTCTGTGATTTGTGTCCTGCTCCACTCCCTGGTCTATGGTATTGGCAGCATCCTATTTAGCTGGGCAAAGAGGTGGAAATGGCTGCCTCAGTGGTACTGGGGCACTGGCTGGCCAACCAACTTATGACTGATGGTTTGCCACCTGATTCCCATGTCTCTGAGAGTATGAAGAGGTGGGACATAGCTGCCTTTCCTTGGGAGCTCACCCTCTCTACACAATAGTAATCTTAGGAGTGACTTGAGATCCTTAAGCTCTCTTTGACTGTACCAGTTTGAAAATTGATTGGTCTCTTCAAAGGCCTCTGTGAGAAGAAGGTCTGAGGACCAACAAGCTATGTGATTTTGTGTGCTTCATTTCCTTGGGAAGCCAGGATAGCAAATCTTTTTCAAATTTATTTTTCCTTACACTATCTCTCAAGCAAAAGATTAACTGCAGCAGCAAGAGAATTGTATGCTACAGAGTGTAAATTTTCAGAATATATGGACAAATCAAGGCAAATGTCACACAAACTGATAGTAGTGGCCTCTCGGGCTAAGGCAGCTCAAGACCAGATGTCTTAAAAATCATTGTGAGACTGTTAGTATAAGTGATTCTATATTTGTAACTGTCCTGCTGCTTGTTTTCATGTAATTCTTTTTTTCACAAAAATCTGACTACTTTTCCTTCCAAATATTGAGGAAGGTTTAAAAAATAGTTATCATTCATGAGTTCTTTGCAGTCAGTAATTCCCATGGCCGATGTGAATTTATAAAATAAAACAGCAAATGCAGAGTGCATCTTGAAGATGAAAACATGAAAAAAGCTCCTTTTCTGCAGATGAGTGTTTTTTGGGTATGAACCATAGAAAAACTCGGTAGTGGCTAAACAGTTTTCCTCTCTTTGGAATGGACCAGCAAGTATGTACAGCTTTTTGCAACACAAAAATGCAGAAAATGCTTGAGAAGGAACACTAGGGGGCATTAGAATTCCATACAAAAGAGGGGTATTGCAGTAGTCATAAATTATTTTATGCATTTACTTCAGTATTAAAGTTGAAAAGGCTATAAACTGTATGCTTTTTCATCCTCTGCACATCAGAGAATTTGTCTATTTTAACCTCGAATGTACAGGTTCATTTAGCTATTTTCATTTAACTGGCAATAAGGAAAGCCTATGAAAATTTTCATATTCCTCATCTGGAGACTAGTTTGCAGCCCATTCAGTATTCCAATATATTATCATTTCCTCTTCCTGACAAACATGGAGTAATTAGGCTTTTCCATAGACAAGTGACTTCCTAATAAATGAGCTTCTGCAAAAAAGATGAATTAAAATGAAGCAAACGGCATATTTAGTGCAAATGATGGCCAAGCAATAAGGTGCAGGAACAAAAGAGGAGGTTTACAAAGCTGATCTGATTCAGCAGCTTTAGAAATATTGCAAATGCTCTCTTGTAGGCTACGCCAAATGTAATTATAAGTCTGACACTATGCATAGCTTCTTAAACACATGTGATGGAGTGCCTGTCATATTGGCCATTAACCCCCTTGAAATCCTAGGTGCAGTCAGAAGGAAGCATGATCACATTCCAGAAGACACATATCATCCATGTTTGTTTTACGCATAAAAGAGAAGCAGCAAGCAGATGACAGAAGATAATGACAAAGTTGCATGTAGCTTCCAGTGTCTTTTTTCGAATATACTTCAGGGACATCAAACAAAAGAATTACAAAGAGAATGCCTTTGAACTATAGCTTGAAGGAAATGTCCAATCTCAGCCTACGTGGATTAAGCAAATTTGAAAGTGCACCATGTGCAATCAAAGCTGCATGTGCATGTATTCTGACATCCTTTCACCATCTATCCCTTCACTGACTGAAACTAGAACTTTTGCTATCTGCATCTGAAAGCAAAATACAACAAAACAAACCACTTACTGTTCCTTCAGCATCAATCTTAGTGGTTAAAGTGAGAAAACATTTCTTTTTATCTGGCTATGAAGCTAAACCTTCAAAAGTTATTTTTTTCCCCTTCAGTACTGAAAGAATGCAACTGCGAGAAAATATTTCAGTCATAGAATCTTGCAAATACTTAAAAAGTTAATTTAGAACTTTCCAAGCTGTCATAGGGAGAAAAAAGATTGTGAGAGCATTCTGGGCCCTGGGCATTTCCTGGGGCGAATAAATGGTTGTGGGTTAATAATCCTCAGACTAACCTTGAACCTGACTACTTTTCTCAGCATGTCAGCAGTCCCTAGAAAATGCCTTAGGCTCATCTACTACTGCTTGATCAGACATGTCACAAACTGGGGTGGTTCAAGTGCTGGATTTTTACCCATCCTACAGCTCAGTTGATTTACTATTTCAGGCTCTCTCCAGAATCCCTGATTTCCATCCATTTAGAAGAGATAAAATCCAGCCCTCATGCAAAATATCAGGACCATTTCTGCATGCATCCATGCTTGTACATAGAAGAGGGAGAAATCAGAAGCAACTATTCTCGTTGTTTAACTATCAGCTCCTCCCTTAGCTAATTTAGGAGACAGTTTTCATTAAACTGTTGGAAAGAGTAGGCTCCTCCTGAGGGTAATTCAGAACAAATGACTGTTAGGCTCTCTGTCAGTGTAGTTTTACTTCTCCCATTATCTTTTTCTAGAAGAAACTGTCCATTTTTAAAAAATAAATTGGTACATTAAAAAAAATCTTACCTCTTCTTTTGTAGGATTACTGATGTCAGTTGCTAAATGAGTGCTTCAAATGTTTCTGTCTGTCTCTCCCTATAACATATTCTAATATCAATCACAGATTCAGGTCATTGCATAAGATAAAGAACACTAAGAACTGAGATTTTTAGTATACTTTGTTTTCTCAAAGCATAAATAGAAGACAGAGGTTTGGATGTCTGGTTTGTAGTCTCCAAGACTTCTTCTTTGACCCCTTACATTGCAGAGCACATAGTGTGTCAGAGCAGCAAATAAATTTTAATGCACATTTTTGACTCAAGGGCATCTTAGATATTGACAAAAGAACTTCCAACACACTTAGAGTGTTGATAAACATTTTAAGTGCCTTCAGTTGTCAATACAGAGAAGTATGTTATGAAATGCAAATGCAACATACAGGTTTCAAGGTCTTTTCAATATTATATTGATAATTATTAAGATAAGAGGACAGAATCTTCCTCTGTCAAAAATCCTTATTCCCTCTTAGAGTTGACAAAAACAAGTCATTTAAGTCCAGCTGCTGTTTTACCAGGGGAGAGGGAGGACAGAGGAATGTGTCATATAATGTAATTGTGGTCAGTTGTCATCAGTGTAATTTATTTCTGCTAACCTTGTGTGGTGTTTTTTTATTTAAAAAATCTTGGAACAGTTTATATTTTTCCTCAGATATGGGTATACAAAGATGCGACTGATTGGTTCTGAAGAGCTCTGAATGGCTTTTCTTTGGTTCCTTATTCTCAGTAACAGAAAAATAATTCATTCTTACCAATGATACATTATTTTACGAATAAGGGACTGAGTTTTCTTTGCAAGTATCACAACAATGATAGCCTGTATCACCCTGTCCTAATGCTCAAGTCTTTCTTTTTACTCTTTTCATAACACTTTTTTCATAGCATTTCACCTTTCCATGGTGAAATGAAGATATGTTATCTGAAGACAGTTATAGCCATTAGTATCTTCTTGGAGTAGAAAGATAACGAATCGTAATTTTGAACTTGCATTGTCCAAATGAAGCCAACACTACCAGAAGGTAGAAAACTCAAACGTTTGAGAATTCCTGGAGAAGTGAATGTCTCCCGGACAGCCTGTGCCCTTTGGAGAAAATCCACGTCCCTAATTGTGGCTCTAAAATTATCTGTGCCATAGTGCAAACAAACAATAGTGCTGGGTTTTTTCCTACACAGTGATTTTTTTACCATTTGTTTCTACATAGCTAGGATTTTATACTCAGACTTGTACAATACTCAGCATTGTATTGGATTCTATTTCCTTGCTTTTTTTTACTGAGTCCCAGCACATAAAAAATTGTTTTTCTTCAATCAGAAGGAGTTGAAATAACCCACTTTCCTCTTGCTCTGCCTCCAGGTGCAAGCATAAGGATAAGTAAAAAGATGTTTATCATGCTGTTTTTATATTTAATATTATGCATTATTGTTCCAATAACTGAAGTAGGGAAATAAATTCTTTACCTTTATGTTGACAGTGCTCTTTCAAATAAGAAAGGGAAAATTGGTATAAAGCATTTCATAGAAGTTTA
The DNA here is from genome assembly GCA_013400935.1 of Turnix velox. NCBI lineage: Eukaryota > Metazoa > Chordata > Aves > Charadriiformes > Turnicidae > Turnix > Turnix velox. Next base: position 509,148 of record VZTY01033816.1, read on the forward strand.
AAATATAGTTCTACAAGGTCCATCTTTCTGTTTAGCAGCTGTATTGTTTCTACATGCATAATCTGTACATCCATCACTTTTTCTCTTCACTCTGAAGTCATGGCTTTGTGAGCACTGGATACAGCGATAGATGATATATATTGACTAAGTGTAATCAATTGTAGGTATTTAATGCCAAAAATTATAGCAATATCTTTAGTAATGGGAAACATTATCTAAGTGCAAAATTTTAATGAAGTTTACCAAAAAATTGTATTATTCACCAAAGTATTTCCTAACTTTTTCTTGGATTTCTCCTATTTGTTATAGAAAGAGCAACTGTATCAATGTCACAGAAATCACTGATTTATGAAATGATAAAGCTACAAAAAACCTGTGACAGTTATAAAGAATGTCTTCAACTTTGAAATTTCAGTTACCAATTTTCTTCTGAACCAAAATTAAAACAAAACTTCAGTGTTTTTAGGGATCTGCAGCTGCCTTCCTGTGATCTCCAGTAAGATGCAAATATCATGTGTAACATTAACCAATAAATATTTTTTTAAAAATAAATAAAATTATAAAACATTAATATGTCCAAGTATTAACTATTTTTGGAAAATGAAATTGATTTTATTTCTTTACAACAGATATTTTTAGTTCATCTGAACAAGACATTTGTATACTGCCATTTTGATCCCATTAATGTCATAAGATCATTATCTTCAATTTTCATCAGAACATTTTACTTGAGCTGTGAGTCATTCCTGAAAGCTTTTGGAATACTAAAGATTGAATTTGAATAAAGCTGATGAATATTTGAAATAGAAGTTCTGACTATGCTTCAGGTGAAGGCTGTGCAATAGACCTTAGAACCTAATTCAGCAAAAACAATTAAAATTACATTTAGCTTTAAGCTCATGGCTAACTGCCTTTGTTTTGTTTTTTCATTTAATAGTTCTTCCTACTGTTATATAATTCATTCAAGGTGCAGTCTGGGGTCTGTATAATTTGCAGATGGCTCTCATCTGGCAGTAATCTAAAGTCTTCCTTAAATTAGCAGAATAAAAATATTTTTTTTAAAAAAAGGAGTCCTGTACTCCCTGTTGATATTTAATGAATGCTAAATTGTATGGAAGCGATATTCAAATTCATCAGTGGTAACAGGGAGGTCCTTTTCATTGAATGTGCAATAGATACTTTTTGGTGAAAAAAATAGATATAAAATCAAATGCATTGTGCCTTCTCTATCATATTTTCATTGAGTAGTAGGCTATGAATGAGATCTTTGAGATTTACCTGTGTCACTCAGAAAAAAGGGGTAGTAAATGACTTAGATTCACAAATCCCCAGTGTGTGGACTACAGTGAGACAAATCTCAAGGTTCATGTACATACTAACTAGGTCTTAACTAGGTATATGGAATTGGATAGATACAGAAAAATTCAAGGCGAATGCTAAGATATGCATTGCATTACTTGGCAAGAGGTATACAAAAAATTATGGGAAGTGGTTCTGTGTGCCTTGAGCTACTTCTTAGAAAGAAAGGATGCAAGAAAGAAAAAGGGGAAACATGCAAAGAGTGAGTGTCAGGAGAATGGAGCCAGGCTCTTCCTGGTGACAAGGGGATAGGACAAGGGGAAACGTGCGCAAGCTGGAATATAGGAGGTTCCACATAAATATGAGAAAAAAGTTTTTCACAGTGAGTGACAGAACACTGGAACAGGGTACCCAGAGAAGGTCTGGGGTCTCTTTCTCTGGAGACAATAAAAGCCTGCCCGAACATGCTGCTGTGTGATCTGGTCTAGGTGTTCCTGCTCCACCTGGGGATCGGACTAGATGATCTTTTGAGGTCCCTTCCAATCCCTGACATTCTGTGAAAGAAGCAAAGGGACAGAGAAGGAGATAGACCAGTCAATGTAGTTTAGTGCTGTGAGATCCCTCTTCTATGTATCCCAGGGAAAAATCACTTCAGGGAGAATAATCATCCCATACAAAAATCTTCCTTAAATTCTCCCAAATAGGATTCCTTAGAAATTGATACAAAGACCTTGGGTGTTTATTCCATGTACTGTTACTTTTCTGCAGGTGTCCCTCCTCCTGGTGAAGAAAAGAACACCTACTTATTCCTTGAGTGGTGTTTTCCTCTATTTTGCCAAGACTGCTTAAATCACTTTTCATAAGATTTAGACTAATCATTGTAGACTTGAACCCTTCTGATGTGTAACCAGGAAGGGTGATACATAAATCCCTTGGTCCATGTGGTTTGAAACACACATAATCCTTTGTATGAGCCCTCATGCTATGTTGAGCTGTTTGCTTAGACAAGATTATACATATATTAAGAAAGAACAAATATTTCTCCCAATTCATATTTCTGTAGTAAAGTACAAAATCAAGCATAGCAGAATTAGACAAACAATGCAAGGAATAATCCCCACAATAAGTCCCATGATAGTATTTCCTAAACTGTGAAATATATATAAGATAAAAAAAATTAAAAAGATGGGATGATTCATCTAATGGGGAGTTGATGGTCCTTCCTGGAAGCATCAGTGGTTGCCCATGCATACGTGCTGATGAAAGTCTTCAGAGTTTGTATTGCAAGACTATTTAAGAGGCAAAGATGATTAAGGCCTCCAAGGCTCCAGTAGCCAGATATTGTAAATTAAGCTTCCTTTTTAAAAAAACCCCACAACTATAATGCAGTGATGAAATAGTTAGGAGTGCAAGAACTTGGACTTGGAGTGCCTCTAAGATGTTCATTAAAAAATAAACAAAAGAAAACAAAAAAATCAAACAGATCTAGGCTTTCTTACCAAAGTAAAACATGAATGCACAAGGAATTTTTTTTTTCTTCATTGCTGGGAGACTTTAGGAAGCTTATTTAGTCTGATACCATTTTTAAACAGAAGCTGGGACTGCAGTTGCAATGCAAATACTTAAACCGTATATGCCAGGGAAACAGAGGAGTGTGATCACAGTAATGTTTGAAGAATGTACCAGATAATGCTGCAGTGGAGGTTTCCTTTGCCACCTATATTTCTTCTGATTCATACTGCAAACTTACTATTGACTGTAGCAGCCAAAATGTATTAGTTTTTAGACAGAGATCAGCTGATACGAAAGAAGTCAGAACACAGCAATATCTGATATTTTGAAACAGAAAGTATGTGGGGATTCTGCACTGTTTTGCAAAAGGCTTTAATTGTGGGAGTACTTCAAAGTTTAGTAAAAGCCATCCAAGTCTAAAAGCACTTAGCCTTATATCTGTAGCAGACTTTTTTTCTTTTAAAAGCTTTGTGGTCATGTGTTTTGATGACAGCAGCTGGGAAGTGACAGCTGAGGAGTAACATTTAGAAAAAACAAACACATGTACAGTCAAGCCAATGCCTGAGGCACCTAAGGAAATGCCTGGCTGGTTTACTTCTTCCACAATCTTTCTTGGTGATTCCACTTTACAATTAGGTAATTTTTTGTTGACTGCCAGCTCACATCCCCTTTGCAAAACATAAAAGTTGAGGAAAAAATTGCTCCTTTTGCAGGCCTTGAAAAAGATGTGCAATAGAAACCACCATTCTGAAACTCCTGTTGCTCTGCATGAGCCGTGTGTCCTCTATACAAAGTGAGAGACTAGCTATGCCTGTGTACAAATGGTATAAAATGGAAGACTGTACCATCAGTACTCAGCTGTTTCCTTTGTGATCCCTCCAAGGTCACTTCTGTTCCGGGATAATACACCAAAATGCAGATTCACCCTTTGCAGACCCTAAAGCATATTCCAACACAAAATAGCAACTCTTTAAAAAGGAATATTAGAGAACAGGCTATTGTTCAGAGTGTTGGACTACTGCCAAACAACATTTTCTCTTTATAAATTAGTTCTGCAACAGTTCTCTCCTCAGCCCTATGGCTCCATTCTGGTCCATCAAATATTTCATTACCCTATTCCTATAGTTATAGATTGAATAACCATTGCACAGATCTTGAAAATTGTTGATGGAAACTCTTAAAGGCCAGATCTGAGCAAGCTTAACTATTTGTGATGACTATTAATTAGCACTACATTATTTCTCTCGTGTTCTTGAACTGTATTAACTGAAGTTCAGGAAGGTAAGGCACTTCACCAAATCTCCAGATGGTTTTGGTATATATATAATCAAAGAGCTACTTTTTATTGTGTTCCTTACAGCCTAATGGCAGATACTCTGTTGAATTGAATGGTTATGCAATACATCTAAAGTATAACACCATGAAGGAGTGATGGCATTGCAGTAAACAAGATGTTGATTTTTTTTTAGATTCGCAATCACATGCTTGCAATGAGAGACCTCAGTGACCATAGTTTTCCAGAAGTTTGCTCTGGTCCTTAGGGAGGATTCAGCACTGTGGAAAACTTGTCTCAGCCACAGCTGTAAGTTCAGGCAGGAAGCTGAGGGACTCAGAGGCTAAGTTTCCAGAAGACAGTAGGGCAGAACAAGAGAAAGGGACCTTGTAGAGTTAAACTATATATCAGGCCAGTTCCCTCTCAAGGGGAAAATACCTTGATTGGGTTGCCATTATTCCAGAATGTAGCTACATGGAAAGGGGCAGCTGACCACTTGACCGATATTCCCACCTAGTTAGATATTTTCAGTCTACATTTGAAAATAACAAATTAAATACACTTCAGTTATCATAATTCTTAGTGACTACACATTCCAAAATAACAAAAAGAATGTACTTTTCAAAAATCTAGAGCTTGTCTGCACCATTTCCTCATAAATACAAAGCAAGTACTTTGTCTAAAGCCTTCTATTTATAAAAACAAATCCCATGGTGAAAGATGCCCAGTATGGTGTCTAACAATTTTACTGCTTTATATTTGTCACGACTGATGTAATACGACTCTATCTCTGACTGCCCACTGAGATGCTTAAAAGTGAAATGCTACTGAAGCACCTGTGAGCCCATTGAAAATACAGTAGTTTGTCTTAAGAACAAACAAAATTCCATTCTGTATCAAAGCAAAACAGTTACAGATGAGCAAGGCAGTTCAGGGCAGTAAATTGCATGGAAGTAAAGAATAAATGTATTATAGAATATGTTGGCTGAGGACCAAGAAGTACATTTCATTATAATTGGTCTGTTGAAAGAATCGATCTGTGAATACAATCTCTCAAACCAAAGTAAATGTTATAAATCAGTGAAGCTATATCATTTGAATATCTGTAAGAAGAATGAAGCCACTCAAAACTAACACTGTTTATACAAGATTTCCTTGTTTGTTTTTTTTTTTGGCTTAAACGGCATTGTTTGCCTTGGGAAAAAAAAAAGAGGCTTGTGAGTCTATTCATTGAAGTTAGTCTAAGCATCTTTTGCAAGTTGTGGAGCTGATCATTGTACCAGAGCAAGTGGTAATGCCTATGTTACCCAGACCAGGTTGCAGCCTTTTGGGCTTTGTTCCTTGCCTGTGTGGTGTATTCCATGCGGAGGCTTTTCCTGTGGTCAAATATTCTGTCACTAAACATTTGAATATCAGTTGTATGAGAGTTACCTAACCACAAGACCATTTAGGATATCTCCATATTTTTAGTTGCCTGATGACTTAAGGCTATAACTTTGGGTACTGGGAAACAAACCATCCAGTGGTTTTGTCGAGGTCCAACAGTGAGGAATATCAGACACATATTTTACTCTTAAAATGATCCTTAATCATGAAATTGGAAGTTAAGTAATGGAGACTCCTCACTTGATATACATACCTAAATGTCACAACTGCTTTTGAAATGAGTTGGCTTTTGCATTTTAGAGGAAATGAAACTGATGTCTTGAGCAAAGACTATGCTGAGTTATCTGAAAAGTCCAACACAAGGACCTTGTCTCTGTTCCATCCTCATTTAGGTGACCGGTAAAGATAATGCCCCTGAGAGAGGGAGAGAATGATAAAGATATGGCAAGGAAATCCAAACCCAACTTCAAACTTCAAATTCAAAGTTCAATGTAATTGCTCTAAGCACTTTCCCCGAAGAGGAAAAACATCACAGCTCAAGTCTAATGCACCTCTTTCAAGGAATCATAGCTTTTATATCATCCTAAAGGCAATTTATCAGCAAATAATACAAATTCAGATACCTGCTGCTAGCTATTGGCATAAATCCTAGTAGGAGCAAAACAGAACTTTAATGTCAGTCTCACTCTTTTCACTTTAAAATTACCCGGCCACACAGGCAACAGTGTTTCATCTATAGTACCTTTGCATTCATTTTTAACATATATCATTAACTTCCAGTCCTTCCTACTAGACCTGGTTACCTGGCTTCTTCTAGGAACTGGTTATCTTTTCCCAGATGAGGAGCAAATCGCTGCCCAGCACATACCCTCAGCTATTTGAGCACTCTTCAGAAGTGCTGTTTGTCTCCTTATAGTTCATTCAAGACCACTTTAAAGCCAATTATCTTTGCCTTGCATGATGATATGTGATAATTAATAGGAATGTATAGAGATGCTTAAGAGCTCTTTATGGCTATCATACCTGGAATATATTGTATAATAAAGCAGTGTTATAAAACTGCTAAGAGGCTTTTACCCAAGGTTCCTGAGTTTTGTGTTATAGCATTACATCTTAAGTTCATCGCACTTAATGCAAGTGATATATCCTCTTTTTAATTAATCAAAAGACAGCAAAGATAGCTAAAAATCTCAGTCATGAGACATTCAGGATTAGCTGAAGGGCACTGGTGTACCGGTTTCATCTCGCATGATGAAAACTTGAAATGGGATTTAAAGTATGGATTTTTCTTGTACCTGCTCTTAATAGTTCTCCTTAAATGTTTGCTTGTATTCTTTGCCCTATTTCAGAGCCATGTATTTTAAAACTAGATTAGCTGCTGTTTCATATAAAGTTAAATGAATAATGTTTGTATAAACAAGAAAATGGAGGATAATGTGGGCTCGAAGGTACCATAATAAACTCTAGTGTTTCATATATAGTGACTAGAATACCTTGTACACCGTCACACTTTTTATTACAGGATCTCAAAATCTCAGACAGTACTTTCACTGTGTGATGTTGACATGGAGGAACATGTCAATCTTCATGACTCTATACTTAAATATATCTTGCTTTCTGACTTTGCTGTCCTTCCCTATTTGCCACCAGTTAAAATGAAGTGTTAAGCAAGTAATAATCAAGAATTATATTAGAATGATAAGATGAATTTATGTTTCTTTACTGACTTCTGTTACTGAAATGCATTTTTCTGCTTTGACTACCTCTAATTAAAATAGTAACCTGAATTATCAATTAGTAACCTGACAAAGTCAAACATGAGGGTCTGCTGAATGCTCTGTTTAATTCCAGGAATGACCTATGTCATGGCAGAGTTACATTTAACAGTGCCTATTAATAACCTTGTGCTTTGGAACAAAGCAAACAAGTAAAATATTTAAAGGCTGCTATAACTATCCTGAGGCTAAATTTTAAAAAGACAGTCTGTACAGTTGTTCTTAAAATATATAATTTCACATGTTAAAGTTAACAAATAAAACAGCTGAAGTAATTTCCATTCTATACTAATATAGACTGACAATTATCACATGGTTAATGGTATTTATATGCATTGATGTAAGGGACGTAAAACTGTGATATTAAATGCATATCATGTTTTTCCTTGTCATGCTTCTTAAGCCATATTTTATAACTGAGAGCATTTTCATTTTTTTTGTGAACTTCCAAGAAAAATCAGGAAAGAAATTTTAAAATGAAGGTGCATCAGATTCTTTCATATTGTTGGCTGTGGGATGCTTCTAAGTTCTTAGGGCTCACAATTTCTCAAGAAAGATTAATTTTACCTTTTTTTTTTTTTCCACCCTCTGTGAGTATGACTATTTGTTTCCTTGTTATTCTCTTTGTATGCATTGGGAGTTGTGAAAGGCAGTTTTTGGAGGAGTTATGGAAACATAAACCAGCATGATCTTGTGTTGCCCATGGCAGCTAGGCAACTGAGGGGCTAATTAGGTACCCATTACAGTAAGGTTGTAAAATGAAGCAGTGGAAGTCTCAGCAAAGGAATTTGAGAAGAACTGCATCTTTCACAGCTTATGTTACTGAGTAGGTAAATTTATATAGATATATGTAATGCTCCTATAAGCCTAGTAGGAATATATATTACCCTAATTGGCTTTTATTCTGTTCCTATAGAAGTAACTGGCAAAGGTCTTACCAACTTCAGCATATTGGGATTTTGGGACTACAATTATTGTCAGCACAAGGAAAGACTTGGGAAATTTCTCAGAGGTTGAAAAATTAGCATGTTAGGTTTGTTCTTGCCTTTATCTTGTGTTGGAAGTGAGCTAATCTCATAGATTAATTTACACTCTGAAAGGGTAGTTTTATTTAATATATTTGTTCTCTAAATTTTACTATTTTATAAAGGAAATCTGTTTTGACATTTGAAATATTCTTACCCTTCTGAGAAGTCTATTGTGCATCACCAGTGCTGGCAGCTATTTGCTGTTTCAGTTTAATATGCTTGGGTTCCTGTACCTTCAAAGATTTTTCAATCTAATAAAATCATAATCGATCAATTTTTCTAATGTAGAGACTTAAAACTGCAAACTGTTTGCTAAGAAATATTTCCAAGTAATGATGTCCACTGGACTGTGTAATAGACTCTACGTGATTGGCCTAATTCTGCACTCCTAACAATTTTCTGTCTTCAATGATATTTTCTGCAGTGCTCAAGCTATGAGAAATCATGCATCCTTCTCTTCAGTTTAGAGAATAATAAGTCATAGCTGCTAATGATTTCACACAATCTGTTCATTAGAAATAAATGAGCATGGATGGTTGATCATATTTCATCTTGTATTGATCTGGTAATATTTGTAAATAGGATAATAACTTTTCTAGTACTTCCTTTCTCCTTCTCCTTCACTTGAGACTTGCTGCTGTCAAACCCAGGGAAAGTAAGTCAGTCTGATGAGCTAGAAAGTGCCTTGAAGGGTACTGAAGCAATGCGAGAGCCTGCCAAATCAAGTGGCTCCTCCTTTCAATCAGATGAGGTTCCAGGCCTGAAAAATAATAGCAGTGTGATTTCTGAGAGTTAATTGGAAAACTTTTTTTCTGATGACTGCTGGCCTCGAGGACCTGCCAGGCTAGAAGGGAAGATTTCTAGTCCATCTTCCTGCTGATGCCAGTACCAACTAAAACTATATTATTCTTGGCAAGTGTTTATCTAGCCTTTTCTTAAAATCCTGTAGTAAGGGTAAGTCTGTCTTCTTCCAAGTTGCTTATTTCAGTGTACCACTGTTTGTGTTGCTAAGAAGTTTGCTGTATAAGCCAGATATTTTCATATAATCTGTGTTCATTGGTAATCTCTTTACTGTACACATGGACACATGTTCTTCTTTGGCAGTACCTTTTTGACTGTTTATTATTGCTATGTCTCTTAAATAGTCCCATAAATCTTCTCAACTTTAAACCAACTATTTTGGGTAATTTTCAAAATGCAGTTCCTATCATTTAGGTCTCTATGTCCATTTGCTGCTCCAACCTAGATTTCCTTTATTTGGTCAAAAGTGTTTGGAGTGTGCTGGCCCAAACAGGTAGTCATATTTCCACTACACTCTTAAACAGTACAAAACTCAACCAGTTATTTTTTATATTATTCTATCTAGTCATATGAGATTAGTCAGTCATGTCACTGTTTATGGTGTATGAACCAGTATAAGAATAGGTCCTGAAATGTAACTGGTACCACCTACTTTACAGTCATAAGAGGGGGCATAAGAGACTGAAATTCATTAAGTTTTCTGACAAATTTTACAATGGATACAAATATGAAGTATCAAAAAAATGCTACCTTTAATGAGGTTTATTTGTTTCTTGACAGAAAAATGTCTCTAAGAATAGTTACAATTTATTAGGGGAAAAATATAAAGTTTTGGTGGGGATTGTGGTAGACGCCTGTCTCCCTAACTCTGCTTTGCCTTCACTGAAGCAGATGTGAGCATTTTAAGAGGGTAGTCAACAAGTCAGAAAGGGATCTTCACAGGAAACAATGTAATGTGCAGATGTCTTTTATCTTCTTGATTAAAATTATTACTTTTCTTGCTATTTTACAAAATAAACTGATGCATTTTTAATAGAAGTCATTTCAAGTTTCAACTAGCAATTAATTTTTGGAATCAAAGTTTGCATATTCAAGCAAATCCTGAGGAGCAAACTTTGAAATCTCCGTAGCTCCTTATAAATAAAACAAAAAGAATAAAAGTTGTAGTTGGAAAAAAACCACATTTATGTAGATGAGTAATCTAAATTATTAGACTGATTTTATAGGATGTTGAAGACTTGGCATAGTTGATAAGGATAGTACCTGCCTAAAAAAATAGTACTTACTTGGACTACATGAAGAAATTATTCCAACCTTAGTTAGATATTTGATAATAGAGAATAATAGATAGATTTATACCAATAGATGGGAAAGGAAAGGGAAACAATAATTTGCTAGAAATAAGTCATGATCAGTACAGTATTAAAATCTGGGATAGTGAAAATAATGATTAAGTAATAATGTTTTAAAAAAGGTTCTGCGTGATTCTGCTTTTCTATGTAAGGGAGAAGGAATAGGGATACCTCTGAAAATACAATCCCAACTAAAAAGTGAGTCAAGTGACTAATTATTTGAAATAGATTCCTACCTCCAAGTTGAAGTTATTTAATCCATGTTATTCATAGCAGATTTTTAAAAAATACAGTGTAGTGTTAAAATGTAAACCTTTAAATCTCAATAGGCTTTGACTTTGCACCTCACAAGCAATATAAATTGTAGGAAAGTCAATTAGAATCTCCAGGAAGCCTTTGAACATGACAACTTTGAGCTTGGATCAAAGTGAGGAATACCTGTGAGGTTAGGGGTGAATTCAAATCAAAGGCTCACAATGAGAAAGAAAAGGAATGTTAGCCAACATTGGAAAAAGCAATTCTTTACAAAAAGCTTTTTCCTATTGTTAGAAGAGATGAGAATGTTTTACAAAGGTTGAAACGTTGTCAAACAATGTTTGTGCTTTGCTTTGAAGTTAAGTTTTCAGAATGTTGCTTCTAAAACAGGATAAAACTTCTATAGCTCAGCAAAAAGCCCATGTAATATGATTTGGATACAACATCTGCTTAGCTTCAATTAGCTATATGAGTCTCCTGAACTTTCAGGTGATTTATTGTATTTGAAATGAGGCAAGTATGATACATCATAGAGTGGCATTTCAGGCTGCACTGAGACTTCTTCCTCACAGCATGCCTCAGACTATCTTGTTTGATGCGATTAATTAATTTCTTCTCCTTCATTTTTAATAATACCAGCACTTGTTTTTTCCATCCCTCAGAATTTCCTAGAGGTTTATTTTCACATCTTTTGTTTTGTAGGGTAGAGGAGGTATCATCGCCTTCTTCCACTTCAGCATGCAGAGTAAGTGAATTGAGAAAGGGAAACAATCGCTTTTTCACTTGACTTAGCTGAAGTAGGAACAAGAAATATTTTTCTAATGAGGCTTCTCTCACTTCCCAATGGCCTGTAACTCATCTGAGAGTTTAAATCTGCAAATCTGCAATCTGTAGCCTTGTTACTGTGCGAGCTGACAGAGGTAATAAACAAAATAGAACGTAGGAGAAAAAGAATAGATGATCATAAAAATGAATGGTGCATGCAGAAGAAAGGGCAAATATTTGCACAAATAATATTCAGTTGCTTTTGAATGCTTGGTTGTGAGCAGAACTCAGAGAGCTTCCCTTTCTCTCTCTCTCTCAAGCTTTACATGGCTTGGTATAAAGATTCAAACTCAAAAAATTGTGATCTGAGACCTTGCATGCAGAAGTGTGAGCATGAGCATAGCCCTGCAGAACAGCTGCGATTAGGACTGCCCATATCCTGCCAGCAGCTGTCACTCAGCTTTTTCTCTTCTCACTACAGCTGTCAGTGGATTGAAAGGAAATAGACAAAAAGCAGAGCTTTTTAGTATACCAAAAAAACCCAATCTGTCTCTCACTTGTTAACTTCCACAGTGAGAGACAAGACTTTTTTCCTTAAATGGCCAACAGCACACCTAGGAAATCATACTGCCTTCAGTGAAATCTTAAGGAACTGAAATTATAGGATTTATTTTATTACATTAGTAGACATGAATGAAGCTCGAACAGTTGGAAATAAAATGCTGCTAACAGCAGGATAATGAACTATTGTAATCTTCATTCTGCCTAGAAGTCCCATGCAATTAGTGTCCAATAAGCCCTTACTCAATAAGATATGTTGGATGCTCAAAAAATGAAAGCTATTTCTTTGAAATCAAAATATACATTGTATACAACCTGTAGAGAACTATTTTAAAGCACAGAAGTACTGTGAAAATCAACAGAATTTATTCAAATTCTCCCATACATGACAGAGAAGTAGTGGCTTGTTGTAAGTGTTAGACTCTGGAGTGCTGAGCTCTCTGGGGGTGCTGCATAATAACCATACTTTTGAAATTCATTAGAATTACTTGTTTATTTATTTTTAGAGATTATTTTGGCTTAGGGCATGCTCTTTCCTTTGTGAATCCATCTGGGACCTTTGCAACTATTTTATTAACACACCAGAGAAATTGAGACCTTTTCAGACATGTTTTTGGCCTTAAGAGAATTTTAAGAATTTCTTATGGATAGCAGTAGATCTAGAATAAAGACAAGCTTCTTATTTAGCACTTTGAAGCAGCTACCTCTGAAAACTTATGCAAGCTTTTGCTTTCTCTTTTCCACAGGGAGGCTGAGGAAGAGTTTATTAAACCAAAGATGTTGATATAATTTCTTTTGTAAAGAACTTTGGTCAGAAGATGTTTTGAAGAATATCTTTGAATATGGACAGGGAAGTCCAAGGCATTGATATTTTAAAAATAGAGCTTAAAGCAAATGTAGACATGGAACACAAGAGTATCTTACATACAGACTGAGCTTTTGGACATAGCAAACCAGAAAGAGATTTGTCACTTGACTGCTGTGTTGCTAACCTATTTCTTAGGCTTGTGAAAGAAATTGTATTACTGAAGTTACTGACATTTTTGGATCATGGAGGCTGTCACTTTACACCTGACCACATTCCTCTTTAATGTTTTAGTTTCTGGTTCTGCTCTCATTGCTCTGACGGTCTTCACCATGTAGAATAATATTTCTCCAGTAGCACTATGCTAAAGTTTATTTGACTACAAGCCCTATCATAATTTTGAGAAAAATCAGCATTCCTTGGAACACACAAAATTCTTCACCCAGGGAACAGCATTCTGCATATGAGAAACAGCAGTAACTAGAGTGCTGCTCATGTAAATATTCAGAGATCTTTCAGTTTAAGTTCATGCATTTTAGGGTATGTTTCCTGCTATCAACTGATATTCTCCCTGTGGCTATAAGCCCCATAAGTCAGGAGTCCAACCATTCAGGGATTCCCCTGGTATCTCACATTCAATATGCTTCTAGTACCTCACATTCAATATGCTTTTTTAAACCCAGGAAAATAAACTAACGCTTCATGAGGTACATTTTTTACCCCCTTGTAGTAGTTTAGCAGGTACAAACCTTTTAATTGTGGATATCTTAAATCATTAAACTTCTGCTATCATTACAAGTGTGAGATACAAACACTATTTCATAGCAGAAGAATAAAAAGAAGTCTTTAAACAGCCATTGCTAAACAACTTTTCCAAGTCTGTACACCCCAGTGGAAGATACTGAATACACCACTGTAAAATTAAATCCTCCATTTGATGGACATATCTGTGTAGGTAAAACTTGAAATTCACAGGAGGGATCAAATTAAAACTTCCCTAATTTCTTATAAATACCTTGCAGTTGAAGTGAAGTGTAGGAGGAACACAGAAATATACAGCAAAATACAAACTAAATCTGCTTGCATAAGGAAAAAGTTTCACTGAGGAGAAGTGGAATGTACTTGGTGGTGTCTGCCTGTTCTATTCCTACTGAACTGGAGAAAGAAGGAACAAAGCAAGGCTCTTGACTAAGGGGCATAGTCACACCTATTTCAAAATCAGAGCTACTCCAGTGCTGAAAAGAACTACTCATATTCATTAGCATTTGTGTTCCAGTGTGTTTGTGAACCTACTCCCTGAGTGATTGAAATCTTAAAAAAAAAAACACTAGAGAGGATTATTTAGAAATTTAACATTAGGAGACTATTTCAGAAGATGTCAAGGGTTTGAAGACATATCTTTAGCACCAGAACTGGCTGATTGAATCCTGAGTGATGGAAATTTTCTGTAATAGTCAGGAAATTTGCCTCCAAGTGCAAATTTGAAGAAAAAGCCTCAGTCCTTTCTCAGTTGTGGAACTTGCTAATTGAGCACTTGTAATGCCGGTTGCTTAGGCTAAACCACATCTTAGTTAAGGAATGAGATGTGGAAGCTACTATGGAAGACTGGAACTACTATCAGAACCCTTTATTATTGACCTTCTCTAACTAATCCATTATTACTAATTGGAACTAAATCTTTTCAAACACATTCCACAAATTCTTGATGCAGTTTATGTAATCAGAAGCGTGTTTTACCAAATAAGTCATAATGGAAAGAAAAGATTTGTCCAAATAAAGGCATGCTTGCATTTTTAGGCTAGGAGAAACAAAGAAAAGTGGTGTTTTCCAGAACTGAAGCTATAGACAACACTAGTTGGTATTTCTAGTAAAGATCTAAGTGTCAGGGGAATGTACTTGAATGGGACTGCCTGCAAATATAATAGGACTTATTGTAATTACTGTAAAATGAGATTTAAGAATGATCTCAAAAACTTCAAGAAAAGATCTGAGATAAATTAAATGCAACCTGACATCAGTCAACAGGCATTGTTAACTAAATTTTTTCAGTATCAAGATAGAGATTAGCTGACAACATCTCTGTGGAGGAAAATGCTGAGATTACAATGAATGGCTAGATATCAGGCTAGATTGAATGGCTAGACTGTGAAAAAAAGAAACATCATACTAAGCTAATAAATATGTGACTGTCATGAGAAACAGTTCTCTGCTCTCCAAGGCACTGGGGAGCATGGATACCCCAGAATCTGCAGAGAACTGCAGTTCATGGGCAACCCATGCTACCTAGGGAACACACCTGAGGAGCTCTGGCTCCTGTGGGAACTTGCTAGAATGCAGGAACAGTAAGAAACATGGAGTAATGTAGGAAAATGAGTAAGAAGCAATGGGGGAGATGTCAGAAAGGAACCATTACACAGATATCTCACCAAAGGACTGGGATTGTAACTGAGTGTAACATTTGGTAAGTAGCACCTAGGTAGGGGGAAGAAGAGTCTGAGTATGAGGGCAGGTATTTCTCTAAGGAAAGATTTTAATTCGTTTTCTTTGTTTCTCAGTACCCAAATCAGTAATTAAATTTGTATTAATTGACAATAAAATAATATTGAGTAATATTGCCTGAATTGAAACCATTTTATCAATGACAATGTGACAAGTATTGAGCTCTAATTAGATATCGTGAACAGCTTTCTAATGGTGAGGGTGTTCAAGTAATATAGTAGGTGTCCTACATTCTGTAGTTTCAGGTTTGGATATTATCTTAATACAAATGCTAAATAGGGATCACCCAATTCATGGGACCGATTTATTGAACTCATTAGCTATGCTTAGGGAACAGTCCCTCCCTCCATTCTCCTGCTACACACTGCAACGTTCATTTCCTTAATTTCTGATTCTTAGAAGTGTTTAAGTTTCAGTTTCCTGCCACCTTTTACATTTCCTTAAATGTTTTGTTCCCAGGGTCATTTTGATCCCTGCCCTAGATTATACACAGGCACATTTTGTTCACCATCAAGAGACCTGCAGTAGTCTAATTCTCTTTTCTCCTGTGCCCTTCTGTTTTGTCTCTCCTCAGCTCCAGCCACGATGTTCAGAATTTGCTCATCTTTATTAACAATTATGTAGATAACTCTAAAGTGAACCTTAACTAATGAAATACTGAGTGACTTAGTAATACCAGGCATTTGATTGCTAGCCTGAGAATTAGGCTTGGGTGTACTAAATGACTGGGTAAAGCCTTTGGAATATTGTGTATTCCTGGCATATAGAAATTAATACCCTATAATTAGAATTCAGAATTCCACACACTTAGGATGTAATGGAGCAAATGATTATGCTGGAGGTGTGTGCATATTTGTCTGCACTTAACAAATGCTTAACTCATTAAAGATTATGGCTTTTCAGAGATCACATAAATATTGTGTTTTGAGACAGCAAACTGAATATTTTAAAGATTTCCTGTGGTGTATTTTGGGATTAACTGTAGGGTGCAGATGTCCTGTAGAAGATCGTTTGGAGGTAAAGACAGGGGTTTGCCTGGAAACACTGAGCCAAACACTGAGACCTTGGGTTTAGCAGTGAATCTAAGATGTGCTAATGACTCAGACCAGATAATAGATGCCTGAATGGGGAATGGCTCATGCTAACAGAGGAGAATTCCTAACTGTGCCAATTGTGGTGTGGAAATTTACTGACATTGAACTAGAAAATATATAAGGAGACTTTACACAATAAACTCTGACTGATGACTCGCACCAGGCTTCAGCCTGTCAATATGCCACAGTATATTTCATAGTAAGCTTCCTTTTTAGGAAGGATTGCATGACTGGAATTTTTTTGTGTCTCAGCTTTCTCAGTGGTAACACATGAAGTATTTTACGTTCAGTTTATTTCTCATGGCTTCAAACTTTCCAATCCAAGCAAAATACTAATGACTCTGACAGATACTACAGCAACTAGAACCCTTACTATAAACACGTAGGACTGTAGTTCAAGCTTTCCACCCACAGCTCAAGTATTTATGGGTGATTCTGCAACAAGGGACAGAAGAATATTGGATGCTCTTCTGTACCTGGCTCTTCCCTATTTGAGGCTGGTCACACTTTTTGGGTACCAAACATATTTTGTTTGTGAAAAAGGTAATGGGAGGGAGTAATGTTGTCTCTCAGTTGAGCTCCAGAGTATGTTTAGTGCTGCAGTTTCAAGTAAGATCTATCAGAGAATTGCAGTCAAGTAGTCATCCTCTGCTACACGAAGCCTATACCAGCTTCCAGATTTAGATAGGGCTGATATGGTGTGAGTATTTGATTCTGACTAGAGATGCTTGTGCTATCACATGCAGTTCTGAAATGCAGCCACCTCAATCATTCTGTGGAATTTAACTCTTCCAATTGTACTTTGGGCTGTTAGGTGGTTGCTGATTTACATTACCTGCCATACAGCTCCACTCCAAAACAAATTCAGAGCATATGGGCAGAGAGCTGGGAGTAGAGCTGTAGAGCAGACTGCAGCCTTTGCAGGACAGTGTTCTGGATCTCAGGAACACACCAGCCTCAGACAAAAAAAATCTTAGCCACTTCTTTATCAATGCCATGGATAGAATTTTACACATTTTTATGCCATTTCATGAACTTTAGGAATAGTTTGCTACTGTAAGTACATGCAGTCAAAACAAAAAGCAGCTCTAAATCTTCTCCACTCTGATACAGCCTTCACCTTCTATGTGTCTCCCTAAAAGCACTTCAATGATCTTTCTTTGCTGTGGGTGGATGAATAGACTATGGGTAATGGAGTTGTAGTTGTAGCTTGAGCTTAACAGTAACTGGTGTGGAATATAAAACACATTGAGATAGAGAGCAGTATTTTTAATGCATTACAAATATCTCATACTTTACATAACACCATCTAAATTGTGTAATTTAAATTGCTTTTATGTGCAACTACTCAAAGTTCAATGTTCTCATAACTAGAGTTTTATCTTATCACATGTATGATCATTTGTTCTCTCAATACCAAGACAAAAAGGTAAAAAAGAATGTATTTTTAAATATACATTTTTATAAGAGAAGGATTTGGGGGTGTCAGTGGATGACAAACTCAACATGAGCTGGCAGTGTCCACTTGCAGTCCAGAAGGCCAACCGAATCCTGGGCTGCATTGAAGAAAGTGTGACTAGCAGGTCAAGGGAGGTGATTTTGCCCCTCTACTTGGCTCTGGTGAGACCCCAGCTGGAGTACTGTGTTCAGTTTTAGAACCCTCAACAGAAGAAAGACATTGAGTTGTTGGGGCGGGTCCTGAGGAGGGGCACAAAGATCATCAGAGGGTTGGAGCAGCTCCCTTATGAGGACAGGCTGAAATAGTTGGGGATGTTCAGCGAGGAGAAGGGAAGACTAGGGGGGACCCTTGTAGTAGCTTATCAATACCAGAAGGGGGCCTACAGAAAGACTGGGGTATGACTTTTTAATAGGGTACAGGATAACAGGACTAGGAGTAATGAATACAGACTGGAAGAGGGTAGATTTAGGCTGGATATAAGACAGAAGTTCTTCACTGTGAGGGTGGTGAGACATTAGAACAAGTTACCCAGAGAGTCTGTGGAAGTGTTTAAGAAAGAAGTCCTTGGAAGTGTTTAAGTGCAGGCTGGATGAGGCACTGAGCAACTTGGTCTAGTGGGAGGTGTCCAGGCTAGTGGCAGGAGGCTTGGAATTAGATGATCTTTAAGATCCCTTCCAACCCAAGACATTCTATGATTTTATAATGCCATTTTATAATGCCTTATAATGCCTGCCTTTTTCATTGTGAGTCACATGCCATTGATACTGAAGAAGAAATCGCATCTCAACTAAAAATAAACTCAACTTTCATTCCACTCAGTCATAACTATGAGGTTTGTGAGTAAGGCCTGATACATCCTAACTGAAAGAAGACCCCTGGACATAGTAACTGCAAAAATTTTCTACATTTTTGAGAAGGCAAAAGTATCTGTTACAGTTGTGTACATGCAAAGAAATCATCCAGGATGGAAATTCCAACATCTCTAGAGCTCTGTTTTTTTGTATTGCTAGAACACACCAAGTAAGCCTAAGAGCAAGACAAAAGAGAAGGTATTCATAGCATGTCATAGTAAAAAACCTTCTCACCTCTCAAAAGTTTTGAGTTTGCACCATTTTCTTTCTATGCTTGTACCACAACAGGTTTTTTAGTTTCAGTTGAACTAGGTTTGCCTATTAGGATTTGATAAAAATGTGTGGTAGATAAATCAGGAGATCTTACTCTTTGATGGTAACACCCCATATTCTTCTATTCTTTAAATAGTACATCTTTTTGTTAGGTAAAAACCTTTACATCATCTGGGACCTGTTAGGATAAAGGTCAAGTATCCTAGCATTTGTATTAAAAAAATCCTATCCATCCTAGTAATTCATGTAACAAGTCAGAAGTAGGACGTTTAGGTGAAAATTGTAACCCTACAGTTTTCCAGTTTTGTGTTTGAATCTTCAGCATAAATTTATTAAGCACAGAATACACATTCCTTTGCACCATTACAGTTTATTTTAATCATTTTAAGTATTGAACTTGTTTTAGATTTAGTTAGAGGTGAAAGCTGTGAAAGCAGAGAATTCTGAATCAGTGAAATTTTGTCTAGAATATTTAATGGCTTTTATTCCACTCCAATGTATCCCAGCTACTCCGCCACTTAGCAGAAGTACTTAAATACAAGCTTCATGTAATATGCACTTGCTTTGTTGACAGAAATTCGGTCAGCTCCAGTGATTAAAGGTGGTCTGTTTATGGAATTTATGGAATTTAACTCATGTGTTGGAGTTATTTATGACCTTCAAACTATCTAATGGCTTGATTAGAATCAAAGTTCACGCTTTCAACAGCAGCTAGTAGGAAATAACTGACTTGTTTATGTAGGGGATGTGTGTACAAGTGCTTCATTTCCATACTTGAGCAAAAAGTGGGAAGACTTTGGGTGAACTCCTCTCTCTTATCAGATACAATGTATCAGTCCTTAACTTTAAAACTGATCAGGTATTAAGGTGTGGAGTGTGAAAACTCTTATGTTCTTCATTCAATCACTTTCCTTACTTGAACCATGTGGCTGTTGTAATTTGCCAAAACATATCCTTAATACAACAGTATTAAGAATGAAGGTCAGATTTACAGCTGACTTAAATCCATTAAATCAAGGGAAAAAAAAATCTTCTCAAATCAATGTTTTCCTTCTGTTGAGGGCTCCAAAACTGAACACAATGGTAAAACGTCAAGATCTTGAAGTTGATAGGTATCCATCTGCAGGACCCAGCGGGTTTCTCTGTGCTAGCTGATAAGTTTTCATTTCTTGGTAACTGTAAGAAAGGAAAAATCTATTGTTTTAATGGGTTATTTTCTTTATACTTTGGCTGGTCTGAGATCCTCATTAATAGAGAATTTTGTATGCCTCTGTAGAACACTTACTTGCTGATCTTCTGATCTTTATGGTTTTCCTCCTGTTTGAACTGAAGTGTCACAGCTCCAGTTCACGTTATTTTTGGTAATCTTCTTTCCTCAGCTTTCAATTGTTCACTCCTTAAAACTATTAGCTCTCTAACCCATGTACTGTTTTGTTGAAATAAGCTGTTACTATGGCAACAAGATAAGTATGGTAGACATATTTTCCCTTCTTTCCACACTTCATGCTCTTAGTATCATCTCTGTATCATGTATCTTTTTGGGTTTTTTGGTGGTGGATCGTGAGGTATTTATTTTTTGATTAGTTTTTTTTACTACCTGCCTCTCTAGAGAGAGTAGCTTAGAAGTAGTTAATTCACCTTGCATTTTTATGGAATTCCTAACATCATCAACGGCTGATACTTTTTCAAATAAATCACTCCAGAGTAGTATAAAGTCCAAATACTTATTGTTCAAACTAAAGGTTTGGATTCTGTGAATTTGATGATAGTTTAAATTTATGAAGGATGTCTGAAATTTATGCATTCTAGGCACAGGCATTTAGGTAATGCCACTCACTAATGCTAAGACAATTTGTCATCAAGACTTGACAATAAACCAGATCTGGTCTGTGCTTTTTGTAGCTGTCACCTCAGCGTTAATGGAATTAGGCTAGGATTTTGTGATTTTTTTATGTAACAAGCATTTAAAGCTATTGGCAGACTTGACACTGAAGTACTTTAAAGGAAAAATAACAGTTTATCTGCATATACAGTAGAAATACAATAAAGTTTTTATGAACTTCAAATCTGTTAATAAAAAATCTTAAAAAGGAAGCAAAAAAGAAAAAAAAAAAACCATGAAACTCAAAGTCACACAGATGTATTGAAAGATGTATGTGAAATATATGCAAATAGTATGTCTTTAAAAAAAAAATATTTCAGATATTGTTACTCTCATACATTCTATCCTAAGGGTGGAAATGAAAATAGAATAAAAAACCTCTATAATTTTTTTTAAAAATTTTTTCAATTATACCACAGCAGCAGGAAAAAAACCTCATAGCAGTACTTTTTTTAATATATTTTTTTTATTTTGATGTTCTTTATAAGAAAATAACATGAGAACTCCAGAGAGGGTCTGCAGCTTGATACATCTCTTGCACCTTTCCAAATTAGCAATGAGTCCATGAAGAATAAAGCATATAGTAGTTAGTGAAAAAGCAATTAGCTTCTGGTATAGAAGGCTGAACAGATTTCAGGTACAGAACTTAAATCAGTGCTTTGGACTACATGAGAAAACTAGTTAAAAAAAAATTAAACCTATTTCAAATTCAGCTAATTTAAAGACTACAATAAAAGGAAATTGTGATGAGTTATCTAGCTATTAAAACTTACTAGCAAAAGTGTAGGAAAAAATAACATTTGGAATACAAGCTATTATGTATTTCAAAAGAGCTTCATAAGCTTTTTTTTCTCACTGAGAATTTAATAAAAGCAGTTACTTCTGCTGAAATAATTTTGTATTTTGGAGCATATTCCTCATAGATACAGTATAATGAAGAAGAATTTCTTACATTTGCCTCAGCGTCTCAAGGTTTTTATTCAAAAGGATGAGTTAAGCAATAAACAATGTCTCTCTGCTCATTTTCCATGGCCACATGGTATATTAAAGCTTTTTAGTGTCTTCTGTTTGATATGTAACATAGAAGTCTGACTGAAGCTAAGAAACAAACACTGATGTTACAGTTCAGTTGGGATTCTTGGACTATGTCTGTAAGAAATATAAAAGGTAATCCTGGACAAGTAATAAATCTACTATACCCAAATGGCTGGCTCGGTAAGAAGGTAAATAGTTGTGTTCTTTTGAGAAAGAAAATAAGAACTACTTTCCCATTTTTTTCCTCTTGACTCCTATTTGGTATATTTTGAGAATCCCACATGCATTAACAACATATTCCATACACCTCTTTCAGCAGGGGGAAATATAACACAAAGAGAAACCTAAACTGTAAAATTTCTCAATACTGAAATTTTCTGAACTTAAGATACGAAGAGAAATGTGAAACCTTCTATTAGATGTATAGGGGGTTTGGGGAGAGTGTTTGTCTAAACTCTTGATTGCATCCAGCTCTGCCTGAAATTAGAGAGGAAGTGCTTTGGAGACTTCTAGCTGTAGAAATGGGTAGGTTATTTTGAGTAATATCTTAGTGAACAGGTAATTGAAATACAGTGTGTGGATGTGCTTTGTTTATTTCACTGAGTACAAAGCTAACTAGGAAAATCTTGTGGTACTGTGAATTTACAGGGTACTTCTAAAGAATGCCCTGAAACTGAACAATACAGCTTAGTAGATCATGGCACAAAACATGTTTATTGATCTAAACATTTCTTTCCAAACCCCATTTAGACATTAGATGACTTTGAACTTTGCAAAGTTGCAATTTCACAAAATTTTTGCACTAAAAGACTGAGAAAATGCACAAAAAACCCTCTCCACTGCTCTGACGCTTCCTCACAAATTTTTGACTCATAAGAAGAGGACAGCCCCAATTTGTAAATATAAGCAACAGGAAATTTGATAGAATGCTTTGTGGGCTGCAAATCCACTCTGTTCATGAGGTCAAATATACTCTACTCAATAATTAGTCTGCCTGGAAGTCTACTTTTGCCCTGCTCCTGAGAGGGCCGTGTATTTGAGTAGCAGCTTTTCTTCTTCCCAATGATTTCCTTCATTAGTCTGAACTGAAGTTTTGTTCCTGCCCTCTCAAGCTGTTGCAACAGTGGCCTGAGGCAACGAGCAATGAAAGTTTTGAAGGAGGGCTTCATAGGTCTGTTAGAGAAGCCTAGGATGTGGTCAACATGGGCCTTCATGAGACTTCAATCATTTGAGAATGCCTTAATTCCAGTTCCTAAAATATATGAATAAAGACAGTCTTGTAATTTAAGGTGGATAAGATAAAAAAGTTGGTCAGGATGACATGAAAACCTGTCCAACAAGAATATCTGGAACTTCATGATTTATTTTGTTTGTTTGTTCCTTTGTTTTAATATGGAGTTGCATCAACATCTTGAAGAATTTCATATGCAGGGCTCTAAATGTTTTTTTTTTCTACAATTTAAGACCATTATATGTTTTTAATGGAAGCCATTCAAGCCTTAGTGAAACCTTCCTGTGGTTTACAATAGAGGTACTTTTGTTACAGCAGAATTGCTTTGCAAGTTTCTTCTCAATACTTAACTAGGACTAATTAAAATGGCTGGATAATTCACTACACAGCAATATTATTCATTGTCTTTTCTCGTTGTAATATTCTTACTGAGTGCATTAGTGTTATAAATTAACTCTCTTGTAATTACACCATAATTAGGCACATGGTAATACAACCAGGGAATCAGCAGTAACTGGTAGTAACAAAAACTGTTACTACTGTGCAATTGTGCTTGTAATTACCAAATAACTGTGTTGTAGCTATGTAATTTGAAATGTTGCCAAAAAGGGAATCTCTAAAAGAGGTTTTGTACACAATTACTTATATCTAATAAATGTAAAATATTCTCACTGAAAATTCATTAGCAATATATCCCTGCTTGCTCAAGGGCCACCCTATTATATATCTGCTATTTCTAAGCAAAAAATAGCTTCTATTTTAAGTGGAAATATTGGAATACTATAGTTATTTATGTATTTTTCAGTACAGTTAGTGATGGTTATCAGCTTGACCTTTGGACTAGATGATGTGAAAATTCCCTTCCATCTGAGACAGTTCTGTGGTTCTATGCTAGAACTAACATTTGGCAAAACTAGCCTCAGCACTGCAAGCCATTTATAGGATTCCTCATGATGCCATATCCAAGCTAATTTTGCTTGCTAACAGCTGACATTCACTATCCCTCTAGTAGGGCTGTACTATTTCTGGAACAGTTATTAAAATATTCTCTATAAAACAGCCATGCTGGACATCAGAAACATGCTAGTTTGCCTGGAGCTTTCCTGATGAATCCATTATTCTACCTAGATATGTCCAAAACTCCTGCCACAGTCTTACTGGATTCATAGTGGACGGAACTGAAAGATTAAGTATGACTCCATGAAGTTCAGTTGCTACGTGTTGACTCATGGGTGCTAGTTCTGACAGCTCTCCATGCCTCCTTCTTACTCTTTCCCAGATGTGTACACAGCATCACAATAACACAGATAATAACAGATAATGAACAGAAGAAACTAAATGAAAGAAGAGTTAGATTGAGCTCCTTTACAGATTAATCCCTATGACTTTCATGTAGCAGGAAGTCTGTTACTTTACTGTGGATAAGAGTATGATGGTGTAAACAGATGTAATTCTTGTTCTGCTTCTGTGATATAACTCTGATGCAAATTTGTCCCCTGACAAATTTGATAGCCTTCTACAAACAGCATTAAAGCTCTGGTGGATAAGGGAAGAACAGCTGAGATCATCCACCAGGAAACAAGTGCAAGGCACTTAGCGCTGTGCCTCATGACATCTTTGTCTCTAAATTGGAGAGACATGGATTTGAAAGATGGACCTCCCAGTGGATAAGGAGTTAGCTGGATAGCAATACTCAAAGAATACTAGCAAGTAGGAGACACCTGTCTCAAAGGGGAAAGATGGTCTTAGACCAGGAGATTGAGGGGCTGATTGACAAAGCTTTAAACCACATGAGAAGCGAGTGGGACAGCATATCAGGGTAAGGGGTTGAGGTTCTACTGAACAATCTTGACCAGATGCCCTGAGCCATGCAAGGGGCACTCCTCTAAGAAGGTGATGCAGTCAGCAGCTCATCTGAAGTGCCTCTGTACAAAGGCACAGAGCATGGGCAACAAGCAGGAAGAACTGGAAGCTACCATGCTGCTGCGAAGTTATGATGTAATAGCCACCACCTGAACCTGGTGGGATGAATCCAGTGATTGGAATGTAGCCTTTCAGGGATACAGGCTATTTAGAAGGGACAGGGGAGGCAGGAGGGATTGCCATCTATATTAAAGAAATTATAGAGTGCAATGAAGGAAACCTAAAGAACAACCAAGAGGAAGATGAAAGCTTATGGGTAGAAATTAAACAGGGAGGTAATGCAGGCAACCTGGTATTTGGTCACTACTTGAGGCCACCTGATCAAGAAGCTGATGAAGCTTTCCTTTTGGGCTACAGGAGGCATCCTGCTCAAAAGCTCTCATCCTGCTGGGAAATTTCAGCCACCCTGATATTTGCTGGAAAAGCAACACAGCAAGGTGTAGGCAATCCAGGAGGTCCCTGAAGTGCCTTGACAATAATTTCCTGAGGCAGGAAATAGACAGTCCAACATGAGGAGATGCCATGTTGGACCTGATAATCACTAGTGACAGTGAACTTTTTGGGGATGCCAAAACTGGTGGCAGTCTGGGATGTAGTGACCACACGCTGTTGGAATTCAAGGTCCTGAGGTAAGTGAGTCAGCCAAAGAGCACAGTCAGGATCCTGAATTTTAGAAAGCAAACCTCCAGCTCTTCAAAGAGTAACTTAATAGGATCCCCTGGGAAACCATCCTCAGGGACAATGGAGTGGAACAGAGCTGGCAGATCTTCCAGGACACTTTTCGTAAAGCGCAAGAACTCTTCTCCCGGTTCAAGAAATCCATCAAGAAAGGAAAGAGTACTGGGTGCCTGAACTGGGACCTGCAGGACAAACTTAAAAGCAAGGAGGAACTGCACATGCAGTTCAAGCAGGGACAGATTTTTTGGGATGCATACAGACACACTGCCCACTTATGTGGGGAGGAGGTGTGGAAGGCCAAGGCACAGTTGGAGCTGTGATTTCTGGGGTAGTCTGCTGGTCTCAGGGAGACTAAAGAGACCATTGTCCAAGAAATTAATGAATGGTAAGCTAAAGTCCACAGGCTTTCTTATTAGCAGTTAGGTGGAGTTTATGGGTTAGAGCTTAAGTTGGTACAGAAAGGAGCATTTCTTTTACTGATTGTAAAACACTTCTCAGTCTTCACACATCTGCCTATTGAATCAGATCTCTATGCATTTTGAAAAATACAATGAAAAGAACAGAATGATAATGCTCTACTCTGATTTACTAGATTCTGCAACAGCAGTGGTATTAGTGGAAGATGAAAACAGAAATCCCTTATCTGTATCTTCTGCAAAATTAAAACATGCATATTGATTTAACTTTAGTTACAGGCAAGGAAATTGAATGACTAATTAAATTTCTGGCAAAAGCAGTATAGACATAAACCATTTTCCTGCAAAAGTCAGATGCAAAGTATTTTATTAACATTTTTTTCCCCCAAATTTAGACATTGCCTCTGGTCAGCTGGGGGACTCGCTCAAGTCTTAAACATATTAACTGTTCTTCGTAGTAACTTCTGTTTCTGCTTCCACTAATATATGCATTTTTTTAAACCAACATTTAATGTTTGAACAGCAGGCAGGTTTTACATAGGTAATATTTTTTTATGTGTGTCTAGTAAGATTACACAGAGACATGGAGAATATTTCACAGATAGACTCATATTTATTTTCAGTTGTGTTTTAATATCTTGGATGATATTTATTATCTTCTATTTCTGCAGAGTTAAATTTGCATCTTCCATATATTAACACATTTTATTACTTTTCTGCTGTAAAGCACCCAAAAAACATCTTTAATCTTCTATTAAAAGTACAGTGACTGGATATGTACTCTGGGGTAGAGATTTAAGGGTTTCTTCTTGTCCAACCAAACAAGGTGTACCCGCCCAGGCTTGGAACTGGATGGTCTTCAAGGTCTCTTCCAACCCAAATCCTTCCACAAAACTCTACAAAATTCTAGAAAATTCTACAAAATTCACAAAACTCTTGAATCCAGAAATGCAATAAAAAAGGAGCCCCTGATAATTTAAAACCTTTTAAAGACACTCCAAATAAGATGGGTCCATTTAGCCCCCTCAGACCTGCTCAGGTTCTAGTAGATGTCCCTGCCCATGGCAAGGGGGTTAGAACTAGATGTTCTTTATGGTCCTTTCCAACCCAAACTATTCTATGATTCTATGAGCTCAGACAAAATTTGTCCTGTAACAAAACACTGAGGCAAGACTTTCTGACTTCCCTCTGAATGCAGTAATATATGTACAAAATGTAAGGTTAACAGTATTCCACTGCCAGTGTGAAATCTATAGTTATTGAGCATGGGAACAATTCAAAGATATTTCCACAAATTTCTGAGCCATGAAGTTTACTAGTTGCAAGGGAAGACTGGCACATCATAGGGATGAGTTATAGGTGCTCAGAATAAAATGTTAGATAAAATATGAAAAAATGATCATCCACTGAAGTTCTCTGAAAATACTGTCAGCAACTCAAATAGACTTCATAGCTAACAAAGTAGTTTTGTTTCTGAGCATTATTTGCTCAGAACACTGCATGGTGTGCATAATTTTTTTTTTCTGTATTTTTCTGGCAAACTCCAACTGAAACTATACCATTAGCACTTTAGCAAGCAAATATAATTTCTATGTCTACAGCTGTCATATAAAGTAAATTCACGGAGGAAACAACTCATATAAACTGCATGCTACTCACCATTTAGTAGTAAAATGCAAGTTGCTTGGGATTTTTCTAAACCAGTTAATTCTGAAACCTGCTAAGCAAATACTTCCAAAAATACGTTTATTTTATGATGCAGCTCCAAACATAGCAAATATTTCTTCTATTGCTATGGGCTGGCTACTGAAATGGGAACATGCTGATAACAAATGGTTGGAAGACACTGAATGATGTGGATAGAAATGGATGATCCTGCTGACATGGCCGAAGTGAGTGAAAACTAGCCATAATTGAAACCCACATTTGTAATTCAATGAAAGTTTATAACTCTCAGAGAAATTCTGTTTTGAAGTATCCTTTATGTATTGGGAGTCAGCTGAATTAGTACCTTCATACCTGATGCATTTATGGATGGACCTGCAGCAAGGTGACCTCAGTAACATCAGAGAATGAGATCCAGTGGCTTGGGAAATTGTTCCAGTTTTAAGTCCTGCGCAAACTAGCACTGTCAGTTAACTTAGCTTGGACTGTCCTGTCTACCCCTGACACACATGGTCAGATACCAAATCAGGGTTCATTAAGTTGCTTGATTTTGATGCTTTGACAAATATGTAGTCTAGTAGCTCAGCATCTCATAGAAATTTGCAGTGGGTATTGTGAGAACTGTGAGGGTGACTGCTGCAAAATTTGCAATACTACAATTGCCAAATGCATATTAATATAATTTTGATAGATTTCCCAAGGTTAGCCAGAAATAGTTTTGAGGGTTGGGACCGATGATGCTGTGCCTCATATTAATGACAAATGGCAGTAACACAGTTCTTGCAAGCAATTTTTAGGTCAGGCACTGCACAAAAGCCTAATAGAGGATTTGATAGCTGCTGATGAGTTTACATGCTTCAGGTTAAGTTTAATGCTTCAGTCATAGGATAGAGAATGATAATAATAGAAGAGCAGCATTACATTGTTAAGAACTGATTTTTGGAGAACCTTATATTAGATTAAGATAGGGCAAGCAGGAAAATCCTGAGTTCAAATACAAAAACAAAAAGAAAGCAACCAGAAAGTATAAGTAGGGATGCAACTTGAATGTGGTGCTTCAATATATTGGAATGGAGTCAAGAGGGTGAAAGCTCAGCTAGCACTGAAACCGGTGGTGAATATGAAGGATGATGGACCACCTTAAGATCAGAGGCACAGAGAAGACTGAAGCACCCAATGCTTTTTTTTTGGTCTCTTATAAGGCATGCCAGTCTCTGGGCTGGAGCAGAATATGGTGGAAGGCAACATCACACATCGTGGGGGAAGAAAAACTTAGGGAATACATAAGCCCATATATTTTTCTTGGGGAAATCCTGTGTAAGAAAGGGCAGAAAATGTTAGAGGGAGAAGAGGGAACAAACAGAGCAAGAAGTGGCACAGTGAAAACACCAAGATGAGAGAAAAAGAAGGGTGTGCTCCATGGAGATGGAGTTAATACTCACTATGGCCTGTGGTAAACCTGTTCTAGAGCAGATGGATATAAATTCCTGAAGAAACTGCAGCTCCTGTGGAGACTCCACACTGAAGCAGAGAAAAAGAGTGAGAAGAAAGCAGCAGAGAGAAGCAGCTGTGAGCTGACCATAAACAGTGCCCTGCCATCCCCATCCAGCTGCTCTTTGCTTTGCTGCAGGGACTGAGTATAAGCTGTGGTGATAAAAAGGTGGGAGGAGGTGAAGAGATAAAGCCTGAGAAAAGGGAGAGCAGAGGTGTTTTCCCTGAGTTTATAAATAATTTCCCTAGATGTGAATCCTTTACAAGAGCAAGCCCTAACATGTCTGTGATGGAGGAAAGTTCACAAGGGATCATGCACCCACTGGAATATGACCCACAGCTAGAGACCTACCCCAGGTTGCCCCTGGAGACAAAAGGGGAAATGTAGTGGCTGTGTCATACTGAGCAGCTTGTGAGCAGCAGCTGTGTCACAATGGGGTCCATGACACGGCTGGCATAGAGCACATATAAAGGCAAGTCCCGCAGCTCTCTTGGCTGTGAAGGAAAGGTGGGGGCCTGACTGACAGACCTCTGGGCAAAGAATGTAGAGCATGACCAGAACTGCCAAGGGAGAAGTGAGACTCTGAGCCTCTGAATTTTTTGAGCTGAAAACTCATCTTCTCCCACTTTTCCCTCAAAGCTGGGAGAGGTGAGTCTGAAGAAGTCCCAGTGTTTCAGCCATGATGTGGAAGGCCTGCAACATCAAGGTGAGACCAAATTGATCCTACAGCTCTGTAGGTGAGATAAAGAGGTTGACAGTGTATCTGTGTATGGCTCTACGGAGGGGGAGGCAGGAACCCTCAGCTGCCTGGTGCTGGGCCCCTCCTCTCCTCCTGCAGCCTGGGGCTATGTGAGAACAAGGGTGTCCAAGGTGAAGGAATCTTGCTTTGGGTCAGTGCTGGTTGTCTTGGGCCATGGAATGGAAAGGAACACAAGGAGGGGATCTCATCAAATGCAGGAAGTGCTGTGGAGCAGATGGGGACTGACTCACCTCAAATCACAGGGGGAGTCTAGAGCCCTCAAATGTAAATCTGCACAGCAGGATGCAGTATGTTAGAGACACACAGCCTTCCCCAGGTATTTTGTGCTCCATTTTGCATTCTTTGCTTTTAGTGTGAAATGTGATGTTTGATGATGTGATGACAATACTTCTGAACTACAGCATGATCAGGACCAGGTGGAGAGTATCTTCACTGTTACTGAGCACTGTGGCTCACCCTCCTGCTCAGAGATGATCAGTGCTGGCTTTGTTCCAGAAAGAAATGCACTAGTCTTTGAATTTGGTGAGTCTCAGCTTACTCCTGCAAACCATATGATCATATACGTAAAACTGATGAATGCAGCATCCTTCACATCCAATGCTGTTTTCAAGATGTTCAGTGCTATTTTCAAAAATGTCAGAGCTGTGATCAATCTGATATTTTGGGGTACAACCATATGAGACAACCAGGAAGCCGTTTATTTCTGCATCTTCAGGCATATTGTTATTTCTTTATTTACAAGGCCTCAATCTTATGGTGGTCCTAATTCACACTTTGCTGATGCCATGGTTTCTCTCAGCTTGTTCTGAGCAGAAACTGAGCAAAAGTTTTATAAAAAACTTTCTGGTGTTGAACTAACTTAAATAAGAAAATATTTTTTAAAACAGAGCAACTAAGTCTTATGTACAATTCCTGGAAAATTATGCATTTGCATTTTGGAGTTCCACTCTGTCACCTTTTTTAGTTTTTACTGGAATAAAGCTTTTTTGCAGTACTTAAGATTTTATTGAATATGTTAATGGAGAAATGTTCTCTTTTTTTGGCTTTATTTAAAAAACTATGTTTTATGCTAATGGAAAAAATGCAACTGCTATTACTTGTAACTTTTTCAATCCCCTACTGTTGAATATTCTGCGCATTGTGTGGTTCTTCTGCTTCTGTTGGGGTGAGGAGGATTTAGAAAAAGTCGTTGCACTCCAAAGGCAACAATAGTTTTTGGAAAAAAATGTTGGAGGAAAATGTAAAAAGCTTCCTAAAATTTTGAGTGAAAAGATTTTGAAAAAAATAATTTGGAAACTATGTATCTATTACTCTATCTTTTTTGTAAATAACTGACCTACTTCTGATCAGTGCTGACCTTCCTACCTCCTGCTGAACTTCATTGCGAGTTAGGTGAGTTCAGTGTTCTGTGTAGAGCTGCATGCCATTAAACTGCACTACTTTTCCCTTCTTGTCAATTTTCAGACGAAGATAAACAAAACCGTTTTTTTTTTTGTTTTACAATTGAATAAACCAACAAACAGGCTACAGTCATTCTGGTCCGGCTATACATGTCGTTTTTACACAGCAGCTAGGGTAGTGGCTTACTGATCTACAAAGAATTTTACTGTTTCCATTGCAATATTTTCCTAAATATTAGTTCCTATTTATGGTCTTTTTTGAGCTATAACACAACATTTTGATCTATTACTATAGTATAATCCTAGTTTTATAATCTTAGAAGTACTGGGAAGTCAAATCTACTATTGCCTGATTAATTTGTCAGATTTCAGAATTATCCAGTGTCTCTAACGAGGCTGTAATTAAGTGGCAATTACTATGCTTTCTGATGTATACAAAGCTAGTTATTGGTATAAATAAGTGTCATATAAAAGAGAACTTCCAGAAAACTCCTCTCAGAACTAATCCTCTTTCTAATCTTGGTAAAATTCTTATATCTTTTCAAATTCACCCCAAAAAAAGAAGATTGCACCCTCCCAAATTCAGTTTTGATTATAGTTTTCTTGTTTATCCATTTTAACCCTTAGAGTATCAACTTTAATCTTCTCTCTAATATTTGCTTATATGTTTTAAAATCTATTTAAATTTAAATTTTTTATTTGAAAAAGAAATATGTGTTGCTTATGCTTGTTTGCATGAGAAATAAATATTGAGAATTTATGGAGCAATGTGGATTTATACTTGAAGATTATTGCATAGGTCCTTATGTCCAGGTTCATATATTTTGTAGAAATCTCAGTTTGGAGCAAGTGATATATGACCAGCAGTTTTTGAGAGTAATAATCAAAACCACAACTAAATCTTTATGAAAGAATGTATCAGTTACTCTGCTATAATGGCCCTAATTTTCCACTTATCATGGAATTATTATGTCTAGTCAGTTCCCACATTTTTAGGGCAAAGCATAAGCCAAGAAAAAGAGAGAGAAAAAAAAAAGAAAGCAGACTTCATCAGCAGTGAGATTCATCCTCTCCAAACCAGAATCTGTATATCTTTTTACTTTGAAGGCCACATTTAAAATAGCTCACTGGGATACTATTATCAAATGTAGCAAATGCACCAGTTTTTATTTCAGAGATAATCTTTTGAGTCTGGTTACATTGCATTTGATAGTCTCTTCTATGTTACTTCTCTTTCCTTACTCTGAATGAAAATAAAAAGCAAAATTAGGACATAGGTGATAAAGGAAAGATGTGGTGTTTTATAGACACTTCATCCACAAGGCTGTAGTGTAAATGAATGCAGCAGATGCCGAATTTTCTATAGTTAAACATTAAGTAATTTCTTTTCCACTTCATTATCTGATGTTTTAATCTTAAAAACTGGCACAAGTTGCTGTTCTGTAGACAGCTTCTGTTAGTCAAAACAATCAGCATATCAGTTTTATTATCTCAATTATAGAATGGCAAAAAAATAAGAGCTCAGAAACT
Organism: Turnix velox; assembly: GCA_013400935.1. Taxonomy (NCBI): domain Eukaryota; kingdom Metazoa; phylum Chordata; class Aves; order Charadriiformes; family Turnicidae; genus Turnix; species Turnix velox. Next base: position 542,148 of record VZTY01033816.1, read on the forward strand.
ACTATGGATTTCTGTCTTTTTTATTTTGGGGGGGAGGGAGCATTTTCCATTCTGTTTTTATTTCTTTTTCCATCTTTCTTGTTCCCTCAGTATTCTAGGTTTTAATAAAATCCTTAACGTTTCTTTAATGCAATTTGTATTTAATAGTTTTAGGCTTCAGTTAAGTACCTCTGAGTTAACAGAACTCAGTGATTTGGAGAAGTGGTGTGGCAAAGCTTTTATTACTGAAGGCTTATGGAAAGCTCCAGGGCTCAACAGCTCTGAAATGGTGCTGCTAAGTGTGGAAAATGGCAGCTTGCTTTCCATTAGCAGAGAAATGCCTCCCCAATTGGAATAATTATATGCACTTTGTCTTAAAGCAATTGTGTTTCATGTAAGATAACACTTGGAAAAGGTCAGATCATTACTGTGACTTGATTGCTCATTTGAACTAGATACTTCCTAAAGGAATTAGGAAGAAAGTTGAGTCTGGGGATGGAATAAGAATTTTTTTTTTTGCTTTCTTGGATCTCCTTTGCATCTTCCTCCTTCTCAGATTAATAACACTTTCTTTCATCTATGCTTAGCTACTTCATTTTTTGATAGGAGACTGCACCAAATTTTCTGAAAGAAAATTATGGATTACTGTCTTTGAAAGCTTGGGATCCATCCCATGATAAGAATTTGTGCTATCTCTTTGGATAAAATATTTTGGTCATAAAGATGCACTCAACAATTTATGAGGGTATTGAATACTCTTTGTTGATGACGATGCACCTTACAGTAAAGTTGAAGCCGTGGTTGGTTATTCTGCATTTACCACCAACATCAAACTCTGGGCATGACACTTCACCATGTCGGAGTTTGCAGTCACAGAATCATAGAGTTGGAAGGGGTCTTCAAAGGCCATCTAGTCCAACCCCCTGCAGTGAGCAGGGACATCCTTCACTTGATTGCTCAGAGCCTCATCAAGCCTGGCCTTGAATGCCTCTAAGGATGAGGGCTCCTCTACCTCTCTGGGCAGCCTGATCCAGTTCCTCTTCACCATCATGGTGCTTAATGCTTTCCTAATGCCTAACCTGAACCTACCCTGCTCTAGTTTAAAACCATAGGCAATTGTAGGCAATCCTTTCAAACTGTGCTCCTGCCCCAGAATCTCAGTAATATTGGTGATGGAGGACTCATCAGTTGACAATAAATGTGCCCAAATGTTACAAAATGTTTGTCAGCAAGAAACCTGGAATCAAAACTAGAGATTATGTAAGAACTAAATTGAGTGTAAAATAGAAGGTGCAGTGAAGAAAAATTCCATCTAATCATCGTCACACATTCAGGTCTTGGCTGGTAGTGCTGCCAAATGAGTAAGGTTGCCAGAGCATTTTTGTTATCATTCCTTTGCCTATTAATGTAGATTTTTTTCCACAATTGATACATACTTAGGCTGAGTATTTTGAGACTATTTCAGAAAAAATGTCTCCGCTTTTTCAGAGGAATGAGATAAGGGGAAAATAACATTACTTGCCAATGTTTTTACAGCCCCTTGATTGCAGAGTGCAAGCAGACCTATGGGCTAAAGCACAGATGTCACATTTGGGATGCAAGTTAGTTTTAACAACAGGGATGTGCTTTTTTCTACTTATTGAAAAAAATACTGTCCCAGTTTGGACAAATTCTGTGTCTTCATAAAAATATAATTTTGTCCATATTCTGTAGAGGCTAGTGTATACAAGGCGGGTAAATGCTTTAGAATTCACATGCAGACTTCTTTCTGTATACCAAACAAACTGGATTTGAAAGTTTCCTAGTTACTTTTCCTTATTTCTAAAGCTCCAGTGTGACTCAACACACAAATACAAAATAAGGAGTTTTCTTTTTTCCCCTCTTTATTTTTTTAATCTTTTCATTCAATATTTGTCTGTAGCATAGAATTATGGGCAATTATAGTTTTAGATTAGAAGAAGAGTCTGTAATATATAGGAAGGAAGAGCAAGAGCCAGTCTGTACAGGATTCATTTGGAAAAATGTGGGAACTGGGTAAAGAAACTGATGATAAGTTTGCTGTACTGTGAGACTGTGAGACTGGAAGGCTGGAGAACCCTGTGATGCCAGAGAGAAACTTTTAAGTTTGAGGGCAGCAGAAGAGTAGGGGTTGTTTAAAGCCCTTGGGTGGAAGGTAAGAATTATAGTCAATTTTTTAAGACTAGGATTCAGATGAAGAGTGATGAGATTAAGGATAAACCGTGAGGGTGGTGAGGCACTGGAACAGGTTGCCCAGAGAGATGGTGGAGACTCCATCCGTGGTGACATTCAAGGCCAGGTTTGATGAGGCTCTGAGCAACCTGATCTAGAGCAGGGGGTTGGACTAGATGACTCTTGAATGCCCCTTCCAACTCTATGATTCTATGAAAATGCTGGATAGTTAGGGAGAGGAAACTAGCAAATTCCAGTACAGACACTTTGAGTATGGGTAGCTAGTGCAGTAGGCACTGTGTGGATGACAACACCACCACTTCACAGACTAGAAAGGTGAGGAGAGAAAAAGGAATGTAATGCTAGGAAGAACAACAAGATGTGTGTGAGTCCTACAGACAGCTTTGCTGATGTTGTTGATGGAACTGTGAAGAGTGGTGCTATTATTTATTGACTGTGTGAGAGATTTTCCCTCTGTGCTGTCATGTAATTCTCCCCACTCTAGGTTAGATTTTTAAGTGCTTGTGTAGGTAAAAGAATGCTACCACTTATTTTGTAATGTTGGATATTATCCTGGGACAGCCTGATAAGTACAGTGAAGTTTTGTTTCCTAATTCTATGAGCTAATAAGATCTTATATTAGTATTTCTGCAACATGGAAATAGAAGTAACACAGCCACTGATTTAGTGAGGTTTATTAAAATTACAAATTTATTATTTGTGGAGCTGTTTTCTGCAATTCTGCAAAAAATGCAATGCTATTCCCTTCTCTAGAAGTGATTTATGTTTTTATTGCATTATATTTGGTCTCAACAAATGAGATTAAATCCAGGAAGCCAGCTATACCTGCCTGCGTTTCTTGGCTTTTGATCTCCTCTATGAACAAGAAAAGGAACAGATGTAAAAAATATTTATATCTACTGCAGTTAAGACTGCAAATGTACTCAGAACACTTTGAGTTTTAATTTTTAATGCACTGTCCTCTTTTCTGTAAAAAGAACAAAACCCATGGAAGCTAGGGATTTAAAGGTTTAGTCAAACTCATCATTCTATCTACACAGCACTGTATTTGAAGGAGTTTGCTTAAGGTATTCTCAGTAGCAGAAAGATGTAACTCCACTGTTGACTTGCTATTATCTCAAACTTTGAAAGAAGCAGCTTGATTTCCTCCAATTGTAATGTGAAGCCAGGAGGGAAATTCCACCCATTGCTCTTTCTTTCTGTTTGAAGTTCATTCCCAAATTGCAACCTTTTTGCTTAATTTAAAAAAAAAAATCTACTCGTGAAGACTTTTCTCTATGTGTCCTTTAGGAATATTTATGGGGCTATTCCCCTCCAGGTGTGCATGCAACTCCTATTAAGTTTTAGGTGCATGCATGAAGGGATGAATATAGAGTTACTATGTTTGGAGGAAAGAGGACCAGTCCCTTATTCAGCTGAGATTTCATTATAATTTCAGATGCCAGTTTTTAAGAGGAGGGTGACACTCAGGGGGCCTGCATTTCATAAAGAGCCTGCGGCAAAATAAGTCCTTAATCTGGCTGGTGCTATTTCTTATTGTTGATGGCGATGTTCAAAATTTAAGTTCTGCTCTTACTACCCAGTTCATTGAACGTATCTCTCTCACTTTCTGGTAACTGGGGAAAAAACCTATTTCATACTTGGCTTTTTTGTATGCTAAAGTCATTATAAAATGTAAATGAATACATTGTAAGCCAAATCTGAATTACAAATATTCTGTCTGGAGTTTTGTGTGAATACTATGCAAATTTTGCTCATCTTTAACAGCTATGGGTATGGATAGGATTTTGTAATAAGTCAGCTGCAAAAGCCTCTTAGTTTTCATAAAAAGAAAATCTTACACAGTTCAAATTTGGAAAAGTTGTTTTATACTTTATAAACATATATACACACTGTATATATATGTGTATATATATGTCTATTTTAAAGGTAATATTTTAGGATAGCTCTTCGGTTATTCCAAAATTTAAGCACCAAACTTATACATTTGCATGGGTCAAGTTTTTTCAATTCTCTACATTGCCAGAGAATTGTAAGGCACTCAAAAATGGAGGTTTGACAGAAATCTATCTAAAACCCTATAGTGAAGTTTTTCTAGTAATTCCTAATTTAGTATGGAGTAGCTTATTAGTTTTGTATGCCTATGCATAGATTTTCCTTTTGTTGAGTATACTTAAAATCTACCGGTCTCCTCCAGCTTCAACTATTCCATGATTCTATAACTGAAAAATTTTATGTCTCTTGACTTGTAGCCATAACAGCTATGAGAAATTCATGAGTCTGTGCTATGCTCCAACACAACTTAGAGAAGGCAGCAGAAATATAGATCTTCCTTTTCTTCCCACAGTAACAATGACAGGCAGCATGAGGCTACTCTACTACCTAACAGCTAGCCATGTTCTGCTACAGATGTGTAAAGCCAAGTGGTGAATGTGTTTTGTTAATCACCTTCTTTCACTTAAATTACTGTGAATTGATCAGAACTTGTAGCTCTCAATACTGAAGGGTGATTTATTTTCAGCTCCACAGTATCTTGGATAAGGCATCAGTAAATAGATCTGTCAGGTGCCATTTTGCAGTCAGTGAAGCTTAGTGATTCTCAGTCTTAAGATGGTCATGTGACAAGTGTACCTGGCAACTGTACCATTAAAATAATTTTAGTTATCTAGTTACTTTGGCCCTGAGCAGTTAAAATAGTTTAGCTCATGAAGGTGATGGTAGTGGGATTTTTTGTTTGTTTGTGTTTTTTTTTAAATCTACTTTGTGTCTTGAGTATATTCATTGATACTTACATGATCTCCTAATTATAGGCTGCTTTGGCAGTTTAAAAAATTGTCTAGAATAATTTATATTGCTTTCTTGGATGCTTACAGCAAACTAGCTGTTATACACATTGCAGTCCTACCTAAGGCAACTGAGCATCATCGATTTACAGATACAAAACACCTGCCTTAAGTATCTTTTTCTGCTTGAAGTTGTGCTAATTTTCTAACCATTTTGTATTATTGAAGAAATTCAGATGTAGCTGCTGTAAGTAGGAGAGGTCCTCCTGCATCTCTCATCAATGAGGTCAAAGTCAAAATTCAAGTTTACAGACATGTGGTATATGTTTCTGCATTTTTTGACAAGTACCACTGAGTTTTTCAGGTGTTGCATAATTTAAGAATTATTTTCCATCTAAAAACAGGGCAAAAAATTCTTTAGAAACAACTTCAAGACTATGTAGGTCATACATTTAGTTTTAACTCCCTTCCCTGTGGATTTCACATAAAAAGATGTAAAATATCTGTCATTCTGTCTTCTGTCATAATTATGTTTATATTTTTGCAGATGATAGCTTTTATGGTAAATCTGAAAAATAGAAAAAAAGCCCTCAAAATCCATACTTTGAGAAGTAATACGCCCTTTCAGAGATTTCTGAAAAGAAAGTTAAATCCATAATTTTTAAGAAGCAGAGGTGCATAAAAATCATCAAGACAGAGATGATCAACCCAAAGGTTTTAAATTACTAGAATTTTTTGTTCCAAAATTAAACCATTAGACTATGAATTCTTCCAATGTTTCAATTACTGTTCTTATTTTTTGCTTAGGAACCATTGTAACAGATGACTTTGGCATTTGATTGCTCTATTTTTCAGCTTCAACAGATTCTGACATCTACTGCAGATCAATTAAAAAGTGCCACTCTGGAAGAAATAAAAATGAAGATGTCATTTTACCCTTAGTTTGTAATAAAAATAAATGCATTTGAGGAAAAAGATGAAAGAGAAATAAGCTATGTTTGAATTAAGTAAGCATAACCTACATGTATACATGAAGTTGCCTGACACCACTCCACAAAGTAAAAATAAACAAACAAGTAGAAAAATAATTTATGAAAGGATGAGGAGCAGAATAACAAGATAATGTCCAGAATCTAAGCCAGCAGAAAGAATCTCCGAGACTGATTACAGGTCCATGTAAGACATTAGTCTATCTAGGTCTAGAGGGCTGCAATGTGAACATAGAAATAGGAACATTCTTATTTCACGGACACAAGCGCACAGGGACATTACTGGAGCTAGAATATAGAACTTTATACCCACTGTAAGAAGCCTTTTTGAAATCTCCTAAATTTCTATGTAATTTACTGATTTCAGCTGAACCATTTAGTTTGTGTGATCAGATCCTAATACAGAAGCTGAATTAAATTCTGCCCGAATGCTTTGATTTCATTTTATGGAGGTTTGTGAAAGCTCCTAACCAGACTGGGGCTGGTGGCAGGTGTCTGTCTTTGTTGCCAGGGCATATTCCTGACTCTCATTCAGCATGCTGTCTTCCCTATTTTCCGGGATCTTTACCACGGAGTTTCTAGCTTGTACCATTGCTAGGGACTCTTCCTGTGCAGAAGGAGTTCCTTCTATTTGTCCTATTTTGCTTCATGATGTTCCATTGGCTAATTCCTTCTACCTGAGTCTGAGTCCCTCTGAATGGCAGTCCTCCCTGTAACGTACAAACATTCTGGTCGTCTGCAAACTTGCTGTAAGTGCCACCTCTTCCAGGACACTTGAAAAAAGGTTTTTAATAGAATACAGCCCAGGATAAACTCCTACAGTACTCCCAGTGGTTTTGTACTGGAGTAACAAGTTGTGCCTTGGAACAAACTGTGAGGTGAGAGGCTAAGACTATGGTTTCTCAGTAGCAACCATTGTTATGAATTTCTTCCTATTTGAATATAATTTTAATTAATAATTTTATTTTATTGACATGTTCTCATTCAATTCTCATTCTCTAATCTCTGAACTTTGTACCTCAGTTTGGTAGTTAAGACTTGCTGCTGTTGCACCTGCAATCACTGAGATTTTAGTCTATCACTAGACTTCAACCTGTTATCTGCTTTTTACTGTTCTCATCTGTCTGGATAAAAAAAAAAGGCAACTTGTAAACAAATAAAGGTCAGAGTTCTCTAAGTGAGTTATAATTGTTATATGGATGACTTTACCTGCATTCGGAGACTCTGCTAGTAGGATATACAAATCTTAAAAAGTGTAACACAAGCATAGTAAATAGTATTAAACAATGGGCAACTATGCTAAGCATTACTATACGTCCAGCTCCTACCCAGGTCCCTGAAAAGTCCCTGCTGACAAGACAGTTGGGTATCTTGTAGTCAGGAAGGGAGGTATAGACTTCTACTGCTCCCTGGACTGACTTGATCTTAAGGTTACTGAGTGGCTGTCAGTTCCCTGTTTTTTGCTTTAGGATAATATACTTCTCATGTCACTGTCTGTCTCCTGGAATCTCTGAGATGCTCCTTATCTTCATCTCAGCAGTCTTACCTCTGCAATTTTATCTTTCTTATCTTGCACAGCTCTGCAGTACAGATATTCTCACATCTTGGCGCACTTCATCAGAAGCTCAGGCTGAGGTCTCACAGCTGGGCTGTATCAGAGCTGGACCCAGGATCATAGGCAGCTGACTGAGTTGGTGTGGCACAGTGAACTTACTCTTACTCCTCTCTCCATTTCCCTCCCCCCCTCAACGCCTCTATGCTGCTCTAAAATCAGCCAAGCAAAGATCAGTCTAAGTGCTTATGTACAAGAAGGTGAATTAATTTCCTTCTGCTCTTAGGATAAGGAACAAACAGGCTGAGACATGCAGAAGCAGTTTTTAATAGTGCATGTCTGTTGTAATGCACCTTGTCCTTCATTCCAGTGTTGGAGTAGTCTATGAAAAAGACAGCACTGCACTGTAGCAAGTAGAAGAAATCACAGTGCTTTTTGCAAGAGTTCAGATTCACATTTATATATAAATTTAGTATGACTGAGATAGAGAGTTCTTAATTGATAACATTCTCACTTGGTTTAAACCTATCTGGATGGTTACATTGAGCCTGAGCTGAACCCTACGTGTTACTTGCTTGTTTCCGTAGCTAACACAAAAGCTCTGACTGTAGGAAGAAAGATCTCAGGAATGGATGTGCCAGTAATGAGAAGGTTCTAGGAGAAACAAGTAATTGTTAGTATTAAGAAAAAATACAGGAGGAAAATTATTATTCCATAGTAGAAGATGACATTGAGAGACTTGATAAGAAAATTAATTTTAATATGATGAGAAAGAAAAGGACAATTTAAAATACAGGGTTACAAACTCAGTAGTAATGTATTATTTAATGATCACTTGATGCCTAGATTTTTAATATGAAGGTGTAGGGTGACAGATGAAAGACTCATTTAAGCATCAACTTTTCCAGACCCAAAGTTCCCCCTTCTGCAGAAGTAGTAGTCTAAACTCTCTTTGCTACCAGTGAAGAATGAAGCTCTATTTTCCATAGTTATCTGATCATCTCTGTGTTTTTTAGTATCACACTAGAGAGTGGTCCTTTCCAAAGTGTAACTAGGTGCCCCAATATGAAAGTAATGCAGGGATAGCCAGCTGTAAAAATTCTTTTTGTCTGCATAAATTACTTGTACTAAAATAACATAATCTTCTGGAGTGAGTGTTCTTAGTCCTGTTATGTCTCTCTTGTACTTTTTCATCTTACAAAGACACGGCACATTCCTCTGGAAATTGGCAGCTGAAGACAGCTGTTAATTAAAAGATGAAGTGTATTGTAAATTGTTCTGTGCATGGACAGTAATGTGCATGCTGTGACAAAAATAGCATGTATGTATTATGTCTTTGGCTGTACAACATGGAAATCACTCAGTTAAGCTAGTAAGTGCAATAATTCAGACTATTTAAAAACACCTGAATCTTTATGTTTTGCATTTACTCTAAAAATATGGGTTGCTACCTCTAAATAAGTGAACTATCTCCTGAGTAGTACTGCAGTGATGCAATCTTGAAACCTCTTTTCCCCATTGACAGGAGTCTATCCTTCTTTGGAAGAACTGAGGTTTATTCCGACTTAGTTGGGGAATGTGGCTTATTACTGTCAGTGAGGAGTAAAAAGATTGTATTGGATAGGAAATAATATCTTCTACATATTATAATTTTTAGGGGAATTTGCTATTGTCAGCATAAATCCTCATATGTTTTCCTAAATTTTTTCAGGGGTACAAATTAAGAAGACATGGTGTCAAAATACTGACTTTGCTTTTGTTCAAGTTACTTTAGCTAATCATTTAATGGAAGTCTTTTAGCAGGGTAGGCACATTTTTCATAATGCTTTTCCATTTTGCCTTCTGTTATTGTGGCAAAGATATAGCATATTAGAGAAGTATATCTCTGTTAAACAGAGGGTCGATTGATCTTGTCAAAACTGAGGGTCTATTGATCTTTTCAGGTGCCCACCAAGCTGCTCTAGTGCTTCTTTCCTCAGCAGGTGAGGGCTGGAAGTAAATACATTGGAAAAAAACTTGTGGCTCTAGAGAAAGGCAGTTTAATGCAGCAAAACCAAGAAACACACACAGAAACAAAGGAAAACAAAAGATTTATTCTCTACTTCCCATCAGGAAGTGATGTCCAGCGAGGAAGTTGGACTTCAGTATGCATAGGGATTTCTCAGAAAGAGAAATGTAATAATGAATTCTACATACCCCCCACCTTCCCCTTTCCTTCCTCTTACCTTGTCATGCTGAGTAGACATTATATAGTGCAGAACATTTCTTTGATCACTTTGGGTCAGCTGTGCTATCTCCCCTCCCAAGATCTTGCCCGGCACCAGCCTACTGGGTGAGGAGGGAGATGCAGCCTTGATACTCAGACACTGGTGTGTTACTGACATCTTTCTAGCTACCAATATGAGGGCTGCTGTGAGGAAAATGAACTCCATCTCAGCCAGACCAAACACCCTGACTGAAACTAACCAGCAGCTCCAAAACCTAAGAAAAGTTGAGCCTATACAGTTCTCTTTTATTTTGCTATAAATTAATAACTGTCTTTTTCTGCCTATCCAAGAAAGGCATTGATTGCTTAATTTGCTTTTTAGCCTTCAAAGCAGTAATAATAGGAAGTTAGTAATGGTTATTTTTCATGGACGATTCTATGAGGAGCCTAGTGAACTTTCCTTGGAGCTGAGTGGGGGTGCTGAACTTTTACACGGAGAGCTATCATCTCACTCTTTCTCATGCTTCTGAACTAGATAGCTGTTGGTAAAAGAAAAGTCTTGCACATAGTTTAAATTGTTTCTACCTTTTCACACATTCCACTGTTTGAGTGTCTGTCCTATACAAAATTCCTCTAGAATACAGATGCTGAAGAGGTGTGGGTCCTGCATACTCTAGGGAAGCCTGCACAAGCTACTGCATAATAAAGCCACCTGACCCTTATTGCATCATCCAGCACATGCTCTGCCTGACAATATGCATTTTACAAGGATGTGCAGCTTCTTTCAGAAAAGATTTTCTGGGGACTGCATGCACAGTATGACTCCTAAAAGGACTCTGTAAGAGCTCACTTCTTTAGTAGTACCAAACTAGAAACAGGTGCCAGCTAGAAGGGATGAACTTGTCCCCCTGCAGAGATAACTGTCACATTCTCTCTGAAGGGAGATGAGGACTGAAGTGAGAACCTGCTTCACCTCCACAGTGAAAAGGAGAGATCTGCTACAGCATCTGCAAGCCCCTGGCTTAATTCCTTTCACAAAGTGTGGTTGCCCACCTAGGATTCCTGTTCTGATGTTCCTGGCTGTGCTCCAGGACCAAGGTTGATAGATGTCCTGAATCTGCATAGCAACCATCTGTTTAGAGCCTGGGAGGCCAACACCAAGCACAGAGGTAGAATGGAGCAGACCTAATAAGCACAGCAGAGGCCATTTTGTCCTTCAGCAGCTGCTGTGTATATTAACTGTAATTTCTGTCAGCTTGGCCACCTTGTTGCCAACACAAATCATACCTTTCCAGGCTATCTCCCAGCATGTGCTTACCACAGCCAGGCTATGTGGACATGCAAAGAGGAAAAGGAAATTTTTTTACTTAGTGGCAAAATGATATCTAACAAAGACCAGATCTAATCCTTCCTACCCCTTCCCTGTCAGACTTTGGGAAACAATGCATAAATACTATTAACTTTGAATACCACACTTCAAAAAAGCCATTTCACTCTTCCAAAATAATAACTGGGGTGGGAGGTAACATAGTTAGGAAAGAATTACTTTTGGTGTACTGAAGCTATTCCTGAGAAATATTCTTCCTTTGTGGAACTGATGGAAATCAGACAGTGTGGATATTTCTGAACAAGCAAATGAAACATTAAAAAAATATATTCGGTGTGGATTCACATGAGAGATGGTCTTTATAGGAAAAGAACAGCCATGCATGCGAGGCTCTGGATTTCAGGTTCTGGACATCTGTTGCCATAGGCTCAAGTGAGTTAGAGTAGACTGAGCAGAGCTATTTTTCAAAATACTCTCTGCTTTGTAGATTGAGTGGGATGTGGATAGGTGTTCTGAGGACCAAGGAGAGCTGTTCTGGAAGGTCTAAATCAATTTTGGTGAGCAAAGAAAATATCTCTAGGCAAAAATAAGGCATGTGGTGGCTGAAATGGTGTCTCTGACTACTCAGGACAGAGGAGACTCAGCTCACAGTCATCTCCACATGCCTACATGACAAGAAGGGTTTTGCCTTATTCCTTTCTCTCTGTGACCTTGAACTTGATGTTAGACTCAAAGGTGGCAATACACCCTGGCCTTGGATTCTTCTGCAGGGGACCGCCCTCTCAATTTCAGTCGGATTGCTTCCCCTTTTGTAGCACAGACAGGCCCTGCAAAAGCTGTGTGGAAAGCTGCAGGGCAAGGGTGGGTGGTAGCATGAATAGGGCAGAAAAATCATGTAGCATCATGTGGTAGTGTTATGGTGTATAGATTGTGCAGATGAACAAAAAACCTGAATAGAGAGGCATCTTGCCTCAAAATTACAATCCATCTTAAGCTAGGCTGTGTGTGCTGCAAGAGTTTGCATTGTGAATGCCAATAGAATATTCTAGTCTGCATATTTTTAGGTAGTTTTTGGGAGAGATCCAGAAAAGCAAAGAGGCATGGCTTTTTTTTCCTGGACATCTGAGAAAAAAAAGAAAAAAATAATCTCAAAACAAACTTTAGTGCATAATTCACATATAATACATAACACTATGCAGAGCTCTTGCAGTGTTTAAGTCAGCTTGTTTGTAACATATTGCAGGAAAAGAATCTCACAAGATTCAGTGGTGGAAAATGTATGCTTAATTTTACCCTTTGAAAATATCAGGGAAGTGGGTATTTGTTTTCCAGTAATGTTAATTTGATAGAAAATTCTCTCCTGTTTGGAGGGAGAATAAAATAAAGTGAAAATAAAACTTTTTCAAATATCTACATACAGACTTTTTTTCCATCACAGGGCTTTTAGGAAGCCTACTTAAATAGAGAATATGCAAAAAAGAAATTACTTTCAAAAGAAAACTGTTATGTATTTTTAGAATTCTTTCTTTTCCTTTTTTTTTTGTCATTTTGCATGAGGGGAAATTGGGAAGAAGACTAAAGGAAAATGTTGGACTATGACCAGAGAAGTGATGGTGCTTTGAATTTGTGCATGTTTTTCTCCCTGCAACAAAAGAGGATGCTTAGCAAAGTTAATAGAAATTATTATTGATTTTTTCCTAAAGGCTCCCATCCTGGATGGGTTTGTAAAGTAAGTTTTGAGAAATCACCCACACAGTTAAGTTGACCTCTAATACACATTGTTCAGCTGCAGGCAGGGAAAGTTCTTTAGCCTCCACAGAACAGATTTACATTTAGATTTTGACAGTCATAAATCAATGACAATTCAAATATATCAATCTTTTTGGTAGTTTCATCAGAAGGCAATCTTTACTGCTTGTTGGAAGCTTGTGAGTCTTATATCACAATTCAACTTATACACTCTCAGATTCTTATGCATTCTTAAATAGAAAGTTTTAGCGTACTTAAGGGTACTCGTCTTTGCTCCTTTAGAATTGTCTGTTGGGTTGTCTGGTGAGCTTCTAAGGATATTTTATTACTATTTATCTTGGAAAAATAATGGGAAAGATCATACCTCAAGATCATACCTAAAGTGAAGGGTCAAATAAAGGCAACCACAGTGTTATATTTGGGATAGCTGGAATGAGAGTTATAGGAATTTTCCACCTTTCTGAGTGTTAAATTTCTGCCACTCAAGAAGATGTTTCCTAGGCTACTGGGTTAAAGCCAGTGTCATTTCTGCAATGGCACTGTATTCTAAAATGTTGAACAATAAACCTCCACTTCTTCCAATGGTAATTTAGAAATGTCTCTTTCTTCAAGTAAGTAGTTCCAATTTGAATGAAAACAGGCCAATTGTTTGCTTGTGAGATCAGGCTCAGGTATCTTGATACAGATTCCATTATCTTATTGGTCTTCTGTGTTTCTTGGCAATGACAGAAATGGGGCACACAAAATATTCTTTTTTTCTTTCTCTTTCCATCAATAACTTCAGATTCTATTGGGCAGTTTAAAAATGGGTAGGGGAACTTAACAGAGATAATTACATTTCTACCTGCTTTTTGAGAATCAGCAGCTGAACAGATTAGAGATCCAAACTAATGTCCATGCTGATGATAAGACAGTGGAAGAATTGAGCTGTTTGACTACAGCTGTCTGGCTGTAAGGTTTCATGGAGCAAATGACTATATGCTGAGTTTATAAGCAGGGATATGTAAAGCTTAGCAGGTAAAAGGCATTAAGCTAGGAAAGTGCAAAGGTCATATTTCATTGCTAATGTGTTATATTTAATAATTTATACAATTTTTTAATATTAAAACATTGAAACAGGTTTGCGAGTCAGTAGGAGTTGGACATCAAAGATGTGTTAGCAAATAATGTTTTTAATCACACACTTGTGAAAATATGGGTAATTTTAGCACTTTGTATTATTTAAATGCTTATTTTTGAGAATGTCTAGTTTTTGTAGACAAGATGGTATGTGTTTCTGTAATCTAACTATTTTTCATTTGCACTATCTGGTTATTAAGATTTAATATTTACAACTAGAACATTACTCACACATACAGAACTGTTATTGTGAAAATTTATTGTTTGTTTTCAGCTGACAGACTCCTGTAACATTTCCCTCTGGTACAAACTGCTGTGTTCACAGCCTTTTCTTCAATGCCAGCCATCACACTGAATGCAAATGATGCATATTCAATATGATTGGCTTGCATCAAAATCAATAACATTACCAGCACTTGAACAAGCAGAATAACTAGAAGTATTTATTGAGGAATTTCATATCTGGATTTTGTTGTTTTCCAGAAAAATGCCCTGCAGATATCGTCATGGTTATCTATGCAGAGTTCTGTTCAGCCTGAGTAGCTCCTTGGTTAATCAGAATATACTTTACCAAATATGTTTTCCCATTCAGATTTCACTGTCCATCTCTTCTCTTTGATCCAAGGAGATGTAATTAGTGACTTTACAGAGGGAGTGGATGTGACTAGAGAGTTCAGCAGGCTGTGAGTGTCAGTTTTCATTTTTATCTGTTGGGTTTTGTGTTTTTTTGTGGGCAAGAATGACTGTTTCTATATATAACATACAAATCCATATTTCATGCTGTGCCACATTATGGTGATTGAAAAATGCATCTTTCAATGACTTTCAGCTTGACTCAGAATATCTAGAATACGTATAGAATTATCATTATATATGATATATATATGCTTTTATATACTATCAACAGGACAGCATAAGATTGAAAATATAAAACCAAGTTTTAATTAAGAAGGTAATATCTTCTGATAAAAGAGACTGAAAGGAATAACATCATCTACACTTATGGCAAAATATGTGTATGTTACCAACACAATTAGTTTTGATGATGGTAGAAATGTTCAAGTATGAAACAGAAGTCTGAGCTTAACTTAGGAAACTTACTGGAAGCGTGTGTTTTTTAAAGAAGAAATGAAGCTCAGATTCAGATATATGAGCTGCTGTCAGCACTTCTGCAGACAAGCTGAAACTGTAGCTCCAAGAGGTGTGAAATTCTACCTTAACTAAAGAGGATATTAATTCTGAAATGCAATTTTTGAGAATATATGTGCAAAATATACTTTTCTTTACTATGTGATATTTTATTAGAAAAAATGAGAATATCAGAGATGAACCAAAGAAAGGTGAGGAGTGTATCACTTGTATTTCTTTCTAATGTGAACTTTAGAGACAATCCACTATTATGAAAGAAAGTAACTCTAAAAATACTGCATTTTCATGCAGAAGTGGTAGTAAAATGTACTTTTAAAAAGTATTCAAATACTTGATCAGTTAAGTGCTGAATTAAGTTCAGTGATATTCACCATTATTTGATATTCACATCCACACATGAATATGAATTAATTCCAATAAAATCAGTCCCTTAAGTAGCAGAGGAATGCAAAGATCTCTAAAGCCTCCATGCAGGATCATGTGAGTGCTGATGCAGAAACCATTCACATGGCTATTTTGGTCATCCTTGGTAGTCATTTAACAAGCAGAAACAATTGGCCTGTGTCAAAATGTTCAAATGCAATAAAGTACAGAAACAGAAGTCTGTGATTAGCACCTTGAACTCACTAGACCAAGTCCTGCACTTGAGGTGCTTGCATGGGCTGATGATACCATAGAGCTCTACTGACTTTAATGGAGTATGTTGGTTTATGGGACTGTCACTAATATTTAATTGCAGGATCAGGGTCTGTGGGATGAAGTAGTTATTTCCATAAAACTTACTTCGGAAAAGAAAAGGATTATGACAGTTCAAATAAGCTAGACTTTGCTTCATAGACAATGTATGAACAAAGCCAGAAGACAGAAATCTGTTTTATCCCTTTTTGATTAGCAAGTAAAAGTTAATGGTTAGGAAGCTGCTAATGCAGTGCATTTAAAATAAATGAAGAGGTGATTAAATTAAAACAGTCTATAATGGTGAGAACTAACGAATATATGGTGATAGACTGCAGTATATCTGTAATGAAAAGTAATCTTTGAACCATGGTGGAACAAAGTTAATTCTGCCCAAATTTTTAGTTTCTGTGACATGAAAAAAAGCATAAATGCACCTAAAAGCTTTCCAATAATAAGCAAGATCGCTTGCTTTTAGGAGGTCAGTTATTGAGACTGGTGTTCTGAACACCCACCCCTGTTATGCAGTGGATGAAATGACCTCCTGAGCTTGCCAGCTTCCAATTCTGCATTTGAAGTGTGTTTAAAGTATAAAAAATGGGGAACTGCTGGCTGTTTCTGCAATAAATATTGAAAGAGTTTCCAGCTTAAACTAATAACGTGTAAAAGAAATACCTCTGGTTTAAGTTTTCTTATAAATAATTCACACCTATATATACCTCACTGGTAGTAGTAGTTTCCTGAGGCATAGAGCTCATTCTCTGCATGCTAGACTTAGCTGGTAGTAAGTCTTTCTTTCAGAAAATATCCCCTCCAGGGATCATGCAGAATTAAATTATCACTATTGCTGCAAAACTTAGAAAAAAGTTCTTGCATATTGTGATAAAGGTAGACCTCAAAAACAATTCTGTGATGTTTTGCAAGATGGAGCTTTTCATCCCTGGATGAATACTAAATGGAAATGTGGAGTCTTAGTTCAGTTTGTCTGTGTTTTAAATGAAAACTACCTGATTCTAAGTTCCATGGTTTTTATGTCTGCACTGTGCTATTGAATTCAAAAAAGTTCTTAGGTTTATGACAGTAGTGATAACATAGCATGTCACCTAGCTTTGGCTCACTTTTCTGTCAGATTTTATGAGCATCTTGTGATGAATAATGTTAACAACTGCTTGAGAAAAAAGGTCCTTTTTTTAGCATTGGATGTTTATAATACTAGTAAGAAAATAACACAGAAGGGTAAAAGATTTTGGAGTGGCTGTATGAAAGTCAGGAATTTTCACCTAATTGCAGGAAGCTTTACTCTGGTTTCTTTTGCCACTTCAATTATGGTAGCCAAAATGAGGATTCAAGGCATTTCTGCAGAATGATAGAGCACTACTGAGTGCTGATCAACGACATGGTCTGGCACACAGCCTAGCTGCTGTTTTCAGTAAAAAATGGCTGCAGAATCTGACAGCAGAAAATCAGAGCTCCAAAGGATCTTGTTGGAAAGTATCTTAGAATACGGTGCTCTTCTCTAGTGATAATATTATGATGCAACCACCAAAGGTGGTA
This sequence comes from Turnix velox, assembly GCA_013400935.1. Classification (NCBI taxonomy): domain Eukaryota; kingdom Metazoa; phylum Chordata; class Aves; order Charadriiformes; family Turnicidae; genus Turnix; species Turnix velox. The sequence continues at coordinate 559,441 of VZTY01033816.1, forward strand.
TTCCTGCTTGTTCTTAGAATCCAACTATGTATCAGATTTTCTGTCTTTTTATGAACAGGAACCTGGGTATTAAATTGAGATGAGCTAGCAGTTTCGCCAAAAAAGCTTACACATTATTTAAATGATGATATCCACTCTATCACTAGTTTCTTTCATTGCTTCACTTGGATGGTAGATGTATTTATCTTTTACTGTTGCCATAAAATCCATTCCAACACAAAGCTGCAAGCACCACAACGGGACTATCTCTGTTCTGTTAAAGCTTTCATTATTTTTGCTTTAACTATCATGTTGTGTAAGAAGGAGCCTTTATGATGGAAGGCCTCATATCTTGAAAAATGACATCCCCTTATATTATATATATTATGAGAATTTTATTTGTTTATTGTTGCTAGTAAAAGCAAATGATGTGTTCAGTTACATTTAATCAGCTGAAATGAGTTCATTTTCTAGTGCATAGTGCTGAGATTCTACTTTCAACATATTACAGAGTATTTTATGCAGGATTTTTTTCTTTTCAAAAAGAATAGGGGTGGCCGTTCTTACAAAGAATTCTAAAGAAGGGCTCACATCCACCTTGAAGCATCATAAATATGATTACATTTTTGAAGTTTCATATGAGGGCCCCCATTTAGAATATGTAAAGGTTTTTTTGGGGGAAGTGTTGTAAAATTTGCCTATTTTGCTTTGTTTTGTTTATTTTTTTTTGTGATTCTGAACTCAGTGCACTATGAACTCGAACAATGCCCATATCTACAACAGGGTGGGCATTAATAAAACCCTAACTGGCACCATTCAATCAGTTCAATACAGTCCCAGCCAAACCTTAGTTAAGCTTTGCTACAGAGTTGAAAGGAAATGGTAGCCATTTAAATGTATTACTTCAGGCATTTCACTGGGCTCACAGCAACGCTAGGGGATGAAGTGCTCTTAGCCCTGTGGGCTGGGGGAGCCATGGCCATCAGAACTGCAGGTGCTGTGGGCAACCTCTTTCCAACTGTAGAAAACCAGTACAGTAAGGTTGGTCTTAAACTGTGACATCCATTTGTCTAACTTGCCTCACCCTGATGAATGCTTTAACGTATTTATTGCATCTCTGATGTCCTTCACTCACTTTCCAAGCACAATATTTGGAATTTGAGAATAGTGCAAAGATTAAATTTTAGTTTTCTGTTGTCACTGGAAAAAGTTTTTTAACAATGGAAATGGAGAGGGTGATCGCTATGGTGGATGGTATCAGTGTCAGAATTTGCCTTTCTTGCAGTGAAGTTAGCATCACATTCATACTGTTTTTCTCATTTGAGAAAACAGAACAGAGGCTCCTGTGTCATTTTAATCTTAATTCTAATGAAGACTTCCTGAAGAATTAGATGTATATTCTCTTGATGATATCATCTTGATGATAATCTCCTTTTCTTTCACTACAAATAGATTTTGAACAGGTTTCTTAATTGCAAGGTTATTTGCCAGATAGGGAAAAGTTTGTAAGTGATTATGTAATTATGACAATAATGTACTGAGCAAAGGAGAGTCCTAAGATGGTGCCCTACAAAGTTTGACACAGTTACAATATTAAGTACTAGGACATGACTGTAAGGGATCCCTCAATAACAAGAAAAACTCATGTAAGAAGAAATGTATATTTTGCATAGAATGTGATCCAAACATGAGACAAAGCCACAGGAGATGAGACTTCATTAGCTCTGCTGTCAAAGATCTGTGAATTCTGTTGATAGAGTTCCCCGCACTTCTTATCCCTGTTTTGTAAAATGTAGGTCACTTGTATGTAGCTTTTATGAACTGGCCATAAAACTTTTCCAGAAAGTTAATTAGTTTTCCACCAATTTGATTCTTGATGTGGCTGACCTAATGACCAAGAAACAAATGAATTTTCACTGTAGTTATTAATTTGTTGATAACACCTAATAATTTGAAAGTTCTATTTCCAGGCGAATAGTTCAAAATGGCAATAATTTAAGGTATCTGTTTTATCAGTTATTTATATTTCTGGCTTGAATGATTGCTATTTTTGTCAATGCTATTCCTTATCCAGAATAGTGTTTGGCAGCTTAGAGTTGGCAGTGTCTTGCAAGCAAGTTCAGAATTCTGAGCACTGTGGAGCAGAATTCTGAGCACCCTTTTTCAGTCAAAACACAGAAATCTTATTAAAAATTAATTTTTGTGAGCACTTTTGGTGCAGTTCTTTTTGCCATAATGCAGGATGTGTCACCACTACTGTGAAGGTTTTCTTGCTGATACTTTTTCTCAATCCATGTTAACCTTGATATGTCAGGTGATGATGCTGAAAGATCAAGTGCAAATTATTAACTATTAACTGTAACACATGAGTGTTCAGATGAGAAAATAAAGAGCATTCCGTGTGAGTTGATGGTTTTCAAATATTATGTGTTTTCATGTTCAAAAAATGTATGCCAAATTATGCCAGCTGGAAGGACATGTGTTACCACACACCAAATGTGAATTCAGGATGTAAATTAATTAAGCATCTTATTTTAGTCTAAGAGCACAAAAAAGAAGCCTACTCTGTTGCCAAACTGTAATTGATTTTTCTTAACATGTCTGTTGACAGCCTGAGTATTACAAATATTTGTGCAACCAACATCATGGAGCTTGTTTCCACAGAGCTTTTCTTGGTCTCTTTGGTCTGAAAAGCTAGTACTGCAGTTCAGAAGAAGTGATCAGTGTCATCTTCCTCTGTAAAACCTGAATTAAACTTAGACTCTCCTTGCAGAGTATATTGCGTGAAACAGTGCAAAAATTACTGGAAAACAAATCACAGATAGAAAAGGAGTATAACTGAGTATAAAATAAAAAAAAAATGGACCCATTAAGAAATTAAACACATCTTTTGGTTGGAAAGTAGAAAGAAAATGGAGCATGATGGTACCATGCAATTAAATGATCACTTTGATTTGCAGTAAATTTACTGCTGGCAATCATGAATTTCTATTGATAAATAAGCTCAATAATTTAATCTGAATGTATAATGAAGTGCTATGTCAATGGCATTAAAATTTTATATTTGTCTTGAAATTAGAATCTGAAATGTTTTTAGATGTGTTGAGCATATGTGCTTTATAAAAGGATGTTGTTTGGCATTTTTCAATATGAAATTCTTTTATTCAGAAGTCTATATCTTAAGAGTCAAGCAATAGCATTTTCAGAAGCACCAGTTATGAGCAGCATTATTTACACTGAAGCACTTGTGAAGTTTTTGTTATGTTCTTTAGCAGACCAAGTGAGGTTCTATATCATTAGTAAGCACTTACTGGAAAATCCTTTCCTAGATGCATTTCGTTCTTGTTTATTTTCCTTTGCATTCACCAGAGGATCTGGAGTGTATTGTACATGTGTACCACAGTGAAACAATAATAGTTCTTTTTTTTCTTGCTGTAATGGATGAATAATAAAAAAAGTCTTTATTTTGTATTTGGAGAGTCAGAAATGATAGTTCATACTCAATCTGACACACATTTAGTGCCTTGTATCCTGTTGATATTCAAACTGATTCCTAGAGTAATGAAAAAGCTATTTTCCTAATAGCTTTGGGAAATAATGATTTACTAAAATTAATCATTCAAAATTCATTAGTGTTTTCATACATTTGCATGAATTCATATGAGGATGAATCTCTGAACTCATAAAGTCTCTTATGGCTTCTATCAAAAAACATACTTCTGCTTTTTCATAATTTCAGATTATTCTAATATTCTAATAATGATCATCTTGTTTTGGAATGATGTTACTGGGAATGCCTTTTACAGGTAATATTCTCAAAACCAATAGGTAGCCTAAAATAAGCAACATTTATTAAGACAGCATTCGCAGAGAATGAAGTATGTGTTATCAATGCAAGATTCAGCTGCAGATTTCTCTTGGTTTGTTTCCAGGCATCATAATGTCTTTTTATTCCCTCAAGGCAAAAAATTTCATACTGCCAAAGGGATCAAAAAACCTTCATGCAGTGAAAAAGTCGTACTCATTTTTTGAAGCTCAGTGTTCCATTTGTTTTCTGGAAGGAATATTCACAATTCAATTTTTGTTAAAATATATATATAGTTTCTGAATCAAGACATGCCCAACAGAGGACTCAGCCCAAAATTTATACAAATAAAAGGTGACATACAGTGTCTATTTATGGTGTGTGAAAGCTGAGTACTAAGAAAATCATGGGTTTATGAAGCTTCTTTCATAAACCAGAAAATGATAAGTTTTATTCCTCTTTAGGCACAGATTATTAATGCTGTAATGACATTAAAGGGTATTAAATGCAAATTTGCAAAGCTCCAAAGAGCTTTATTAGGATAAGCAACATTTTTATTGAGTCACTTTTTAAATGAAAATCTGGCAAAGTAAATCTAACCGAAGGCCACCACAGATGTTCTGCTATGCTCCATCAAGGAGTGAGCTGCTGAGTGCTTAGGGATAGAGAAGAAAGCTTGGATGCACACAGTCTTTATGTACACTTACCCCTGTTGATTTATAGTGTATGCTGCACATAAAACACAGGGGAGCATTCAGTAATGAAATAGAAAAAGAAAAAGATGCAAATCAGATAAATGCAGTAATGGACATGCCAGATAAAGCAAATGAAAGAGATCCTAGTCTGCCAGGTGCTTTACCTAAGTATGGAGGTTTTCTGCATTGTGGGTAGAAAATGTTGCTCTTGATCCTGTAGATGACACTCAGCTGCTGAGAGTTTTAAAAAGAAGTAAATCTAATTGTAAATTAGTTCTGCTCATAGTGATAAAATTATGATAGCAATCTGATTACATTGTTCACTAAAAATTACAGACTTGTACAAGCAGAAATGTATCCTGGGTCATACATAATTTTTACTTAGATGAGAACATAGAACTATCTCACAGATGACACACTGTGGCGCCATGTGCTATTCCATAGGTGTGACAGAAGCTAATCAGAAGGCTAGATACAATGTGGAATCCTGTGTAATTTTTGTACAATTATTTAAGCATATGAAGTGTAGAAAACATTGAATTATTTTATAAGTGTGGAGCCCTATATTTCTGACTCTTATTACCACGTTGTGTCATACACAGTTTATGGGCATGAGACTTTCATAAGGGCCAGAATTTAATATAAAATTTCTGTCATCAATCGATACTGTGTTCTAAGAAACAAAAAGGAATGAGGCAGAGGATGAAGTACATTTCTTGTTCTAGTAAGACCATCTCTGCCATTTTGCCACACCCAGACAGTTTTCATATTGTAAACCCTTTGTCTTGAGTTTCATAACATAATATGATTGTTTCAAAAAGCTGGGAACTGAGGCATAGTACCTGGTCCATTATCTTTTGTTACTTAGGTGAAGAGTGCTTATGATGCACCTTAATGATGCTGAGAAATGGATGTGAAGCCCTGCAACCACATCCTGCACCACAGAGTAGAATCTTGAAGTCCAGTGATGAAGTACAATTGCAGTGTAAAAAGGATCTGCTCGTGGCTGTCTTCTCATCAAAAGGGAAACAGTTTTCAGACCTTCCACTGTAGTGCAAGAAACTAGATGAGAAGGTGATTTACCTCTATGTTGTGTAGTATCTCCACATCTCTTGCATCTTATTTCAGCTGGTGGAAAAAGTCCCTGAGCTGCTGTTTTGAATCTGCCTGTTGAAAAAAATGCTTATGTTATGTTCTGTTCTTTTTGAGAAGTGAACTGAAGCAAAACTGTAGCTCTTGAATTTTGGTGAAAGTAAGTGTTTCTGAGCTTTTCTTTTTTGTATATCACAAGAAGAAAATTTTAAATACGGGTCAGTGATAAGTGTGTGACATCTTTAACAGGTTTTATGCAATTCAGTGCAAGCAAGATTTACTAAATTTTCAGTCTCACTTGTTCTCCATTTATTTTGCATGATATTTTTTGTAGCCTTATCTACACATTAATTAATGTATGTTATGGACTAAGCTGTACAAAAGAGGTGAATGAAATGATCTGGGACTATTTCCTTATTGCAAACAAAATAATTCTGGATGAGAGTTAATTAGTTTAAAAGCCATTTAGACCTGTGATTCATAGTAACCAAAGTGGTTTTGAAAAGCTGAACAGTATCTCTAGAACAGGGTAAACCATCTAAACAATCAAATAGAGATCCCATAGTAAGAGTAAGGTTAAATTTGTCTGATGATAACATAATACAATTTGCTAATTGGTTCTATCATCATGAAATGCAACATATAATTAATACCAGGAAATAGCTGTAGCAACTCAGGCATTCCTACTAGTTTCAGCTATGGAAGTATCACTGTCTTACCATTATATGTACACATACACTATATTTAGACTAAAATTATGCCATTGGCCTTTATAAGGATCTGTGTTTCCCTAGAGTCCAGGGGAATGTGAGTTTCACACTGTTCTCTTGGACTCAGAGTGATAAGATCTTGCTTTGCAAAAGTTTCCCATGTGAGTTTTTAATACAAGACTTACATTTATGCCCTTCTGTTATGATTTAGAAAAATGGTTATGATGTTGCTCTATTTCTACTCTGTAAAATTTTGAATTTTAAGTTGATAATCTCCTTGTGAAGATATTTGGCTTGGATACAAATGGTGTTGAATTCACCTCACGCATATTTCTGTGAGAACTACCCCTGAGTAACTCACTTTCAACTTCAAATTCCTTACTGAAATTGGAGTGTTTTTGACTTTAAGAAAATACCATGAAAACCAACATTCATGGCACTAAAAAGCACCTGGAGTTTGGGAAAACATTGATACATCTTTATGATATGACTGACATGTTTTCATAGCTGTATCTTAATGCTGAATCAATAGTGAGTTTAGGAACCAAGCTGTTATGAAAAACCACGATGCAAATACCTATGAAATCATCAGAACCTTCTCAAAAAGAACCATGTCAAGTCAGAAAAAGCAACAAACTAGGGACACTAACTAAGGTAATTGAAAACCTTATTGTTTGTGGTATCCTAGCATTATGTGATACATCCTTGCTTTACTTTGAAAAATGGCAAACTTAAATCTGGTTGCCATGGTGAGTCCTCACAGTGACTAAATTCAGGTAGGCTTTCCTACCTGAAGGATGATTTTCCATATAAAGAATTTATAAAATTATTTAGAAATCCAGATTAGGGTCAGAATACCTGAACTGTACACTTGTGAACTTTAATATCGCGAGTGCAATTGGATTTTAATTCCTAAATTTAATTTTCAGATCTAAATGTCAGAAATTTATCCTTTTAATATTATTAATGAAGTAAATTTAGCATTAAGAAATGAACTCTCTAGAACTCTAAGTGCTTTTTACTGAGTTTTTGTTTGGTTGGTTTAGTTCTATATTCCTATCAAACTACATGGCAGTATGAACTGGTCTCCATTTTGTATTATTTTTTGTTTTTCTTAACAATTCCCAAGTGGAAAAGCAATATGATACTCCTATTTACCTTTAAATTTCTAATTTGATGAAGAACTTCAGCTGGGTGCATTAGGGGCTGCTAGTGAAATACGAGGGTATTTTTTAGATCTCAGATGTATTCTATGTATTCTCTGATTCAATGTATTAGTACACATCACACTTGTACAATGTAGCAATGACACCAGTGAAATAATAGACAAAAGGATAAATTTAATGGATCTGCATAGCTGAATGTCCCCTTGTCATTCCTCAGTGATTGTTTGCTTTTTATATAAGAAGTGGTAACATGCCTTCTATCACAGAAAAGTTTGTTAGTAAAAATGGATAGTGCCTATGGGGAAAATATGCTGGGAATCCTGGCTTTATTTTGAATACCAACATTTCTGTTCTAGCATGTTGTTATTTATGCATATTAAGTAAATATTTATAATTCTAGGGAAGACCAATTGATGCTAAATTTAATCAGTAGGGATTATAGGTGTCTTCTTTGCCTTATCAGCTTAGGGTAGTCTAAAGCCATCATTACTTTACTGACTCTTAGAATTTGAATGTGTAAATATCTGTACTTGAGAACATGTTTTAAAGAAAAATGACATTAGTAGTCCATGTTATATAATTACATGTAAGATAAATGTCCTTTGAAAAAAACAAACAAGAAGAAACATATCACCACAGAGCACAGAAATAATTTCTTAGAAATCGACAAAGAAAATTGGTCAGGCTTGCTCAAAAATTTCCAAAAGTAACAAACTTTCTGAAGCTTTCTGAAGGCAATTTCCAGGTGTTTTTTTTAATATCAAAATAGAAATTCAAATAGTGAAATTTGACTCTTCACAGTTGATGATTATTTACCTAATCAGCCCCTAAAACTCTATATTAGTCTATCTGCATTTGAACAGAAAGATCCTGGTTGGAACTGAGACCTCCATTTCCTTATTACTTTTGCTGCATTTCCTACTATCTCTTAATATATATGAGCAGTCACACTGAACAAATTTGAATGTAGTTAAGAATCTTCAGTATTGGAGCTTGTTTATACTGATATATAAAAATAATTTTCCCCTCTATGTCTTCTGTCTCCTCCCTCTGTCTTATTTTTATTGCTGATATATATTTTCTTTGTTATCAATTAAGGTAAAAGCAAAGTCAGGCTGTTGTACTGTAAAAATAAAATGTTATAGTATGTGATTAAAATTTTTTTTAGCCTTGTTCTTGAAGCAGCACAGCAAGTAAGGTAATGGAGCATGCTCTTAGAAGTCTGGCTAGTATCAGACTTGCCACTATGCCACAGAAAGGGTTTGCATTTACTACTGGATCAAGTGTTCATGAATGACTGCAGCTGTCCTGTTTTAGTCTGGTCTCTTGTTCTATGGCTAACAAAGATAAGGCAGTAGGCATCCAGCAGCCAAATATTTTGCACTGTTGAGTCAATATCTGTGATACTAAGAAAGTATAAAGGAATTATAATCTGAATTCTGAGGATCAGGCACTGTCTTGCCTTACTATTTTAGTGTGCATTGTACCCCTACCAGGGCCATGTTTAACAAATAATTTCCTGCAATACCAGCAGCCTTCTGCACGAGTCACTGGCTACTGACTCTCAAGATGCCCTTACATCTCTCATTGATTAGTAAAGCACCTTCAAGGTTGTCAGTTTCTTGAGGGTGGAGTGCTTGCTGCTTTGGCAGTTTTGCTTGAAATAGTTTTTAACATCTGCCAAGCCTCTGAATAAAGCTGACATGAATTTATTATAGTAAAATGCAGGATTTAAGGATAAGACTGTATTCAGAAAGAGGTGTGTGACCATAAATGACATCTCTGAAAAATAATTGCTTTTAATTTAATTTAGCACTATATGACTTTTTTTCTATTTCTCAATTAAAAAAACAGTGTATGCTTATGTAATGACATCAGCCAAGCTCTAGTTCTTTCATAAATGTTGCCCATAGGCTTCCTATCTTTGAAACAGTTAATAATCAATGGTAAATTTGGGTTCTCAGACTTCTCCGGTTCAGACATGAACTTCCTTTGGAGGTTTTCCTCTATGTTATAAGCTTCATGGTTAATCAACAGGTCATTATAAAAAATTCCAGAGTTCTCCTAATTTCCTAATGACTGTTGGGACATCTTGCATCTCTTGGAATTATGACTTGGTCAGGTGAACATAAAAACTTCAACTCTGTCACCAAAGGTAAACTTAATGGCTTTGGTACTTGACAGGACCATAAACTCTTTTCCTCCTTAAAAGAACTTCTATTGCTCCCTGTGGTCTGGTGCAGGTTCAGGTTGGTATTCAACCCTTTGCAAGCTTCATATTAAAAAGTCACGTTTTATGATGAGATCATGTCAATTTTTGATGGTTATGATAGAAAAAGTCCTTAAACTTAAGACTGCTTGTGTTTGGTGTAGGTTGATACCAATTCCTGGATTTCTTTGTCTGAGGACTCTATTGCAAAGCTTTTTGCTGTTCACCTGCATGAAATTCAGGCTGCTCCTATATACAGTTCAGTGAGTTCTTTATTATTAGGTTATTTTTAATACAATGAGGATTTCAAAATAGCAAAGCTGTGGTTATTTATTTTTAGTTGAGGCTATGAATGTTAAACAGGAAGGGGACATAATCTGAGATAGGTTGTTTTGGTGAAGAAACTGAAATGGGTTGATAGGGTCATTCATTTACTGGATTCTCCATGGCATTAATATGCCTTAAGCAAATATGAAAATCATTGCAGATGGTTTCCAACAGACAAGTACAGCATGATGTGGCAACAGGGAGCATTTAGGTTGCGGTAACCAATGCAGTAATACAGTTTTAAAAATAACTACAGTGTGCATAATTACTAATATACAGACATCGAGTAATTTTCAAAAAGCTTCTGTATGCTAAATAAGAAATAAAATGTACTAGACTAAATTCCTAACCCTTCTGGTATTGAGGGCAGCCTTGCAGAGTGGAGTGTCATCCTAGCTCTGAAGATATAAAATATTTAATTTCTTTCTGCTTTTGAATGATATCTCTCTGTCTTAAGCACACTGGCTAAAACAAATCATTGGTGCTAATGACATAGAAATTTATAAAGGAAATATCCCAAAAAATTACAACAAACTTGTAATGAAACCCAAACTTTATAACTGCAAAAATATGTATGATAATCACATAGATTCTGCATGTTCACTGTAAATAATCAGGCTCATTCTAGTTTGGTGAAGCTAGACAAGAATCCAACCCAGCAGCTGACAGACGACAATGATATTAACATACTAGTTAAATAGTATTACTGTTCCAACCTCTTGAAATTAAATCAAGATGTTTAGATTTTAGTTGCTCATAAACACTGTCCTTTTGTCCTGTCATTGTAGCGTATCTATAATGATGACGTGAGTTTCATAAATGAGGTTTAAGACAACTAAAAATTGCTGTAGGGTCGATTCCTGTGAGACATAGAACAAAAATGTATGATGATATTCTGTGAACATGAAATATCCCTTTTGCTGAAACATACATTCCAAACCCAATAATTTTTGTTAATATATTTTAATTATTTTAATGTACAGTTCCTTACATATATATTTTGCTATCTATTATCCTAAGTGTTCTGTCTTATGTTCTCATTCTTCTTAATTTATCATAAATGATATTGTCTCATATTTAAACAGATAGAAATGACAACAAATATGGAATACCGTGACAGGCAAAAAAATTTTTATGGTCTTCAAAACATAAGCACATTATTTTCTTAAGAGAAAATTGAATTTCATTGTTTAGTAATGTATTTAATCACATCATTAGTTTTAAACGTTTTGAGAACTTCTCTGTTTAAAAATGATTGATCAAGTATGTTCGTGACTGTGATCGGTACATCTCTACAAACTGACATCTACTGACTATTCCCAGATCAATCTTCATTCTTGATTTGCTTCCTGCTTTTAGTGGATATTGTTAACAAGAATGAACAGCAATGACTCTTGTAATAGAAACCAGTGAAACTCTGACAGGTCAGAGTATGAACTGAATTTGCAAGAAATAGAGGGTTGATTGTAAATGTGGATCTGCAATGAGAAATACCAAAATACAGTTTCTTACCAGTGATTACTGGGAGTAGATTTCTATTTGTACTTTCCTGCCCTGCATAAAATTTCTCATGACATGATTTAAAGTTTACTATTTTATTCTATGATAATACTACAATGCAGTAATACCATGATTCTACTTTATGCAATGTAATGAATAGTATATATTGAAATGTTTTAGTGAATATTTTAATACATTCAAGATCTACAGAAGATCACCTTTGTTGTGTAGTTGAAGTTAAATTTATCAGAGGAAGGAGTATTTAACACTTTTTGAGTCTTATATAAAAGGTGTTTTGTACAGATATTGTATGTTACTATTAAAATTATTATATCTTGTACAGCAAAAATGTTTATATTGTTAAGTGGCTGCCACTCTCTTGTATTATTGAAAGCTTGTGCTACACAGTAGCATTCCCTACTTTCCTATTTACTTATAAAATGCATGAGATCAGATAGAGAAATAGAATTTTTCCACACTAGGCACTACATGTGATAGAGAGCATTTCTGAAGATGGAATGTTGTCAAAGAATTGAATGCAAAAGAAACCCATGGAGATATAGGACAACAAATTAACTGGTTCTTTCCTCTACTGCTACAACAACTGGAGGGATTGGAAAATTGGATTTTTGAACCACTGACTCAAGTCCTGTGCTATGACAGGCATTACCATCATGATTCATAACTATGTCAAGTTTCATCTTATTGGCTTTTCTGTTACAGTATAACTTAACAGAAAAAAAAAAGTTTCAGATTTATGCTACTAAGAGCTAGGAGCCTTAATCTGATTTTCATCCTGTATATAACTTGAATGGATCACATATTTCCTTTTGTGTTCTAATGTTTGCTGTATTCATACAATTCATACAACAAAAGCCTTAGTTTCTCTGAGTAGGGTCAAATCAAATAATGTCATCAACATCAGTGCTATAATGTAGATGAGAATGAGGGTAGGGCAGATAGCTTGACAGAGAGGCCTTAAAACAAAATTTTGGCTTTTCATTATGAATTAAATTGCATGGAAAAGAGTCTAGTTTGATCAAATTTTCAGGGTTAGAATTAACTACAAAATAAAATGCTGACTTGAGTAAGGAGGAAAACAGTGTAATGTCTTCTAGAAGAATGAGGAAAACAGAATTAGGTACCTTATACAGACATTCAGATATCACAGACATTCAGATATCTCAGACATGAAAGTAAAATATCTGTCAGTACTGTTTTTCTCTAAAAGACTGTAGAACTAATAAATGGAGAAACTTGAACAGAGAGATCATGCTGACAGAATGCACTAAGTAAGCATTAAGTCTTCAATCTTTCCTTATCTCAGTATTCATTCATGTAGGCCCAAATTCAGCAAGAATCTTGCTGTTCAGCAGTGCCTCTTAATTATATTCTCTGTCACTCTACCAACACAGTGTAGCATTTTAAGCTTCATTATGATCAATTGAAGAATGAAAGTAGAACATTTAGTTTTTCAACACGTGGAGAGTGAGAATAAGTTTTTGCAATTTGAGATATATACATTCATTTTGGGTATTTGAAGGACTTTGAAAACCTAGGATAGATATAAAATAGGAGCAGACAGTATGTCAAGAAGGTATTCTAAAGGCATAAATATCTGTCTGGCAAACTACATCTGGAAGTGTAGTTCATATCTTCTATCTGTTACAGCAAAAGAAGAAACCTGAGTTCATTCTTTAAAATGGTACTGAAAGACCTATATTTGAATACTCATAGAAACATGCCAAATCCAGCAGGAATGAAACTTGATAAAAATCTTGCAGGAGGGTAGGGGGGAAGAGCTGAATTATGGTACCTTCTCTGTTAAACAGGCAACTCCACCTGCATTAATCACCTAGATCATCATAAGAATTAGGAAGGTGAATACTGCAGAAGATCTTGACCAGGAGTTTTAACAAACATAAGTAATTAAGTAAAATATTTATATCTGTAGAACTTTGCAGGCAAATGCTAGTTTCTAGGGAAATGTGGCAATATTAATTAACAAAGTGCATATTTTTATGAGTAGATGATTGCTTAGATAGCATAAATCTCCAATGTCAACATAATGGGAGGGGCAAATATTTAGTTGCTGCATTTCTTTATGCGAAAATACTGATGATTTCTTACCTTCAGAAATTTGTTCTACAAGCAATTCAAGCCTCTGATGGGCAAGATACAATCTACAGTAGCCTGTGATGGACTTCCTCAAGGGTTTGAATTGTAGTCCCGCTTCAGTTCTCAAGTTGTTCAGAGTGGGATTTTTAAATAGCTTGAGAGAGTAGGTATTAGCTCTCACAGAAAACTGGAACTCCTTTGAAAAATTGAATAAATTTTTTCTTAATTATGGAACAGGAATTTGTTCCTATGTTTAATGCTGGTAGAAAGTTTTCCTCCTTTTAAAGCTATCAAATTTACTGTGTCAGATTAATACCTGTCTTGTAAATATTACAAACTTGATAAAAAGGAAATGAAATTAGCAAAGTCTGCAACATGATCTATTTAAGAACATCAAAAGAAATCCTGCTCCCACAGAAGGTAGGAGGAATTTTGCTGCTAACTTCAATAGAATGCTCATCTGTTATCCATGTCAAAGAGTTATTGACAGAATTCACCTACCTCATTCTTGGTTGTGCTTTAATTCATGACAAAAGTGCTTACAAGATGGATACTTATGGCTATTATAATTGTCAAGCAATTGCCTATATTAATAATGTCTGCTGAATGCCTGAGAAGAATTAGATGATGTTTGTATCTGTCAATTGCCTGAAGACATTTACAGAATCTGCTAAGTGCATCACTATATTTGTAATTACAACTAAGTATCTCAAATATTTTAATGCTTCACAAAGCATTAAAATGCTACACAAAACTTCAACACTCCTTCTCTTTTCTCAGTTGGGTATTTTTAATTTAAATATAATGCTTAGTACTGTTCTAAGAAATTGCTGAAATGTTGCTTACTACTACATGATGAAATTGCAGGCCATGTCAACTTAGAGTTCCTTCCTTCCTTTTTTCCTTTTTTCCTTTTTTCCTTTTTTCCTGCCTTCCTTCCTTTCTTCCTTTCTTTCTTTCTTCCTTCCTTCCTTCCTTCCTTCCTTCCTTCCTTCCTTCCTTGCTTCCTTCCTTCCTTCCTTCGCTCCTTCCTTCCCCACTTCCTTCCCTCCTTCATTCTTTCTTTCCTTCCCTCCTTCTCTTTTCTCTCCTTTTCCTTTTTCTTATCCCCAATGGTAATTTCTGATTTTAGATTTATTACACTTTTTTCCCCCATAAGATGAATTAGAGGTACTAGGTGTGGCCATATTAATTCATTCTTCTAAAACCTGTGTGGCAGCTTTGTAGACTCTATATTTGTGTTTAAAAAACTTCTGGCATAAACAAGAGAGATTAAAAATAATTATCAATGCAGATGCTAAGTGTAGAGCAGAGACAGCAAAGACTATGTGTGTGGCTGGTATCACTGGTACATCTTTCTAAATGACATGTGGCTTTAGTACTGTGTCACTAAAGGTAAAGATCTATGGAAATGTGCTTGTTTGGAAAATACTTTTTCCACACATTAACACAAACAGAATTTTTCATGGTTCTACTTGCCTTGATGTTGCATCTCTTTTGGGGATATTAAATAGTTATTATATTATTTATAAAACCTAAATCTGGTTCACAGAGGCTCAAAAAGGAAAAACAATATGAGCTGTGCTTTATAGTAAACCAGTTTTTAAATACTTAACTTCACACAAAGCAAAAATCATGCAGGGGAAAAACACTTGAATTATTTAAGCTAATTTATCTAACAGAAAAAAAATAGCTCCACTGCAGGACTTCCATCTGTCTGCAATGGTAAACAGCTACCACCTGCTTCCTGTAAATGGTGGTATAAGATTATTACTCAGTAAATGTCACAATTTCCATTTCAAAACCCCTTTTCAGCTGTCTGTTTCTGCAGCAACAAAATAATAAATCGCTGCTACCATACCATGGTCAGAATAAATCCCCTATCTCTGTAATAATGGCAGAAGGAGACAGTGCCAGAAAAAAAAGCTATTTTTTTATTTCAGTTATATGGAATTGTACCTAGAAGATGATCTGTGAGATATTCCACTGCATACTTTAGCAAATAGGACATTTTTTAGGCTTAATGCTGTATTAACATAAAAGGGCAAGACTTACTACTTTGTATGTGTAATGGAATCCATCAGTGACCTCTAAATCCATGCAAATATGTTGTAAAATATTGCTATTGGTACAAGGAAGAAAAATATGCTTTGGGAAATGTTTCTCTTCTAGAATTGCCTTTCCTATGCTAAATAGTTCCTGAGGTCAAGATACTGTTCCAACTCTGGCAGTTACTGTAAGAATGCATATTCACCGTGATTTATTTTGAGGGACTGTAAGTTAACAGTCAAGCTGAAGTGGATGCGGGCAGAATAATATTTTAGTACCTGGGAAGCCAGAGTCTGCAGTTTCAAGTCAATGATGTGGCAGTGATCGGCTATTGAGTGGGGGTCTTGTATGGTATTACATGCTCTGCTGACATTTTGGTGTCTGACGAAAATGCAGTGACATTTCAGTATCACAGGAAAATCATTCAGTGGTCTATCGAGCATGCTGCTACTTGATCAGCTATTGGCACAAGTTAACACTTCTTACTATATCTCTTAATACAATCCTTTCTGTATTTTTTGTGTTATTACAATACTCAGTACATTTTAATTTCATTTATAGGGAGCACCTGATACCCGTGGCTTCCCCTTTGTGTCTGCTTCCTTTTCAAATCATGGTTACTTCATGCTTAAGACATAGATCATCGGGAAAGTTGCTTTTTAATGCCAGAAGTTTCCTTCTTTCAGGTTTCAAGCTCGAGTGTACCTCTTTATGTCTTCTCCTTCCTCCCTTTCCTCATGTTCAGAGCATGCCTAGGGAGTTTTCTGGCACATTTCTGTGTACCTGTTCTCTGTGTCTTGAGAGATCATTTTGCTGTGTTTTACCTTCTTAGATAAACTGTGTCATCTTCTAATGATGTGAAATATAGGCAACAAATTATTTAGTCATTTTGACTTTTTGCACTGTTTGTTTTCTACATATATAAGTGTATATGCTCTGAATAAAGACAAACAAGGAAATCCAGTTTATTATTTGACTATAAAATGAAAATTTTCTAAGTCTGCTTTTCTCAGAAAAATGTGTTTTTTTGAAAAGATGTCTAATTTCAGACATGTTCTCTGTATGTCCCTTGTACAACAAAGATAGGAATTTCTTGAGTGTGAGACAGATATTGTTGGTTGGATCCCTTGAGAGATGACTAACATTTTTTTTCTTGGAGAACATCTTTCCTATTAGCTTAGGTGCTTCTGTTTGTTCCCTAAATTGGGATAAGATGAACCAGAGCCCCTCTTTCATAGTTCTGTGCTTCTCTGCTCCTAGGAAAAAGTGTATGGATAAGTGATGGAAGGAATAGAAATAATGGATGTAAATTGGAAGAGGATAGATTCAGGCTAAAAATAAGAAAGAAATTCCTTACTGTGAGGTTGGTGAGACACCGAAACAGTTTCTCAGAGAGGCTGTGGATGCCCCCTCTCTGGAGGCCAGGCTAGCCAAGGCACTGAGCAACTTGATCTAGTGGGAGGTGTCCCTGCCTATAGCAGAGGGGTTGGAACTAGATGATCTTTAAGGTCCCTTCCAACCCAAACTATTCTATGATTCTATTTTATGTATAATATGTTCACAGAGTGAATGGTGAATCACTGCAAAAGTTTTATCTAGTAGGCTCCTAGGAGCAGTACAAAGCTGATAGAAACCTCACATAACAGAAGTAAATAGTTTAGCAGGTTGTATTAGATGACATGTGGAAAGTCCTTTCCAACTGATTTTTTTCTATGATTCTATCTGCTCTTTCCCCTAAATTTACAGTTATGTGTGACCCTTCTCTGGAAAATCCAGTGTCCTCTATATAGTCATCACAAAAATTTGTGTTGACTAGACCCATTAGTATTCCTGTGAACAGATGAAGTACCATATAGCTCAAGGTTATTTTCCCTATTTGTGTGTGATATTGGATATTATTGAAGTGTGGGCAGATGGAGGTGCTCAAATAGATTGGATCTGATCAAATTAAAGACTGTTGTGCTCTCTGTTTTCCTGTCCAGTGCTACTGGTACAACTAGGAACGTGACTTACAGTCTGACTAACCTGGAACAATGGGAAACAGGGAGTATTGTAACACTGAGATGATGTTACCATGGAAGATTTGCTACTAGTAAGCTTAGTTATCTACTTTTAACTTCACAAATGTTCTTGTGAAAAAAGACAACACACCTATTTAAAGGACAAATGTGAAGTGAATCTAATGTATTGAGGAAGATAATTTCCAGATCATGTGTATTTTTTGGTTCTTTATTTATAAATATGATACAGTTGCAGTTGTTTTTTTTTACTTTTCCATTCTACTTGTATTTGATATGAAGTGCTCTAACTTTTCTGTAGTGCTCTGTCATAATTAAAATGAACCCTAGTGGTAACATAATTACATGATGGTAGAAAATTACTTAATCCATTTCTAAAACTGTCCTTATCAAGTAGGTTTGATAATTTTAATTTCACAAGAATAAATCATGAATTTTAATAATTGAAGTACAAACCAAATTAACTAAATGATACAATGTAATTAGGGATGAAATACATGGAGTTATATTACAATCTGATTAAATATGCCTCAGAAGTCTCTTTTCAAAAAAACTAATTTATTAAAGATTTGTAATATCACCCACAAATTAACTGCTTCTTCCATAGTTTCACTCTGAGGTCATTTGAATTAGTTTCTGTTAAGTAAATATGCAAGAATAAGCCTGTGTTGCAAAATCTTCTGCAGTTTTGAGAAAGATGAGAGACAATACTAAAGTGAAAACTGATGATAGAACAGAATTTGACAGAACAATTTTACAGTGAAAATTCTGTATTTTCTAGGACTCAAATTTATATGCTCAAATTAATATTTTTGTTGTTGCTTTATAACAGTTTTCCTTAAATTCTGTTATCAAACTCCTTTGTAAATGTTTTTTAAAAAAGGTTTTAGGGTTTCTTCTTTTGACATCACTTCTCCTCACAACATGGTGGGTTGAAAATATTTTTTAGTAAAAGATTTACTGAGGAAGAAGATCTCCTGCTGTCAGTATCAGTCTGTTATTATTGTTTGCATTTCAGAGTACAGGATCTTGAAGCAAGATAAGGCATCTTAGCCAAGCAGAAAGGCTCGGTTTGGGAGCTCTGTAGTGACTCTTTGAACTGCTTTATGGAAAGCATCCAGATTTGCTATCGCATTCACAGATGCTTGTGTACATCATCGGAGTGGCACTGAAATAAATGCATCTTTATAGTATGTCAGCATACTATAAAGTATGCTTAAACATTCAGCAGTTGGATTAGTACTGCCTGTTTCCTCGGGAATTGTCCTGATTGTGGCATAACTGCAATAAGCATGGGACTGTGTGACTTAATGCCTTTTGTTGCCATGATAATGGAGGGACTAAATTGTGCGCTGTGAAAGGAACCGTTTAGCTAACGGTTTAGAAAGGCATCCTCAGTCTTTCTCTCAGAATATATGATCTAACATGCAAAGTAAGTATCAAGAGGGCTTGGGGGTATATCATAACATTTCTTATATGTAGTTATCAGTAGGGGATGCACAGTATATATAACTATACATCATCTGCCTAAAACGTATGGCTCTCTGAGTTTTAGAATGTTATTTAATGCAGCAACTGTGTTTTGTTTTGTGCTGTGC
Organism: Turnix velox; assembly: GCA_013400935.1. Taxonomy (NCBI): domain Eukaryota; kingdom Metazoa; phylum Chordata; class Aves; order Charadriiformes; family Turnicidae; genus Turnix; species Turnix velox. Next base: position 578,707 of record VZTY01033816.1, read on the forward strand.
CTAATAAAATAGGACCTAGTTTTGTTGAGACAGGGGAAGAGTCCAAGGCCAGGCTGAACAGGGCTTTGAGCAACCTGGTCTGGTGGGAAGTGTCCCTGACCAGTGCAGGGAAGTTGGAACCAGATGATCTTTGAGGTCTCTTCCATTCTATGATTTGGTAGTCTCGCAAAGGTAGTCTTTGGCAGGGTAGAGAATGATGATGCTGACTATTTCAGGCAGGAGAGAGCTTAGTTTTTTAATCCACAGGAATTCACTAATGATTTGCTAATGTTCCATCTTCTATCGAAAGGAAATTTGTAGGTTTTGTAGTGAAAGTTTTTGAAAGTAACAAATAAGAGAACAAAGTGGAATTCATAAATGAGATGTGATGTAGATTACTGCTAGTTTCTAAAAAAATTCTGACAATCAGTGCTGAATACTGATTACTTGTTATATAAAAGTAAGCCACTTCCAGAATGTTTCTATAGGAGAGTTTACCAGTTGTAATGGGCAACACTTAAACTCCTAAACATTTAATCCACCCATAAAACAGACTCCTCCATCAAGAATGGGAGTGAGGGAGCAGGGTGAAAATAGCTCTCTGTGATATTTTGATGCAGAGTAATTTTTCAGTTTATATTGGTTTATGCTCTGTGCTGTACCAGACATTATTTTACAAAAGGTGACATGCTCACTGTTCACAGCAGCTGCAATACATTAGCTTAATGGATTGGAATTATAGGTTGCCTTAGGAATTGTCTATTTTGTGCCAAATCCAAATGTAAAACCTACTGTGAAAAGTCTTGATATGATTAAATGTGATAAAATATGATGTGTTTGCAAAGAAAATTACTCAAAACCTAGAAGAATTATAGGGAATAATAATAATAATAAAGTTATGGCTAGAAGTTCAAATGAAGTAATGGTCAAATGAAGCAATAGTCAAATGAAGTTGGACAAATGAAGAAATGTGAGCAAATAAAAATGCCATACAGTTTTTTATTAAATCTTTGATATTTCTTAAAACCTTTTGACTTCATGACTTAATAGTTATAAGTCAGTACTAACTAGATACTGGAAAAATATCTCCTCATGCTTAAATGACACTACTCAGTACTAGTTCTGCACCCCTGAATTATCCTTGTATGAACTTGAATGTTAGAAAAACACTGCAGTGCTGTAGAGAGGTACTGAAAGAAATGTTACAGTCTTAGCTGGTATTGATGTTGCAATTTTTATTAGCTCTGAAACTTTTTTGGTAGCAGATTGGAGAATCTGATACCAAAAAAAGTAGTGCACAGTAGGGTACAGTGGAAAAACTTAATGCTATCAGGGGACGAAGAAGAGGCTAATGTAGTTACAACCTATATAAACTGCATAAATTATAACCTCAGTGAATATACCTGTTTATACTGAGCAAATGACAGCCTTTGAAGTGTAGATGAAGAAGAGTCACAGATCTCTATTTAAAAAAGAGAAAGAGATTTAGTACCAGTTGTATGGAGAACAATATTTGAAAAGGTTAAAGGGTAACTCAGAGTTTCCTAATTCAAACCCTGCTTTCCAATAGAAATAAAACATTTAGCTATTTAGGGTCTTGTTTTCAAAAACTGTTGGGCTGTAAGGAAGGAAAAGAACACGAATGTTATTGAGTTCAGTGTTAACTTATACCTCTATTCAGCTGTTCTTACAAATGCTTTATCAAAAAATTCTATCTTGCTTGAAAACCAGGAAATATTTAAAGGGAAAAATAATTGGCTGTTTTCCTGGATAGGTAGAATTTTTACTAGAGAAAATAAAAAATTCAGTCTTTCCACAATTGATTTTTCTAGTTTCTCTTTCCAGATGCCAGAACAGATTACAATGTTGTTCAATAGATCAAGTTCCCTAGTGTTTGCGATTGCTCAGTTTTAATATATAACGATGAAATCTCATCTCTACTGCTGCTGGTAGAAATTTTACCATTTACTTCAGATGAACAAGGGAGACTGCAATGTATTACTAGGATTACATCAATTTGAAAGGGTGTTGTCCATACCATACCTTGATCTCATTTAAGTTTTGTCCTTACAGCTACTTCATAGGTAGTCAGAAGGATTTTTTTCTGTGTATTTGCCTAGAAGGAAGAACACTGCATGATCTGAAGTCATGCTAGATATACGTGGGAGGCTTCTTTCAAGGAGGCAGAATGACTTTCCCATTGTAAGGTGCTTTTATGCACTTGATATATTTTGTAGCTTTTGTTCTGCGTCCAGTTTTGTAGTCAGTGCTTTCCAAGTTATTGACTCCAGACTGCAGGACTTCATCCTTAATCTGTGCATTGTGGAGGTGTTGGATCTCTGCTTAACCTTAAAGTATTCTACTTAGAGGTTATATTATTCAGAAATATCTTTAGATTTTTATATATTATTAATACCTTTCAAGTTCATGTGCCTGTTATTTCTGAGGAAGTAATTTTTGAGATGAAGATCATAATTTGGTCATTAAGTTATTGAATTACAATAGCCATCTTTTTTTTTATGATGGGAAAAGCATCTATACATTAACAAAGTTGTAAAATAATTTCCATCTAGACATCTGCGTTAGATTACAAGTTGATTTCAGGTTTGTAGTTCGGTACATTCTTGTTTTTCTTTATGGCAATGAAATTGTGAACTTTTGATCAAGTGCTTTTTGGTTTAATAATTCTATTTATGAGCTTATCATCACATAATTTAACATTTATATGCTGATTTAATTACCATTTGAAGATTTCCCTTATAAAAATGTTCCCTCTCTTAGTTTTTTGTGCTTGTGAAAAAAGAAATTCTGATGTCTGTCTCTTTACATAGATTTTCATTTGAAGGATTAGATGTAATCAGTTGACCTTTGTGAGCAACATTAGTGACATAATAGAAAGAAATCTTCTTTATGATATCCTGAGGGTGGAGGAATAGTTTCAGAGGTGACATATCTTGACCACTGATGTGCTTTAAGGCAACTTAGGAAAGCAAGACATTTTTGAGTGCACTACATGAAAACTGGTAGGAAATTCTTACATAGAAGGTAAAAAATTCTTATATAGAAGGTAAAAAATAATGGCCTGCCATAGTGAGGGTGGTGAGGCACTGGAACAGGTTGCCCAGAGAGGTTGTGGATGCCCCCTCTCTGGAGGTGTTCAAGACCAGGCTGGACAGGGCACTGGGCAGCCTGATCTAGTGGGAGGTGTCCCCACCTATGGCAGGGGGCTTGGAACTCGATGATCTTTAAGGTCCCTTCCAACCCAAACTATTCTATGATTCTATGATTCACTTGTTCTGGGTTAGGTATAATTCATTGGTTTAATGAATGAGAGGAGTGATGTTTATTATATATGCTGATGACAGGAGAGAATGCAAATACATTGCACAACAGGATATGAATTCTGTATAATTTTGCCTGAAGAAGTGGTCTGAAAGAATAAGATGTTTTTCAAAGGAACAAGTGCCCAGTATTCCTAGTTAGGAAAGAATTATCTCACAGGATTGAGGAGTCACTATACAGAACAGCTAGTTCAAAAAACCCAAAATAGTTATGGATTACAGAAAATCATAATTAGAATACTAGTCATCAGCTCTATAAACTGCTCTAAGAAGGGCAGACACCTGAAAAATAGGTAGACAGAAAAAAAAGTAGCAAGAAAAGGTAGATAATACATTAACAATAGATGAAAATGAATAGAAGGACAACAAGAAAATAGCAAGACATATGTAACCCTTCTTATTTACTGAAACTTATGGAATGCTTGCTCCACATTCAGCTGTTAAGTGGGCTTCTTAGTGCTTGTGTAAAAGCAGCAGTAAAGTCTATTGAGCATAATCTATGAAGAGCTGAACAAACTGAGACTGCTTTTCTTCAGGAAAGAGAAATGCTATCTTTTTTTACAGTCTTTTACAAGAGATGTACAATGTATGAAATAATTACAAACAAGAAAGAACATTCTCTTTATATAACTAATGAAATGTTCAAACTAAGACAAGATGACTGAGAAAAGATATTACCTTTCTAATGGTAAAGGTAGACAAGAATAATCTGTCAAGGTAGTAGAGTGCTCAGGATTGGAAGTGACGTACAGCTGACTAGAAAATTGCCTACAGTGAGATGGATTTTAACATGTCTTGGACATATAGACTAGATAAAACCTATGATTGACTGCTTGATTTCTAGTTCTGAGTAATTAATGAAATTTATTTGCCAAAGTTGAGACTTTCATCTATGCATGCTCTACTTTCCCATCCTGAGTGGTAGCATGAAGAGTATGAAAAAGTTGTATGGAGATTTTTTATTCTATATAAAAAACTCAGCTTTTTTGCATACTACTGGGAACTTAGTTAAGTGCTAAATCAAATTTATAGTGATTCTGATATCTAATTATTTAATGCTAAAATGTATTTAGAAGGTGACTTTGTTAATATTGAAGAAACTTAAGCTGTAGCTGTCTCCTTTTAATCTGGGATAAAAATTATATTTTTAGATTAAATTTTATTTATATTTATTTATATTAAATTATATTTAACTTTTGTGCTATATAGCATCCACTTTGGTAAATAAATTACAGAAAAAAAACAGGACACAGTTTTAGATGATCTTTCCTTGATATGAATTTCTCATTTATTGTTTGAGCTATATAGTACTATGACTTTATCAGTTTAATTTAGAAAAAATGAAATTTATGATCCATTGTTTATTATACCTTAGATATCAGTAAAGAAACTTTAAAACTGTTGGTAAATCAAGTAAGTAACTGATTAAATGTGTGTTGAAGTGATAGATTTGATTAGGGCTCAATATGTTTTGCATACAAATCACTTTGTACTGCTTGCGTTCATTTAGGGAATCTCAATGTGGCACATAAATGAACATTGACATTTCAATATTACAGCACTTTACTAGAACATTATCCATTTAACAGGAGAAATAAACAAATTGTCTTTAAAAAATGCAGTTTAATGTTAAAAATGTAAACATCACTGTGCAGCTTTTGGTTGCTCTTTGTAATAGTGGTTTTCAATGGCAAGGAGAAAGGTGCTTATCCAGGAGTACAGCAGTATAATTATGGCCAGGGCAACTGATTACAGACATAAACAAAAAACTGCTATCATCCCGAGTGAATGGGAATGAATTTTCATTGAATGTTAGTTATAAAAACTGGAGGTAAAATAATTGGGAGGATAAGAATTAAGCTGTTGGAAAGGAAGACAGATACAACTGCTGAACTGCACAATTATCATAGCCAAATTTAATTCAATTCAAACAGACTCCCTCTTCAAGTCACTTTCCTCTGGCACCTCCTTTGCAGCTCTTCCATCAGCTGCAATTACTGCACTGAATACCAGTGTATCTTTGTAGATGGTAGTAAAAATGTATTCCATGTCTTTAAAGACACCTAAATCACAATGGCTTCTTGTGGTGGGATGATCACTACAAGTCTCAATGTAGATACATTTCTCTGATTTTGCATTGCAAATGGGGCAGCAGCAGGAAAATGAAATTATTATTGTTAACCCCTCATACCCCCTCACACTACCATGTTCATGCTGGTTTGTTTGATTTTATTGGTTTTTATCATAGGAAGCAATTCACAGACTAAAGCAAATTTCTTTCTCTTCTAGTACATTTGCATTGTGAAGCCTAACTGTTTAGTCCGAGACACTAAACAGTGCTTGTAAACTCTGGAGCAGAACAGTTAATAGCAAAAGACATGGAGTTGGTGGCTTTTATTTAGAGCTAAATAGCTTGAAAAAATCAGGCCATCCCATGCAGAAACTGCATTTGACAAACCTCAATAGGTAGGAAGTTTGAAACATCAAATAATAAAGGCAGCAAGGTCAAATACAATAAGTTAGAAGGAACAGCAGGAAATACATAAGTAAAACTAATTTTTTCAATAATGGAATCTGAAAACCGTGGGAATCTGAAAACTCTTTAAGGAATGAAACTGAAGTGATCTTTGTCTTGCTTTTGAATTTGTCTCCCATTCAAAGAACTGTTACTTTTGCATTAAAGCTTTGTACAGATAGTGCTCCTATGTTCTGGATATATGTAATGTACATTACAAGTGCATTTTCTTGTAGGCAATGAAGCTTGACTTGCAGGAACATTTTGATGGCCTATTCTAGGGCTTATTTTATAGTCCCTGTAAACTATTTGCCAAGGCTACATAAACTCTATGTAATACAATCAATAAAACTAACAAGCATTTATGTGATAGGGCAAACTGGAAGATGGTTAATTTTAATCTAGTTTACAGTAATGGCTGAAAAGTTATAAAAGACTGAAGATTGTTTTGTTGTGGTTTGTCCTTAGTACAGAGAATTCTAAAAGAAAAGAAAGTAATAGTCTAGTCTGCAAGACTATATATGACAGTTTTCTTTCCTGATGCCTTTCATCCCATCTATACACACTCCCCCTCCAAATTAAAGTGAATACTGAGGTTTCTAAATACTCAATAACATGGCTCAAAACTCAACCATGTTTTCCAGATGTAACAACAGCATGGAACTGCTAGCTCCTCTTCACAATTTTGTGAAAAAATCAAGTTCAGAAAGGGTTAAGTGACTTCTAGACCAAGGAAAAGCTATCACAAAGGCATTAGAATTGTTTTGTTGTGGTTTTGGGTTTTTTTTTGATGACACTAGGAGAACTCAAAATATTCACCAGGATGTTTGACACAAGACTTTAGAAATGAAAAGTAAAATCCTTAATTGTTAAACATTTCAAAACTTCATGGATGATCTATGCCTCTTCAATATACCTGATAAACTCCAATTAAGAATGATAATTTTCTCAGTACTTTCTGTATAATGAACAATAATTAGCTTTTCCTGATCTTTTTGGATGACACTACAAATAAAAATTCTAAAAACTAAGGAGGAACCAGTGAATATACTTATTTTACTTGCTTTCTGCCAAAACAGTAAGTCAGGCTACACTACACCAGTAGTGTAATTCCACTTACTCTATTTAAAGAAGATACTAAAAGGAAAACATAAAGCATCCTAGGATCAAAAACTATTAATTGAATTGGAAAAAATGTAGCAGCATTTTATAGGTTGATAGAATCTTTGGTAGATTTCTTTCATTTCAGCTCTGACAGTATATATGTTTTCTTGACAAAATATACTGCTATGAGGGAACAAGGAAAGGTGAAAGCTGAAACTTTTGACCTTAGGTAAAAGCTCAAAGCTTTTATATAGAAAAAGAGGGGTAAGGAAGAAGTTTCATATAAAGTGGGAAATATTTATGTTTATCCAGAGTGACACAATGGAAATGTTTCTCACTAGGAATTAAAAGCAGCTTGAGCTAGTGAAGAAATTTTAATTGAGAAACAAAAGATATGTGTTAGGAAAAATACAGAAAGTTGAAACTTAGGAAATCCTACAGGGTTCTTCTCCTGGAAGTTAGGAGGTGTGAAAGGAAGTTGGTTGAGGTTATGCAGAGAGTCTACAGCTGGCCTGGATGAAGATATAGAAGCATGAAAGAATATTTTTCCTTGACTGTGTTTGCAGTTTGTGAATGAGCAACATAAATAATTTAGCGGTATCAGAAAATAGCAATGAAGAAGCAGCACAGCAATTTCAAAGTCCTCTCTGAAAATGGTATGAGCTAGGGTTTTAAAAGAAAGTAAAGGCAAGTGTCTTAGGAAACTGCTTATGAGAGAATTACGCTATATGTGTTAGGATTTAAAAGTTTTTGTTCTCTTTCCCTTTCTTGCAGCTCTGTGTAAGTCCCACACCCTCTTTGCAGATTTTCAGCTACCAGCTAAGGTGAGCTTGCTGCACCCAAAACACTTATAGCTGCTCTTCTTGTTATTTATTTCACCTTTCTGGGATATTGCTCAGCAGTACGCACCTGCTGTAGGACAGAGTGGCAGAGTCAGTGGAGCCTGTCAAAAATAGCACAGTACCCACCCGGAATTTATCGTCCAGTTCTATCTTCCACTTTCCTTTTTTCATGTCCATACTTGTCAAAGGTAGGTCAGCATTAAGCAATTCCTCCCAAGGTGAGAGGGTGTAGTGGTGCGAAGCAGGTAAAAAACCCTCAAATCCTTGTCCAAATTATTGGAATGGATTAAGATAACTTGGAATGAAATAGAGATCTGGAAAAGGGCAGCATTTCAGCCTGAGCTGAGCGAACTTCGTAGTCTATGAAAAAATCTTCCAAATACTGTCCACAACCCTCCCAGACCTTATCTGTTTATTTTACAAATTCTGGAAAGAGTTGCATGCAAGTGAAGTTATTGCATTGGAGATTGGTTGCATCTGTCCCTGTTGTTTTGTTTTAATCTATTAATCAGACACTACTGAAACAGTAGTTATTTTTTGCTCATGAAACATCTATCTGATGTATCATCCTGTGGTTCTCATAATGGAATGGAAGCATAGATTCTGTGTAGCCTACTGGAGCTTTAGGAATACAAAGCTCTTAAACTGAGTGTTACTGTGATAACCTAACAGAGAAATATGTAGTGCTTACTTAAAGCTCAGAGATTGAAAGTTTTTGTAAGTACTGCTTTTGCTCTCGCTTCTCTGCTTCTCTGCTTTTATTTTCTTGAGTGCTCACTTAGACGTTGAATGGCTCAAATTTCCCAACTACTCCAACAACAAAATAGAATCTCCATCCATTTCATTCAGTCTTGGGTAAAATTAAATTATTCAGTGAATTATTTAACATAACAAAATGTATTTATATTTCTGAATATGAATCTACAAAAACAATGTAATCTTCAGCACAGGGTAAACAAAAATAAAAAAAATTCAGCACCCAGTCTTTCTAAGAAGCCTAATTATTCTTATACATAAATGGAAATTTAATTTCTGTTATACTGCTTAGTGCAGTCAGCTGTTTTGTTATTAATTATAGAACTGGTACTAATGCAGAGAATCATATTTTAATAAGGTTTAATCTTTTTCCACATTCTAGTGTATTTTATAATTATGTTTTTGTCCCTTACTTTTCCTTTGTAGTTTTTATTTACAAACTATTCTGAAATAGTTTTGAATAGTTTTGAATGCCCCATGTCTTATGAGAAAAAAATTTTAAAGTCATAAGGAGGGATTGCTCAGTTTCTAAGGATCTTTAGATAATTACTGAGGAAAGCTGGGATAGTTGCATCACATCTAAGCTTATATTGTTATCATTGTAAGTTGCTATGTGACTATTTCTGCATTATATTTACTAAACTGAAATGTTTTAAAATAAGTTACAGCCAAAGCCACAGCCTGAAGGCTTACTTCAATATGACAGAAAGGAGCAAAATATCAATGAAAAAAATAATAATCTGCAACAGCTTTCCAAGCACTGTAGATTAGCTACTACTGTATGGTGGAGCACTACTCTGCTCTTGGGTCAGTACAAAGGAGCAAGCTCTCGAGTCAGTTAGCGAGTGGCTTCCTCTGTACTTAAAAGAATTTGTATCTTGTTTATTTGGAGTAACCTATGCCTAAAGCTTGCATAGATTTACAGGCTGGTGCAGTGAGATAGCAGATTTAATCCCATGGCAAAGCAAGTGACGTCTTTCCAGAAGCTGTTTTCTGCATGAAGAATATGGGCAGTAAGGGGATACTTTATGCTTTCTTAGGTCCATATTGAAAGAAACATCAAAATGGCCTTTGCATGGATTATGCCTGGATTTATGGGTTTTGTGTCATGAATATTTAAGGCTTTTATTTTAAGCACTGTCATTTATGGATGTCTTTCCCTTTAAGTATCTAAAGAAGGATAAAGGAAGATATATCACTGAGAAATGCATTTTTGCTATCTGCTAATCCCCACCAGAAACAGGAGGAAAAGTAATTGTCTGCTTTCGTCTTGGATACTTTGTGTAGTCATTAGGTAGCAAAAGAATCCCAGAAGAAGGCAACTGGGGTAGGTTTTAACCCACTCAAGTTTTTATCTGTTAATAGTTTTTATAATGAGATCTAAGATCAGAGATTGTGTAAATCCGCCTCTTCAAGTTTGCTTTCAAAAGCTTGTGTTTTACCTTCGTTTTTTGCATTTCCTTCTTTTTTTTTTTTTTTAAGATACTACCATGGGAACTGGGCTGAAAACCACAAGTTATTCTAGCTGTGGTTAAAAGGAAGAACAAAGCCACTCTTGTACTGCCAGACAAATGCAAGGAACTGAACCCAATTCTGTTCACTGCCTGTATGTTATGTCTGCACGGGGAACAGGAGGGACTTCAAGGAAGCCACTGACCCCACTCTCCCTGTTGTCCACAGGCCACTGCTGGGCAGACTGCAGACCCATGCTTGGGCAGGTGTTCCTGGAGGCAGCTGCTGCAAGGGGACAGATGGTGGGAACTGATTAGGCTGCCATTTGCCAAACACTAACAATCTCTGATCCACATTCAGGCAGCAGATGATAGTAATTTTAATTTTGGCATTACATAATGCTATTTACAGATACCTGAAAATCTTTTTCATAATCACCACTTAAGCTGCATTATAGAATGATTTTGTCATATCTTCATTCATGTTGAATTAATTAGAAGAAAAATGATGGTAAAAGGTCTGAGGAATTTGGAATTTCCTATTCAAGGAACCAGAACTCGGAGTTGCAAACGTCAAGAGAGTAACATTTTGGAAAAAATAAGGACTAGTCAGCTGGTGGCAGCTCTGTGACCAACCCATGGTCTTAGGGTACTTCCTAGTGAACGGATGTTGTGTTTGTAATATGAGCATATCCACAATTAGCACATGCTAGTCTAGTGGAATAATCAGGGTATGCTTATGTAGGTAGGAGACCAATCCAGATCATTAATGATTTTATTCATTAGTAGTGTAGAATTTGCTGAACCTAGCTGAAGCACACTTACTAAAAAAGATACAGAGTTGATGGTGCCACTGGTGCTGCAAAGCTTACTTTGTTTAGAGAATAAGGACTTAATTCTTCATTACTACATAATCAATGTAATGCAAAGAAGAAGATGAAAGCTGAAGTATAGCAAAGATAGCAGCTGACAGTAGTAAAAACTAGACTTTAAAAATTCTACTTGAAAAAAATGAAACAATTCTCAATATGTCCTCTACAAGATATAAATAGTTTTAAAACAAGAGTAATAGCTATTATTTAATATCTTGCAGCTCTAAGGATTACAATTTTATTAGTGAACATCTCCATCTGTTTAATTTATTGATCTCAGGCTTTCTATCTTTATACCTTGTTCCCCTGGTACAGATTTGTCTTCAATAACAAGAAAAATACTGGAAATAAATGTAGTCATAAGGAAATAAATAGAAAATAATTTGAACTTCCAAAAATACCACACAGATCAGGTTCTGACTTTTGGAATAGTTGCAAGCATTATGTACTTTGCTGTATAATGTTCTAAAAACAGGTAAGGCAATAATTCTAGATAGTTCCATGTATTTATTTTGTATATTAATTTGGAAGTTTAATTTATTTCAGATGGAATTTTAAAATTTATTTTGCAGATCAAATATGCTACAGTTGCATGACTAATGTAGCTAGAATATTAAAGAAGACGTGTTATTAAAAGGGAAAATATTTCTTATGTTAAGGCTTTGGTGGTTTAGATTTTCTGATGCTTCAGTTGTTGCTACTGACTTGTGGTCCTTCTGACAGAGTGGAGATAGCAAAAGTGATTGCTGTAATCATGGCAGTCAGCACATAATGAATCTTTTTTGACCTGTAGCAGACATGCACAGTGGATTTTCTTTCCTTCAGTAGCTGATAGTGATGCAAGACAATTGTATGATTTAATTCGTGAAGGAGAGACAGGGTCTCACTGAATGTATCTACAGCTTTCTAGAAAATGCATGAATGTCTGTGTCCATTGCAAGGAAAACCAAGTGAATTTAAGTATAGTGTCATGCCTCAGCTGCCTCCAGCCATTTCTGTCCTTTGCAAGATCATGAGTTTGTGAATCATCATCATCAATGTACATATTCTCTTGTCTTTGCTTAAGCTCTTAAAGCGCACTCTAAGGATGGCTGGTAACTAGGTTGTTGCTCACAATGTACTCATAGGAGAATTTTCCAGATTGTCTGCATCTGCTATTAATCAAGTCAAGAGAGTTTATAAATTTTCTGGATCGAAAGACTAGATTAATCACAGGCAGAGAAGCTTAAAGTGCATTTTGTGCTCTTGCAGCAGCTCTCATGATGCTGTCTGTTCTTGTCAGCTCCACTAAAAATGTCTAACATAATCCAGCTGTCAATAAGCAAGTTCCAGCTGCTTGATCACAAATTATATTTTCCTTTGAAATACTTCCTCTGAAATGCAAAGCCATTTTTATTATCCAAATACACTTGGGTGTTAGTGAGAGGGAAAACAGCAGATTTCATAATGTAGTATCAGCAAAGCTGAATTAATGAAGTAGTAGCTTTGAAAATTCCACAAAAATAAACAAAAACCATGCTAATCCTGCTTGTACAAACTCCAGGTAAGGTTAGATATTTTCTTTATTTATACATAGCATCTTACAGAAATGATAAAGCTTAATGTTTATGATACTAAAATTTTATTTTTGAGAATGATTGTTATTTCATTCAAATATAAAGTGAGGGAGTAAAGAAGAAAAATCCTTAATTGAAACTTGTCAGTTGAAACCATGTAACTTTGAATTAGAATGTGAGCATGGCATCTTTTAATTTATCACTTACTGCAAGTGTGAGCACTGGAGAACATACCAGAAGAAATGCTTTGTATCTTTGTCTTTAATAAAGACAGGGTGCCTTTCAGAATAGTAATTGTAATCTTGGATATTTCTTGGCAATCACAGGGTATTGTTTTTTCAGTTCACAGAAAAATTGCAAATAAAGCCATAAACTGTCATTTGCAGGCAGACATGATTTAGTTGTCTGTTTTAGTTTTAAAATCCTATATGTAAAATAAAAAGTGAAAGAATTGCTCTTTATTTAAATTTTCATTAGAAGCAATGAGCTTTTACTCTTGAATTAATAATTTGTAGTAGTTGGATATATATCAATATCTAAGCTTCCTTGTGCCTGGGAGAGAAGTTTAGAATTTTTTCCTGTATAATACAAAAATAGTCTTTAACTATGAAGGTTAATAAAAACTGAACAAATAATTTTCATTGTGTAGCTGTGACATTCAAAATGTTCATTGGACTTTTCATTAAGCAATCAAAAGTAATTAAATTAAATTATGCATTATATGTATACATGGTCATGATTGAATCACTGAAAGCAGGATTCAAAATGAGCCTGACAAATTGTGCATTAAATATGCAGTTTAAGCTCTTTCATGAAAATTTACTCTTAATGGAAGTATTTTTATGCTCATAACACAGTGCAACAATCTACAGTAATGAAATAGCAATGCTAGGCAGCCTTGAAGGGACTGAACTATTGGAATATTTACGTGACTAGGATATATAATATTTAATCAGTGGTAATTTACTATTAATATGGTCTTCCTTGATTGGTGAGAGTATAGGATTATCTCTTATTTATGCATTTATTTTGAGACCAGATCTAAAATGAGTTCTGGATGTGTTACAGGGCATGTGTTAAAAGCTGAATCAGGCAATAGTTACACAAATGAGTCAGTATAGGGAAGGAAAAATTTCTAACTAAGTTAATAGGTTGATCTGGTTAGATATTTTATCAAGTTCCTAGTAGAGGAGGTTGTGTTCTTGACTTGTTACTATTATCCTGCATAAAAATTCAAAGAATGAGCATAGACTCAGCCCATTGATATGACCAGTCTGGCAAAATTTCCTAAGGTGAAGATGTGCTTTTTCTGGTTTATGATTGAGAGGTCTTATAGAAAATATTAAATTTATTGAAAAAAAATTGACTTAATTTACATTATTGTGGACATGTTTTGTGGTCTATTTCAAGAGGAGAATTAGAAAAATTAAATAAAAATTATATAGTTTTCTTAGTGGTAGATATAATTTTTAGAAAAGCAAGTCAATGGATACTGTCTTTCACTATCTGTCACTAACCTTGCCATGACTTATGCAAATCCATGCAAAGAACATGTCTATACGGTTTAGAAATTTAAATCCTCTTTATTTCTCCCCAAAAACCCAATAGTTTCTGTATTTTTGAAGGTCGCAAATAAGTTGTGGGTCTTGTTTCTGCTCTATTTTTCTTGATTATGTTACAGGTTGAAAACACTTTGATGTTGCAGCTGGTAAACTATTACCTTCTTCCTTCTACAGAATGAGAAATGGAGGAAAAAATATGGATGCAGGTGTCAGACACTAGGATGCTTAAAGATCTCTTGGCGCTATCTACATTGACAGCACACAGAATGCAGCTACCTCTTTCTGATGTTTTGCTAGAAAGTTACCAGATAAAGTTTTTGGGTTGTAGAAGTATTATCTGATAAATTTTAAACAAATATTTATTGCAGTTGAGTTTTGAAACAGTATTTCTTCTATCCCTGTTCCATGTAATGTAAATTTGAGGAGTTTCAGGGTAAAAATATTCAAATTTAGAAGAAAGAATTTTTCTGAAACTTAAATTTCAGATTTCATTAGGGAATTTTACTCCTAGGTCAATGGCACATATTACCAAAATTCAAGGAATTCTTCAAGGCATTGCTAAATGTTAGGTCTGTGATTAATACACTTAGTGGTCAAATTTATAATAAAGACCTCTGGTTAAAGTGAACAATTTCTTGCTTTTCCTTTGGGTACTACATATTTTGATATTTACCAGAAATTTGTGGGTTTACTTCAGAACTTAGTATTATGCTATTCTTATTTATTAGAAGAAGGGAGTATTTCACAAGAAAGGAAAGCTGAAATTACATTCAAGGGTCAGTAGATGGAATATATTTTATAGTAATTTTTGTAAACATTTTACTTTCAAAAATAACTTATAAATGTCATAGAGTCTCAACATGATTGTGGTCATTCAAAAAGGATATGGGAGTTTGATGTCCATCTTAGACTTTAGGTGAGATGGAAATGCTTTCTGTATTACGAGTACATTTCACTTAATCACCACACAGTGTGAGCACAGTTAAAGAATCACAAACCATTTAACTTTCACTCCGGCCTAATTCCTGTTGCCAGTATTTTTGAATTATCATGTGGAAATCACATTTGCAAAGTTTTCATGTGTGTACAACTCTCAGGAGATACTTGTAATGAGTGCATGAGAAATCAATAGATATTGAGAATTTTTACAAACATTGATTTCACAAAGAAATTGCATTGCTTTGTTAATGGTCAGTCAAAAACTTTGTCCAACTGGAATATTGTAATATTTAAACACCAGAGTGTTCTTCTTGTTATAACAATGACTTTGTAAGTCAGCAGAGAGGATGGTTAAACACATGTGTAATCATTAGAAATTATAACTGGGGAAAAATAGAAATACATGTAATGTAACTTGTTACATATATAACAATAAAATGAGCATTTTAAGCCATCAGAATAAAAATAATTATTTAAGAGGTGTAATAACCTAGGTTATGCACAATTCCAGAAGGAATTCAAGAACATAAAGGTAAAATAGACATCAAGTTTTCAAGTTGACTATGTAAATATTCACAAGTGTCTCACAACTGTAGTCCAAAGGTATACTTCCATACTGCGTGTTTAGTCATTTCCAGTAGTTGCATGATATTGCAATCCTGTATTAGCACAGAAATTCCCTGGAGAATTTTCCTCTTAAAGTAAGAAAAAAAAATTCTTAAACATAAATATGTACTTTATTGTGGTTGTTTAAAAAAAGAGAAGTTAACATATCTAGATATACCCTGAACTCCTTGCCTGTGAAATTGTGCATTTTTCCTTTCATTGTGGAGGGCAGAAGGAGACTCCATAGTTTTTGGTTATTTAGCTATTGTTCCATTTGTCTCTCTAAAATCCAGGCTGACTATAGAAATCATGTTTTACTCTACACCTTGGTTGCCTTATTTGCTAGCTAATCTAAATCCCGAAGCATTGCTCTGTATTCTTGCAGACACAGACTGTCAAGTTTATTCAAAATAATGCTTCATCAAACAACATCTTAGTTCATCCTGATTTTGTTAAATGCACTTGATGCTTACTGCTTTCAGAAATAATACAGTTATAGGAGAGGAGGAGCAATGGTCTGCTATATACACTTCATGGTCTTTGTGAAAACCCAAATCAATGGATTTATAAGACTGTCCCAGGTTTTCTTTGAGAGAGAGGCATAACTCATATCAGCAATGATCAGAGTATCCTTGGGAGGTGACTTGTTTGGCAGAACTTTTTCCATGACAGGAGATTTTGGAAGCATATTTGAGGTCAGAAAATCTCTGTGTTTTTCATATTTTGTTTAGTTTTTCTGAAATTTGTCTGAAATTAATGAATAAAAATAGAGAAAAGGATAGATGAACTGCAGTATAAATCCCCATTCAAACAATTAAAACTCAGCTACCTGTATTATGTTTGCAGGTATTTCTTTCCTTCTTTGAGAAGGAGGACAATGATATTGTTCTTCAGCATTAGTTGGTGATGTAATAGTTAAAGGATTATTTTACAGAAAACACGAACACTGATTTAATCTATATTATGTCCAATTGCATGTTTTCAAATGGCCTATAAATAGAGAACTTTGGTTAGAGTCTGATTAAACAATTTCATTGTCTAAGTTTTCTACAAATCCCTGGTTGTTTCTAGCAAAAGACTTGAAGCTTACAAAATTCAGAGAATTTTTTGTGAAGCTTAGTAGTACATTTAAGTTTTTAGTAAAGTAACATAAACCAACATGCAGCAGATTCTGCATTCATGCAGCATTGTCCAAAATAATAAGATTGACTATTTATTCTCTGATGCAATTGTGTAACAGTGATTTAACTCTCTGTATCTAAGTACAGTTCATGTAATGACTGAACTCTCATTAATTGAATGTTTAACTGCATTATCCATTGAATGTTTGAAG
This sequence comes from Turnix velox, assembly GCA_013400935.1. Classification (NCBI taxonomy): domain Eukaryota; kingdom Metazoa; phylum Chordata; class Aves; order Charadriiformes; family Turnicidae; genus Turnix; species Turnix velox. Next base: position 595,563 of record VZTY01033816.1, read on the forward strand.
GAGCTCTGATGTAGACTTGCATGTTCTTGTGGAGTTTGCAACGCACAAAGATTATAATTTCTCTTCTAACTCCTGTCATGGTTTTGTCTTCTTGATACATTAACAGGAGAAAATTAAAGAAAGAGGTTTTCTAAAGGTTAGTTAATTACAGATGGTAAATTTTGGTTTGCAGATGTAGACTCCCAGATGATTTAATTTTCCAACAGAGCATATTAGACCAGTAAATTAAAGCTTACCTTTTATTTGCAGTGTTAAACTTCCAATCAAATTAAAGGTGACAGAATAAGGAGACTCTTCACATTTCTGTGTGCTTTGTATTACACAGCAACTTATAGGAGATCAGTAGTACATTTGCCATTTAACTTCCACTGCACTACTCATTTGAATAACTTTAAGCAGTATTGGGAAGTAAGCATATCTCAATTAGACAAGGTAATAAAATTAAGAGAATTTAACATCTGTTTTCATCTTAGCTGCTGTCTGCTTTCATGCCTTGAGCCTGTCACTTGAACATTTCCTCAGTGGGTGAAGTTCAGGTAATGAATATCTTAGGAAGAGCTATGAGATCTAAAGATGAATACAGGTGCTGTAGAAATTAAGTTTCAGTTAAAAAGTCTCCTCTTTATTCTGCTTCACTGAAAAAGTATTTTAGGTCTGCTAAAGTGTAAGGATGTGTAAGGACAGACAATTTAGTCCTACCAAAGCATTACACTAGAGCTTGCATTTGGGTGATTTTCTTCAAATCAAGCAAATGTTCAGAATCAACTGAATATGAGAAAAATTTTTAAATACTTGTAGACTTGCGTGTTCTTGTGGAGTTTGAAATGCACAAAGATTATTTTTTCTTCTCATAACACTTGGAGAAGAAAGTGTTCTTTTCTCTTTATTCTTTGAGTATGTGCCTTTTAGTGGCTTGCTCAACCCAGGACAGAGCATAATTTACCAAACTTCAAATACCTGCTGAAGATGCATAGAAGTTTTCATAACCCATGGGACTGTCCTGGGACAAATGAGTTTCTAGTTAATAGGTGAAGTTGGGAATAGATCTCACTCCTGAGACCCAATTGCTTATTTTTCTAACTATTCCAAAATGTTACTTAGTGAAACTTGCTGAACAAGTGAATCTGAGATGGAGCACTGAGGCTCATGAGCTAAATCTGTGTTGGCTGGTGACTGTGTGAAGAAGGATGTGAACGCTCTTGGTAGCATCTTTAAGACTGAGAGCTGTTTTTTTCTGGACTTACATTAGTTAAAGGCTTATATGTAATTTTGAATGTCTGAATCATAGCACTATCATGTCAGACCTTAGGAATGAGCTTTATTTCTGGCAACAGTACAATTAATTTGTGATAAAATTCATTATATTAAATACTAAAGAAAACAAATAGTAAATTGAAAGTAATGTGATTTTAGTGATACAGGTAGAGCAACACTTTTCAACTTCGTAGTGTCCTCTTCAAATAGGACAAAACGGACTTATCTGTAGAAGTCAGGCTGTCTATATAACAGCATTTGAAAACATTTTTTATACACACTTTTTGTTAGGTTCAGTGAAAAGCATTCTAGGCATGTGTTATCTTTATAACATTTCCTCTTGCATCTGACATCCCTAATTTGTATGGTGTCATGGCCTCAATTTTCTGTCTCTAAACATTTCTCTTTACTGGGGATAGGCAATAAATCTAGACTATAAAGGGAATGCATCATGGCTAACGATGAAAAATTTGATTTATTAAAAGCTTAATTAGATTTAAATGACACAATCTTTTCCCTGTAATTCTCATCTTTTTTAAACAATGTCTGCCAAGCAAGTATGACAGATTCTTGTAATGTCAGAAAGCAAAGTATCATTCAGTAGTTTATTATAACCTTTGGTGCTGTTTTCACATCCCTGAATAGCTTAACAGGAATTGCACTTCTGCCTTTATAAATACACATAGGCAATTTTCTCAGCGAAAGGGTGGAAATTACTCAAATTGATGTTGGATGAGTGTTTGTACTCACCCTGCTTTGTTTTCTTTCTATTTCTTTGAAAGGATGAAAGCACAAGGCATCAGGGAAGCCTGTTAGTGCTTGCACTGCTTGGCCATTTTCAAGCAAAGAGTTTATGCTTCACAGCTGAGTGAGCTTTCTAGCTAGAGGCTAGAACTAGGTTAATCAGACCAACCAAAACCATGTCATTAGTCTGAGAGTTCAGATAAGAGAAGCCTGTACAGGTGAAGGTGATACCTGAAGAAGGGCAATGCAGACAGCAGCTGCTCCGTGGCTAGAAAATGATTGTAGTTCACCTTTGTTGAGGACTAGCATGAGAAGGATGTGACAGGAAAAGGCACTTGGGAAAGGGATGGTACAGAGTAAGGGAATAATAATGTACAAGAAGCAGTTCTGGGAAGCAGCCTTTTGGTCTGTTGTGCCTTGGCATGTGAAAGTGTTGGCTTGATTTGACAGAAGTGAGTAAATGATTCAGTGAATCAGTTGCAGTTTGCGGAACCAGCACTGTTACAAGCAAATCCTGTGAATCAAACTGAATTGTGTAATGCCTTTTGTGGTGTGAACAAGTGAGGGCTGTGATAGATTTGTAAAATGGCTCTTGAATTTGAGCCAGTGTGTGTTTCCAGAATTCAAACTAGTTTTCCCACTGAACACCTCAGAAAAACAAACAAAATAGAATGCTCCTAAGTGCTAATAAAACTGTCAGATGATAAAAAAAGAAAAGCATTCTGCAAAGTACTGCAATATATTTGCATACTTCATTAAAAGATAAGAACTTCCTTGCTGAAATAATAATAAAAACCAGAAATTTCACAGAGGAGTGTTTTAGTTCTTAAGGGTAAGGAGCCCATATCTCTTACCATATCTATCCCAGGGGACTCTGAAGATAAATGTTAGAATTAAGCAGTTGATACAATTTTTCCAGCTGTATCTGTGGTATACTTAATTCTATTGCTGTAGAAACACATTAAGGGAAAAAATCATGTTGATATAAAAAAATTGATGCTATTTCAGAACTTGGAATAAATTTTGAATTACTAAATAATAATTCACACTCAGTTTTAATGTGAATTATTTAAGCTGGATTTGTCTGTGCAATTGTGTTTTTGTGTCTATGAATACCTTTTCTCTCTGCTTAGTATTATTTTTGTTACCCTTAAAGCTGTATTTTGTTTGTATATATGTATGTGTATATATATACTCCTCATTAATATTTTTTTAACCAGTCACATTAATTTACTTCTTTTTCCGCTTTTCTTCTGTATTTTGAATCATATAAGAATACAGCAGAAATGAGAGTGCTGTCTTTCTGAGAAATTACTTGTTTTTTTCTAGCTATGCCATAGGATATATGTGTGATAAAATGAGACATTACTTCTTCCTGTCTATGAGGTTTTGATCTCCCGTTGCTATAATAACTCTCACTGCCATGAATGTCTTATTCAACAGTTAGATTGACTGAATGGTATATAAGCACCTTGCAGCTTTGCCATTCCCTTAGTTCTTAAGGGGCTGGTGTGTATGTCTATTATTTGCCGTCAGCTGGTTTGTGATCTTTCCTGTAAAGTTTAAACACTTAAATACTTGAGATATAATGAGTGCTGGCAAAGACAGCTTATTGTAAAGCCTGAAAAGATTAACAGGCAGGCAGTGATTGCATAAATGATATTGTAGAATAGACCTACCTGGTCCTAGAAACAAGTGCGGAAGTACTACAAGTATGTTAATTCTTAGTATGTTTTCTTCCATGGGGATGAAACCCTGGGTTTCAGACACTGGTAATATTTGATAATTAACCTGAAGTTTTAGTGCATAAAAAGCATTTAAGTACACACAGCTGTCCTTCCTCACATGTTTACAAAGGCAGTGAAAGGGTCCAGTGTTCCAGTTCTGCAGGATATTTTTTAAGCTGTGACTTATCTGAAGGCAAATTTTCAGACTTCAAGGCCGGAAGAGAAGGATGTGATTACTGCTTATACCAGCCCTGCATTTCCATTGATGCAGCCTGCAGAATGCTGCAATAATCGGGACTCATTGGCTTTTTCCTTTCCCCAAGGCATAGCCTTCAGTAAAACCTACATAAGCTAGGTCAGGATGCCTACCTCAGACTTGCTGTAAGCATAGATACCATTAATATCTAGACTTCTGCAGTTCCTGAGAGAGGATATGTAAGTTGTTAATTCCATCCCTCCATTTCCTCCTCTGGACCTTGTGAAATACTAGGTTGCTGAGATACTGCTTTCCCTGCTTATGTAACATTCCAAATACTACCTCAAAGATAGGTGGGCACTGGAATCTGCTGACACAAGGTCTCATTTTTGCTTCCAGTTTTCCAGTTCAGCTTTTTCCTCATGCTAATTTGAAACCTTCCCTGGAGAAGGAATAAAATGATAATCCTGCTGTGTCAAAGGAAAGCATTTGGAAGAGAAGCTGGCCAAGGCCAGGTTGAAGTGACTCCCAGGGAACTTGCAAATTCCTCCCACGTGCTAGGTAGGCTGAGTAGATTGGTCTATGCCTGTGAAATTTATTCATCTCAATTGTAGGTTTCAAATAAATAGTTTCTGCAGATCATGGAGCACAGTGCCTTTTTGTTTCTCTGCTCACATCTTTGCTAGCTGACAGTGGTCAAGCACAGCATGGTATTTGGGTATCTTGCCTCGCTTGCTGAAGATTATTCCCTTATGCAGATAAAACTGAAGATTGGGATGATACCCCAGAGAGCAATTTGCTGCTAAGACAACTCCTTGCACACGAGCAACCCAAGCAATCTGTCAGGTCAGCAAGCACTGCCTGTGAAGGATGCAGCAGGAGCTGCTACTTGCAGGGTTGGGGGAGGAAGAGATTTGCGCAGAGAAGACAGCCATTCTGAGAAGAATTGTGGAGTGAGAAGCAGTAAGAGGGTTTTTAGGTGTTATGCTCTCCCCAAACCACACCTATCACTGTTATTAGAGAGGCTTCCCTTGCAGGTTAAAGGTTTCTATTTGAAGATCCATTATCTGAAAATGCTCTTAATCTTCCTGTGTAGGTGCCATGGTGTAGGTTCTGCTCATGGAGAGTAACCTGCTGAAACAATCACTGCTTGCCCGGGGGAGAGGTGAGCAAGGTGCAGGGCAGGTACATGGTGTTTTATGGGCTGCTGTGTTGTGGGATTCAAAATCAGACCTTGAAAGAGAAGGGAAAACTGCTGACAATCTCTCTCTGCACTGGTGAGCTGTGTTTTGCACAGTGGTTAGGACGCCTATTTTGCATGCAAAAGTGTCTGTGCAAAAAGCCCCCCAGAAACACTGCTGACAAAGCACAGGGCCACTCACTCTTTACAGAATTGCAGCCATGGCATAGTTTATGTAGGGAGGGACCTCTGGATTCTGCTGTATGTAACTATCCCAAGGTTTTGTTTGAGCAAGGGGAAACAGAGATCAAACTGTCTGATTATTTGAAATCTGTGGTTATTTGAAAGCTTCCTACTATCTGAAGGTTGAAATAAGTGGAATACTATTTGCAGCTGAATTTTGTGAGCTGCTTAGCTGAAGCACAACTAATTGTAGGGGTTGGGGTTTTTTTTGGATTAGAATCAATATGCACTGCAAGAACTATAGAAAGTGTTAATTTCAGAATTTATTTTAATTCTATGACATTGGTTTTACTGGAAAGGGGAAGTTAGTTGAAAGATTAAGAGTGTTTCATGACACTTAATTGCTCTGAATTTCTTTACCATAAAAAGCTATCGCATATACCCAGCCAAACTACATATATTTTTGTAATTAAAAGGCTTGTGTTCTTTTTGGTGGTCATGATGAGAGAAGGAGATCCATGTCAAACCTTATGCTATGTCCTGAAATTTAGATTTTCTTTTGGGAAGGAAAAAGAAATTTGACCCTCAAAGACTGGGACTGGTCTCCTTGGAAAATCAAGCACTACAAATCTGTGCTACTTGGGAGTAAAAAAGGAGAATGGTTGGGCAAAGAGGAAAAAATCAAGTCCCTTGCAAAAGTATAATTGTCCATGTGGAATATTTAAGAATTTTCCAATCACCAACAGTGTTTACCAAACACAAGCATTTTGATGAATTAATGTTATTGGGAAAATTGTGTTTTCTCCTATTTATCTGATATAGAAATTTAATTAGTGGAATTTATAGGCATATGCGAATGTATTCATCTCATCATTTTGACACTTACAGCAATTAGTTTTGGTCATGTTTCTCTACTAGCAGTTATATTGTTCTTTACTCTAATCCTTTAATAATGTCCCTGCTCAAGAGCAAAACCATTTTCTAATTGGATGCTGCAAATTATTTCAAGTCATTTTCTAATGGCAAATTGAGAGTGAGATCTGATAATTAAAATAGAAGCACAATTTAGTTTATCATTGTAAAGCTGGCATTCTGAGACTCAAGAATTATAGATTTATTTTTGTAGGCAGGAAAAAATCTGTTACAAAATGGTGAAAAGCAATGATTATTGGACACTAAAATTTAATGAAGTTGGGAAGCAGTGTATACATATGGCACAGCAAAGAATGAGTGTTACAAGGTGATGTTATTCCGGCATACAACAGTTCATGTGTGCTCTTGATTAGTGTAAGAATTGGAATAAACATTATTAGCAGTAAGGCTTTGGGAGAATACTTTCCTTTATATTTAGTGATTTAGAATGAAAATTGTTATTAAATTGTATAATGATGCTTGTCCCTTGAGGCCAAATTAAATTCACAGTCAGAAAAGCAGAATACAGGCTTGAGGTCCTGCAAAGAGAGCTACTTTAGAACAGAAGAGGGAAAGAATTTATTTGCTTTGAAAAGCAAAGCAAAACAAAGAGCTGCACATTTAGTGTTATTGTCTACCTGCTTATAATCAGTCATTATATTTCTCATTAACCTTAATAATAAAGGCATTTAATTTCATCCTGTGTTAAACTTGTTTTAAACAGAATAATTGTTACAATGATTGTGTTGCATAGTAAAGGGACAAATGAAGCTGAAATGGAAGACTTACTGGAATGGAAAACTTCTCTAACTTACTAGGTAATGAAATGACAGATGTAAGTATTTGCTTTGTTTCTAGATATTTGGTGTTTAGAATTTCTCTATTTCTTAAATCTTGGGAAAGGTATTATTTTGAAAAAGTGTTTAAGCACAATGTTTGTGTTAGATTAATCTGTTTTGCTGGACTTGTTTATTAGGTTCACGTGCTAAGGTGTTTCAATAGAATTTTTGATTTCTGTAACTGTAATGAATGTGACTTGATATAAACACCTATACATATCTACTTACTTTTAAAGAGATAAATACTAATGAGTCATAGCCATTGTGTACACTGCTTTTGATCTGGTTTAGAGGATTTTATAAAAGGAAGTATGAGGACTCCTGTCATATAGATGGGGAAACAATGCTGTAGACCTCTTCATAGCATTAATGAGCCTATGCAGCTGTGTGGTGATACAGATAAACAGTATATGTCCTGGCATTCTGTTGCCTGGCAGCATAAACTTCTTTGAATCACCAGATCTGAAGAATGGGTTATTTCATACAAAGGAGAACCTGCAAAAAGAATACACACTAAAGATCTCATTGTGCTATGTTCTGTCCTATATGCTATATGAAAATGAAAGTTATACCATTTTTGACTGAACTCTCTCTTACTCATTAGGCCTATACAGACATCTCAGTTAAAGCTGTACTTTACATGATTTAGAGTGAAAAGTTAATAAAATTTTGTCTAAATTGCAAACAAAATGGATAGAAATGGACATTTTTCTTTAGCATAGATCCTAATTTTAATGGGGAATATTAACCCCCCAAATTAAAGGACAACACAGTAGGATGCAAACAGACAAAGATATTTTGGGGGAATGACGGACCCATTCAGTAAAAGTCCTTCATGTGCCGAGCAGATGATGAACAGTTCGATCTCATGATCACTAGCAAGGTAGACATATTTGGGATTATGGTAATCAGTGGTATCCTTGTCTGTTGGGCACAGTGAAATAGTGGAGTTGAAGATGCTGAGGGATGTGAGGGAGCTGAGGAGAACAGACTGTGAGTAAAATTTAAACCAAGCCACTTTCTATAAAAGGAATGCAATTTCATGTTTTTACCCTAGTTCCTATTAGTGTGCTTGAGTGTTATGATTCTGCTTAATACTTCCTATAGATAGGAACTCCTTAAGCTTTCTCCTTTCATGTTGAACTACCTTCCTTAAAGCAAGGAAATGGATGGCTAAATACTGGACTATTTACTTTCTAAATACCCTCTGAAAAAGTATTTGGTGAAAGTATAGTAATTCATGTCTGCTACTCCCACATAATTCTGTACAGTTAAAGGAATCACTTTGTGTACAGTAGAAACAATAAAAAAGAAACATTATTTCAGTACATCATTTGCAAAAAGTTTTGCTTGTGGAATTGGGATGATTTTATGTCACTGAAACAATCATATATTTGTTTCCAATATCCCGTTATCTGAACTAGTGCCTCCTACACAGTTATGCACAAATTCATTCTGTTATTAGTCAGACAGCTACATCATTGTGCAATTTAAAAATGCCTGACATAGCCATTTTAGCTATTGAATGTGTTCATGCAATGTTCATATTACAATTGTATGGTGACATATTCTGTGGACCCAATTTGATACCATGACAGCCTATAGTCTGCTATAGGTGAGATTAATTGGGACAATACACTTAGTTCATAACTGTGGGCTGTAGCCTTGATCAAATAGTTCTAGAGAAACAGCTGTGTCTGGAATCTGTATTCTCTGATCAACGTGGCTCAACACACCTGAAAGAAATTTTAAAATTTTAAAACCCAGAAACTATTTGTCAATTAATGTCCAACACTTCGTTATCTTAACTTCACAGGAACACAATCTGTTCAGTTGCTTAATTTTTATTGAACTAAGAGCAACTTCTTCAAAGCTAGCTCTGAAAGTATGCAGTTGGCGTAATGTTTGTGAAAACTGCTACATGTAACCCCATTTTCCACAGATGGACACACAATAGCAAATAAAGGAAATGGAAGGAAAAAAATGAGGAAAAAAAATTAATGAATAAAAGTAAAGCTACTATTTTATAAATCACTGCTGTAGACCATCTCACAAAGCAGTTTTTACAAAACCTCAAGTGTTAAAACTCCTTAATTAAAATTTCAATAAAGAAATAAGACATCTTAACAATCAACTTGAAAGATTCCTTTTGCACAGGCTGTAATGTATTTGTCAAGATGTGTTATTTGGCTTTCTAAATGTTAATGATTTTCAAGATTGTCAGAGATGTTTGAAAGTTATTGTTAAATACAGAAAGTCAGAAGTATTGCTTTCTGAAGTTGCCTTTTACTTTGAGGGAAATGGAAGCATTTTCTACTCATTAACTTTTTCTTCCAATGCAAAGAACTTCAAAACAATGGTTGTAATTTGATTGTTACATCTGGGCCATTACACATTTTACAGAATAAACTGGTCATAATTTCACATAGCTGTTTGCTTCCTTATAAAAATGGTTCTTCTCTGTTCTGAGAAGTTAATTCCAAATATTCATATTACTGTCTTTGAACATTTTCTTTTTTTTTTCCTCTTTCAATGTCTGATCCACAACCGTTAAGTGACTAAGAATTGCCCATCTGTTGTGCTTGTAAGTGCACAAAATGTGAATCTGTGTCTGAGAAATTTCATTGCTAAAATGTAATTTTATTTTTTCAAATGTCATGCCTACTGAAAACTGAATCATTATTTATATTCATATGAAAGGTTCAGAATTATTCTCCTTTTCCTCACTGAACAGGAAACTGTACTCAGTGAGTGATGCGTGATGGTTGTTATTTAATTGGAAATGTAATATACTTCTTTTTTTTCTTATCAACCTCAAATTCCTTGCAAATTTATTTCCTTTTTAAATTTTTCGTCTATTATTTGAGATTACATTTTTTGTATTTCTTTTGTTTTTCATACCCACAGAAAGAAAATAACTGTTTCAAGAACTAATCATGGATTCTCTCAACTCTCTCTACTCCTTCAATGTGGGTCAGCTCTTTTTTCTCCATGCTTGTATTTGTCCTAATCCTTGGTAATTGTGTTGTTTTTAAATGCCTGCTAATGTGATCTCATTTTAGTAAACTAAAAAAACTGATCTTCCATATCAGATTTTTATTAAAAAAACTTATTAATCTAAATTTAAGCAAATGTAAAGATTATTTTAGTATTTTTAGAAAAAATACAAACAAAAAATCATGCTGTTTTTTTTTTTTTTCGTCTCCTTGACAAATTTTGACAAGTAATTTGACAAATTGTCTGTTATTACCTATGGATATTGAATTCCATATAGATGATTTGGCAATCAAATATGAAAAAAATATTGCCCTGCCTTATAAGTAACATACTGGCACACAGTGAATTGTAGAATAACACAGATTGGAAGGGACCTCAAATGATCATATCGTCCAACCTTTTGTGGGAAATCTAGATGAGATTATCTAGTACCTTGTCCAATTTCCTCTTTACGGAAGATTGTTTCAGTGAATGATGGTTGTCACTGTAAGAAAAACATTCCTTCTTGGAGATAAAATCTCTGATGGTGCAAGTTGTACTCATTGCCCCTTCCTTTGAGTCCTGCAAGTGGAGCAAGTAAGGAAATGAAGATAGATGTGTAACATCTACTGTGTTTCTAAATGTATCTTCTATTATTTGTACAGTTGAAAATATAATCATGTGAATGGTGTAAATGCTGCCTGTTCTCAGCTTTAATCCATTTTTCAATGTTTGTATGACTGTGGAAAAATTACCGTTGTAGTTCTTCTGATTGAAAATCTGAAAGATAGTCCACAGAACCAGAAAGGATATAAAATGCTTCTTAAATTAATTATTTTAAAATGCTATAAGTGTAAAAATTCACATGAACTTTTTCTTTATGAATGTTTGATCCCACAGGCAATTTTCTATTTGTTGTCACTGCAGAAGTTCTTCTTATCTAATGGATTGTGACAGGAACAATTTGAACTATTTTACCAGGACAAAAAAAATTTATTTCAGTTCTTATAAAATACTGGTGTCAAAAGAAGGAAAGAGCAGATCTCAATTATTTCTGTACCTGAGGGAGGATCCTCTGAAACTAAATAAAGCAGATCATTTGGGTGAGTCTCAGATAGTGAAAAATTTCAGTAATTAGTAGCATAATATATATGATTTAAAACTAGTGAAAATATGTTTCTTTACGATTCTTACTAAATCTCTTTAAATCTATACAGGTAGATTTTGTTATACTTACTTGATAAAGAGCAGTTTGAGTTTCCAGAACTTTGGTGTTCAAAGAAAATTGTTTAGTTTGTCTATTCTGCCCTAAATTAGTCCTTCATAATCTTCTACTATGCTTCAGTGACAAAATTATCCATTCAGATGATCTGCTTGTATACAAAGAAGTGATTTATTTGAACTCAGTAATCCTAGTGAAATAAATATTAGCTAAGTTTTCAATAATGCTGACATTATTCTATTTGTAAGTTTCCAAACAAACTTCATGTCCAAGCTTTCAAAACCAGAAATATTCCTGGATGTACTTTCAGAGTGAGAACAGTTCCAGTAAAAATAATGGAAGTATTGCTGAGCTTGAAATTCACTGAAGAAATACACATTTAAAAGATAATGGCTGGAATATTCCATCTGGTAAAATCTTGTTCTTGGAAACTGCTTTCACAAAAAAATTGAATAAATCAGATATATTTTCAGGATAGATGGGAATTGAGCAGTGGAAAGTGATGCTACTATCTACTTTTGTTATGACACTATTAAAACAAAGATAAATTAATAAGTATTATAACATTTTTCATACTCACTTAGCATGTAGTTAAGATTTTGGATATAGTTTCCTATGGTATATTTATCTATGCAGAAATGTTTTTATTTTTTTCACTGCACTTAGTGATAAAAACTCAATTTCTTCATTCATCAGTAAATAGAAATATAGGTCAACTTAATTTTTGAACTTAGATAGAGATAGTGAGGGGTTTTGATGTCCGATTTTTAAACCATTATTAAATTCACAAGTAAGGAACTCATGTTAGTTTGTGAAGAAGATTTATCTTGCTTCTGTTACTTTCAAAAAGCTCTTAGGGCTGTAATTCAATTTTCAGGAGCAATTTTGCCTGTGAAATTCACATTTATTTTTGTCAAACTCTAGTCCCCTGTACAGAGAAAGAGGATTATATTTTTGTGTTTTTAAAGTGTAAATGACTAGCTGAATAGATATAGAGAAATGTTTAAGTAAAAGCCTCATGAAGTAAAAAATAAATTTTCAATAGAACTTTGAATATTTAGGACTCTTCATTCTAAAGCAGATAAGCAGCTTTCCAGTGAATGCTTGAAGGGAACATGGAAAAGACCCATGAATATAAGTCATGGTGAAAATTTTTCTCCTTGTACTCAAAAAAGTGTGTACTTTTCCAGGCTGACATAATTTGGAGGTAGAATCATAGTAATTCTACCTCCACTATTCATGCAGTTCATTATCCCCATTTTGTAGAGGAAAAAAAAGCACAGGGAGAGGAATCACATACTTAGAGGTTAATGCTAGAGGTGTGAACAGAGACTCAGTCTCCTCGCTTCTAACCTAGTAGTCTAAGCAATGTTTGCAGCTTTTTCTTTTTGACAGACGCTAGTTCAGTCAATTCCAGAAAGTAATAATTTCCAGTTTTAACACCATTTGCCTGCATTAATTCTGAGAGGTATTACAACAGGAAATGCCTTCCTAATAATTAGAAAACCTAAAAAATTTGAAAAATTTTTAAGCAATGAAAGTGACTTCCATGGTTTTATTTAAAGTAATGGCATTTTAAAAATACAGCAATTTTTTAAGTACATGTTATTTTTAGGGATTTTATTTTGAAATTGCTGATCTTTTTCAAAAGTTTGTGCATTAGCACATCAGGAGAAAGCTGTGACTTGATAGTTACTCACAGGATATTCAACTGTGAATATTATGAGAATATTGGTAGACCTATTTGGCTCACATTCTTTGTCAATTGACAATGGCTGACCAATATTTTGATCTGAAATATGAGGGGCATTTATTTGAAAGGTTTCTTTGAGATCTACCTCCTCCATCTCTACTCAGCACAGTTACAAATCAATGGAATAATACCTCAAAGCCTGAAGAAACAGGGTCATTTAAGTGACTTTTTTTTTTAAAAAAAAGGTGTAAGTATTGAATATCTCAAAGCTATTGAGGAATCTCAGGAGAGGACGTATGAGTTACAAATGTGGTAGAAGATTTCAGAAGTGCAATGGCAGTCTCACATGTGCACTGCTTCTATTCTAGAAAACACAAAATGAACTAGCCAATTGCCTGAAGGCCAGTATAACTGGAGGGAATGGGCCAGTTGATAGTTCTCTACCAGCCTAGTCCAAGTGCAAACTAAAACTTGTTCTAGAAACATGGAAACATTATTGCATTGACCAAAGCAAAGGCTATGACAGAATAATGAAACAAAATAAAGCTTCCCTGCTCCATTTAAATATTAATTTACAATAAACATCCTGTAAGTGTGATGAATTGTAGTCAAGTTGTCTTGTTAGCATAATTCACTCTTGAAATTAAATTTGGTCTAATTTTGTTGTTCAAAGTTGACAGTCTAATAGATATTTATGCTTTAAAGGAAATGCAGGATTCCACAAAAAGAATATTCTCAGTATTTTTCAGGAGTTCAAGCAGGTTTTATGATATGCTAAGGAATACCAAGTTTCCGGAAGACTCTGCGAATATGATTTTGCAGATGGTTTCTGTAAGTGAAAATGACATTGACATATACAGAAAACTTTGGTACAACCTGATGAATATACAAGACTACAAGAAAGTTGCAAGCTGAAGGACTTGGTATTTGAGCAATTTTTGTGTTTTTATAGAAAGGAGAATGAGTCCTAAATGGGGGTACCAGGAAAAATATGTCAGGAAAAAGCCTATCTTATTCTATCCTGTCCTGACTCAAATTTCCACAAACAGTGGATTAGCTATTATCAGCGTAATCTCCAAGGGGAACTATTTGATTTGTAATTGTTAGTCAGATGGTTTACGATTTACTTGTCTGCGTGATATTTAAGGCACTTTTGTCATTCAAAGTTGTATGATACGTGGCATGATAAAGCATTTTAATAGATCCATTGGGTGATTTTCTGGTTGTGGTAGTCTATTTTGTATTATTTAAATACCAAAGATCTTGTCAGCTGAGATGGATCTCAAGCCCTGAATGATCCAGTGCACCAGATCTGATTGAGTAAAACACAGTAGGCATGCTCTAAATATAGGAACATTATAATCTTTTGTCTGGTGATAGGCTGCTGAAATTGGAAGTGTGAACTATGTGACTTTCTGAATTTTTATTAACTTAAAAGCTGGTCTAGATGTATTATAAAACTTCACACATATGAAACATGCATGTTAAAAATAGTTGGCAGAAGTAGTAAAAAACATATTAGTTCAGCTTGACAAAGAAAAGCAGAAGTTTATTCCTGAATTTGATTTAATGGTGAATCATTCCTCGATTTTAGCATTTCTTTCAACCCTTACCAGTCTGCCAAATTCTAACAGCTAGGACAAAACTAATCTTTGGGTTATTTGTGGCTTGCTATTTTCCTTTGAAGTCATGGGTGGATAAATTATAGTCACACTATCCTATCAGTTGAGGTATTACTCTCACAGAAATTTCCATTGGCTGTTTATAGTATCTTACAATTCTTCAAGATAATTTACTGTTGAGTCTTATACAATATTTTCTCGGAAAAAGTACCTAGTTCAAAACAGTTCACTGCGTCATAACATAACATTAATTTTGTTAATGAAGAAATACAATATGTCAAGCGCCATTTGCTATGTTCTTTCATACATAAGCATATTTGCATTTAAAAATTCCATCTGAATTACCTACTTTATCTTAAACAAGAAATAAGAAATAATTCACTTTCAAAATTATAGGTCAACATCAAATGATAAAACCAGAAACTCTCTTACAGATTACTCTCTGTTTGTAGAATCAACAAAAGCAAAAGGCCTAAGTTAAACCTCTAGAATGAAAAGCATTTTACCAAACCTCCATATCATGCTCTTACTTTTCTTGAGAAGATAATGCTCTTATCTTGTGCTAACAAGGTGGCTATTTTGCCTGACATAGCAATACAGAAAAAAGTACAAATACAAGCTAAACACTTAAAGTGAGACATAAGAAGAAGAAAGGAATAGAACTCTGCGACATATTTCCAGCTTAGAATCCATTGCAACTGTCTTCTGCTCATTTGGATGATGCCCAATTTTCTAGTTCTGCAATTTAATCTTATACCAAGTAGTTCTGGAACTTGTCTGTTTTTCCCCTCATGTTTTCATTTGTTAGCATACCATACCAAATATCTATATGTAAATAAATAATGTTAAATAGCTTGCTCACTGCTTTCGTATAGGTTCTTTTTAATATTTATTATACTCTCTGTGTTTTTGTTAATATAAGAGCACCCCTAATTCTTCTGGTGAGAACTTTTCCATCTGATATTTAGTGTTGGATGTCCAATTATCTGGTTAGCCTACAAGTGTAGAAGCAGAGGAATCATCCTGTGTAGGTTGATGTAGGTTATATGCTGTTGCAACAGCAAGTCCTTTCTGCGGGGGAAGAGGTTTTATTGTCATGCAGTAGCTTTGAATTAAAAAGGAAATTTATGGTCTAGGATGTTCAGACTGTTAGACATTAGAAGCATAGAACTGAAGTTGTGGCTCTACAGTATGAAACAAGTTAATGAAGCTTTGCTATAGTCAAGCTAAGTTGTTCTAGGTCAATATTTTATACATGAAAGGGTAACCTAAAACACTTCACAATTTAAAGTCATCAGGTGCCTTTAACTGGAAAATATTTCTGGGCTATAATTTTGAACCAGAAGTGACTGGTGAGATAATAACAATCTTTCTCTGTAAATGAGTAAGATAAGAGACTTTTGCATGCTTCCTTTCCTTCTGGAGACATGAGCCACTGCTGTTCTACAGCAAATAATCTGTCTTGATTCCCAGGGGAATATCCTAATCATCAGGATATGCATATGGGGTATGCTGCAATGCTCACTGCACCATTTTCCTGAATGGCCCAGCTGTTGAATCTCATGCAGCTAAATGAGTTTCAAGCCATTTCTCCCACCTTCAAAGTGATTTCTTTCCTTGGTGGGAGGACACTGTAAAACAAGCCACTGACTTCTATTTCTCTTCCTTTTGGTTAAAATGTTAGTAAATAAAAATATGTTTAATTTCAGTCCATCTGGCCCTGAGTACAAAAGCAGATCTGTACAAGTGTCTCATAAGAACTAAAAAGGTGTTTGGTGTAAGTGGAATGAAGTTCTTGTTTAAATTAGAAAGTGGCCACTGGTAAGTTCACTAGCATAGCTGAAGCAGAGCTGGTCCAAATTTTTGTCTCAAATCTGTCATTTATGAAAATTAAATGAGAACACTGTGTACAGAAAAAGTACACAGGGAAATCAGAACAAAGTGACTATATGGAAAAGAAAAAAATTATTTAGATTGCAGATGAAATATTTCAAAAATATAATTTTAAAATGCCTTTACTGTATTCATTGCAATTACCCTGTTATCCCTCTGAGCCAGGTTCACCATGACACTTAGTGATGCAAAAGCCAGAAACTTCAGCTTTGCAAGGGAAAGGATGTGCACTACAGGTAACATTTGCAAATCAAAAATCCTGGCCTTAGGAAGGGGATAGAATCAGGCAGCATCAGCTGAGTATTTCAGCATTTTGAAAGGAAAATTTGAATTTTTTTTAAATTTTGTTCTTATAAAAAATCCAGTGATTTCCATGGGGGTAAAATATTTTCAAGAGTACACTTTTTTTTATGATGTAAAAGAAACTTTTAATTGGAAAATTGAAATTGCTCCTATACTTGTGAAAGTACTGGGTTCTTTACAAATTACAAATCTTTTTGTGTTTATATGGAACACACTCTTGTCTTCTTTTTGATTCTTCAGTCCTCATAGACATTAATTTTAAGTGTAAATGCAAAAACTATGAATATGAAAGAAGAAAGATATTAAAATCTATTTTTGAGGGTGCTTAGTTCTTCAATGAATTAAGTCTCTTCAACTTAAAAACAGAGATGCATATCTTTCGGTGAAGTCAGAACAATCAGCATTCTTGACATTTTATGTCAGTCAGTAATGATGCACATTTCATTTTGTTAATTGCCATAACCTTTTCAAAAAGACAGAGTCTGCTGTGTGTCAGGCAGACTGATGTTTAAACTTCAAGCAAGCGGTTAAGGTCATGTTTTCCTCATAGTAGTTAAGTATTAGTTAGGAAAAGGAGAAATTTACCACAACTGCCTATACCGTCCAGGCTATTTTCTCTAGCAGACTAGCTGTACTGCTGTGGTTTGACAGTGATGTTATTGCACTCAGCATAGCCACTGACTCAGCAGGTTAACTTTGATAATGGAATCTAGTAAAATGTTGACAAAAGCCAAAGGGGGGAAAAAAACCTGTTACATATGCCTAAACAAGAGCAACAACCTTAAAAATTGCAGATTCAGCTTTCCTTTCTATGTCTTGCATAATTTCTGTCTATAATCTCATGCTAAAATGAAGTTTGTCTTTGCCTTAGTTTGGAGACATTTCTAGAGTGACCCTTGTCTTTGGTAATCAAAGAGGCAAGAGAATATGAAAACTGTTCTTGAAGTTGCACATAAACAATACTGGTCCCAGGTTTTTCTGACATCTTATGGAAAGCAGCATCAGGAGTTAAACATGGAGGAAGAATGGCCAAAGTGAAAGCATACTGCCAACTCAGATGTGTGCTATGAGGCATCAGCTAAGTTATCTGTCTAGTAGAATCATAGAATGGTTTGGGTTGGAAGAGACCTTAAAGATCATCTAGTTCCAACTCCCTTGCCATAGGCAGGGAACACCTCCCATAGGCCAGGTTGTTCAGTGTCTTGTCTAGCCTGGCCTTAAAGACCTCCAGAGAGGAGGCATCCACAACCTCTCTGAGAAACTGTTTCAATGTCTCACCACCCTCACATTAAGGAATTTCTTTCCTATATCTAGCCTGCATCTGTTACTCCTAGTCCTGCCATCATGTATCCTAAAAATCTGGGTTTAAAAGAGTTTTTAGACTTGCAATCCAAGATGAAGAAAAAGAAGAAAACATTCATTTACATTCCAAAGTAAACTCCTTTAACTCAGAAGGCAAAGTCTTCCTCTTCGTTTCTATCAGGAAATTGTCTATCTATGTTCAATTGTCTGTCCCTGCAGGATTCTGTTTTTAAATACTCGAGTGAAAATCTAGGGAAAGATCAGATGTCATCACAAAATCTGATTTGTGGGATCTTAAAACCCCAAAAATGATAATACTACTATGCCTCAAGACAGCTACAAGCAAAACGAAGAAAAAGAAATGAGTTTTTCAATTAAATTTCATTTTTTTCCTTCCTTCTGTGAAATAAAGAGTTAAAGGTAACAGCGTGCTTCCATAACTGAAAGATCTCCTGGAAAGTAATCTTTTTCTTCTTCCTAGTCAACTTCAGAACATTTTATTGATAAAGTGCCACAATTTTAAAACTGTTCCAAAGTAACCAACAACTCAACAGCTGATCTGTAAAAGGAGGAAGTGGGGTTTTGCAATACATTCAGTTAGTTCATAATATTCTAGGTGAGAGTTTTCATTATTGTCTTTATGGCTAAGCTCATAACCCACCCTGAACACTATTTCACCACAGCATTTTCAGATAAAAGAGAAGTTAATTTTGAAGACACAATTGCATTGGATTTTGTGCTGCCTTCAGTAATATTGAAATTGCCTTTTTGAAAATATACTGGGTATTTGTCACAGACTCAGGCATATTTGCACATTCCCCAATCTGCCCACAGTCCAGGATTCACCTCAGCCCCCCAAACTCTACCTGTACCTTGTTATTTTCATCCTTTCAGGGCACAGGACAGGTAGGTAACCAAGTGTGTGTCTAGCCAGGAATCATATCCTTAAACAATTTTGCTGTTTTTCAGCACTTTATCAGGTATATTTGTTTCAGTTTTCTTCATATTATATTGCCTCACAAGTCATGTCTTAAGAAAAGCAAATATTTTGAGATGTAATTGATAACAATTTGATGCAGATAGATTAAAAGATGAGCTATTGCAGCACTGGTGGCATTGAGATATTTATATTTTGTAAAACTGCCCTTGTTATTTTCCCAATATTACATTGGTAATGTATGAGGCAATTAATCTTTTGAATGTTCCTTAATACACTCATAGCTTTCCCTCCCTCTACAGACACAAAGCAAGCAGCCTGTACTTTAAAATTAAAAGGTGTGAGCAGTGTGACATGCCTTCTGATGGTTCCCACCATGAAGCTTCAATGGTCATTACAGTAAGACTGTGAGTCTTTAGTGATACTCTGTGGTAGCAAAGAAGTAACTGCTACTCCTGCTTCTTTCTGTTTCCATAGACATTAAATAATAATAATAATAATAATAATCATAAGGTACATAGGAGCTCATGAGGGCTGCTGCCATAGGAATCATTGTGTCACAGATTTAGGAGTGTTTGTTGAGTCTGACAGACATGACTGGCTCAGTGCTGCTGCTGCTGAGCCTACATGCTTGAGCCAACAAGTTCTAGCATCAATTAAATTCAGAAGTAAGGATGTAAAAATGGGGGAATTAGGCTTGAGTCCGCCTTTATTTCTCAGTCATTCGAGTTTGTGTGAGCTTAGTCACAATTTTAATGTGTGAATTTTATCATAATATTGTTTTCCTTAATCATACTGATGAAATATCAATGAGGTTGGTGAACAAACAAGCCATGAATATGGAGTGGATGCACCTTGTAGCCTGCTTTTTCTCTTCCTGCTGCCTCACAGGCCTGTCATCCTGCTTCTGACCACTTGCACAAAAGGGAAACACAAGGTACTATCAGTCTTTCATTATGGCTATGGGTTTCTGCATCTTTACTGCTAGCTCTGTTAGCTTGACACATCCAGCTGGGTGGTTGGCTAGCTTCCTGTGAAAATCTGCTAAACTGGTTAAAATTTATTAGTACAGATTCTTCTAAGCAAAGCAGCAATTGCCTAGATAGTAGCCACCAATGCATTAAGAGAGAAAAGCCCAAACTGCTTCCTTACCTGCAACAGTCTTTCTGTCTATACCTGCATTATCCTCCTGTCTATAGTGGAACAGGCTTTTTTCTTTTTTTTGTCTGCTGACTTGCATTTCATGACTCTATCATGCACTGGAGACAGCAAAAACTCCAAGGCACTATATGGAGATCAGGCCTTGACATTTGCAATTTAAAGAATTTCCTGGCATGTTTTTCAGCCCATGAACTGGGAGAATTTAATATGCATGCAGTCCTTTCTGTGACAGACATCCTTAGAGCTAGAAAATGGTCTCAGGGATTTTTACTTTGATAGTATAGAGCACAGTATGTTTGTATCTTTGACAGGTCTCTGGCAAGCACCAGTTACTTCTCTTTCTAAGGTGGTTATTTTAGACTATTAAAATTAAAGTTGTGCAGCCTTTTGGCTTTTAACATTTAATATCAGCCCAAAATACCAATTCTTTTTCTTGTAATTAAAAAAAAAATGTATTGGGATCACAAAACAAAGGAACATGCTGAAGTAGGGTAAAAACATCTCAATATTTTTCTCAAAAATAATTGTATTTCTTTCCTGGCAAAACCTGTGATGAAGTTTGACCAACAAAGTGATTTTTTTTGTCGTTTACTTTGAATTAATTTGAATATTTGCTGAAATACTAGTGAATGTCTTACTTACCCGAGTATCCTGTTCCCCTTCACTATGATGCCAACCAAAAATCCCCATAAATTGCCCAGATCTATATATGAATTTCTGTGAGCCCACATTCTGGTTCTAGAAGAATAGTGATTCTAGAATGGGTACGGACAAATGGAAAGATGTTAGCGAACTGATAGCTACTGCTAGCTGATCTCTTTCAAATAGTTTAAACTGAACAAGAACAAGCATGTCTTACGTTTTCTTTTCTGTGTTGTTTTTTTCTTTTTTTTCTTTTGGGGAGGGGTGGAGGGTTGTCGGTTATTTTTTGTTATTTTTGGTTGGTTTTGTTTTTCCATACACACTGCAGCCTGTTTTTAAATCATAATTATGCAGGCAGAAATAGTCCCTCATTTTCAACAGAAGACTTAAGAGACAACATGATAAGATGACTTCTTCCCTGTTGCTGGCATCACTTTCTAGATCCTGTCTACTGATGACTTTTTTATTTGCTGGCATTTTGTAGATATCAATTTCAGTTATTCAGCAGCTGTAGAATGAATTAGGAAAGGTCCAAAGCCAGGCTTGCAAGTTTTTCAGCAGGTAACAATGACAAAGAAATTAACTAACTTGTACAAGGTCAGTAAACGTGGTTTCCTTTTTCTTCTTGCAAGTGTGTAAATCAATGAAGTCCTGATAGTGTGAAGTCTCCATCAATAATCATAGAAGAAAGCCAAACCAGGCTAAAATAATTTACAACGAAGAAACAATGTGCACTAACACGTAATTTGTAGCTGTTAGACCTACTGAGCTGTACTGAGAGGACTCATTTTTTATTTCTTACTATTTTATTAAGGCACGAGATCAGTTCAATGCATTCAAAATCAGTTTTTAGACAAGAAAGCAAATATTTATTCATGGAAGTAATGTTCTCTAAGATCAAAGGAAGCTGCAAAGAATAAATAGCAGTGCCAGTTTCATTTTTCCTGACCATCGTAATGATGATTCCCATGTAAGAATACTTTTCAGGCCTGGTGATGAATGGAATGAAATTAAGCATATGCTTGCATACTGCTTGCTCTGTGGATGCTGAAGATACCAAAATAACTGGAGCTATGAGGAGTGTTTTACTGTTTGGATGATAACTAATACCTTAATGAAGTACATCTGCTATTACTTAACAGGAACCATACTTCTGTTCTAACCCAGACTTTCTTTTTAGGCATGGCCAAGAGAAAAGTCATCAATAGTAATTTAAGTCAAATGTGTAGGACTTAGTGAATTGCATCAAGCAAAACCACGTAGACAATCCTGCACAGCAGAATATGAACACTTAAGAAATTTTGGCAGCAAGCAGGTGCAATAAAAGCTGCTATGAAGATTTCTTTTCTTCTTTAGGTGCCTATTTAGTGATATAAACTGCTGTTCTCAACTCAGTTTTCATAAACAAACAGAAGCACCAGATACCTTTACCTTCAATCTAAGTTGTCTTGCTGCTTACTGAAGTCTGAGGGGTTTTTGCCAACACCTCCTCTTAAAGCTTCTCTCTGCTTTCCTTATTGAAAGAAGTTAATGTTCCTGTGCCCCTACAGTTGTGAGAAAAAAAAAAGTCTTAACCCTGCTCTGATTCTGTGTTGCTGCTGCAAGAACGGTGATAATTTTGAAATGGTTACTCACAAAAAGCCACTTCCAAGAGATTGTCATTCCATGGCACAAAACCACAATAAACTCAAACTCAGTTCTGCATGTAAATACTTAATAATTTCCATGTTTTATAATGCTTTTTCCAAGAAAGAAATAAAATTACTGTTTGAATTGTATGCAGCATGCTTACAGTTGTTCCCACTGTTTAATTATGTCAATAGTATTAAGTAGGGCTTAGAGATTAAATCAGGAGTAAATTTTCTTCCTGAGTAGTTTGAAAATAAACTGCATGCATTTTCTTTTTTATCTGGTTTTTACATGCTGAATAATAATAATTAATTAATACTCTGTATTTTTATACAGAAAATTGGCATGAATACAATTTCAATCTTCAATGTGCTCTAAATTCTCCACAGATGAAGTAGAAGACAAACTCTAAAAGTTGGTATTCTTAAGGATAAATGATAAAGGCAAACATACTTTATTTGAACTATTTAACAGTCATTCTAGTTCTTATTTTTTTAATTCTTGGAAATGAATCAGGGAATGCTGAATTTTGATCTCATTGCTTCTAATCTAAATAACTCTGATACACAAGGAAAGCATAACATCAAAATACCAAAATTTCTCATGTAATGAGAACTTTTTCCTAGCTTCTGGTGGGAAAAGGATGTATCAGGAACACTAAAAATCAAGAGAGGCCAGGAGGAAACTCTAGAATGTCTCCTGTATCACCACTTAAGCATTAGAATTAGGATTCCTTCTTTCCTGGTTCTACTGGGCTGAAGCTGAAGTCTAAGAGGAGGCCTTAGCTCTGTAGTGAAGGATGAAGCCAGTGGAAACCAAAACATTAGAAATTCATCGTATGTTTCTTTCCATTAAACTGAAGCAGGAAGCCAGGAAATCACTGCTGCTAACATTTAAAGCAAGGATACATCATTGAAATAACAAATACAGTAACTACAGAGAAACTTTGTAACAAAAAATACACCTAGTAGCAAGGTTGTCTAAATTTCCCTTTTCCCATTCTATAGGTTTCTAGAGTGCAACAATAAGAGTTTTTTCTGTTACGTCATTAGTGAGATAAACCTTTGTCATAAAGTAGGGGAATATTTGTAGTTTTGAATTCTCATCTAGATCTGAGCTGCCTGATAAAGATCAGCAAAATTATATCAGTTCCAGTGAAGCCTAATAGGTTATTTCTCTACTGTCACACAGCTTTATCACAGCACCCATTAGCTGCCCTAAAATTGTATCTGTAATGTCAGTGTTCTTCTGGTGTCAGACTGTTTTAAACATAACTATAATGATTAAACTTAATTCCCGAAAGTGTGCCTTCAGGCTACATCTTGTTCCAAACACACAGCTGTGCTTATGAGTAGTTAGAAGCATTGGTCTTGTTCTCTTGAGGTCAGGGCTTCTTTGTCTGGAAAGACAAATACTAAGAAAATATTTACATCTTTCTTTATATTAAATGGGACAATTACAGCATAGTTACATTTTAAACTGTTGCCTGACACACAATTTATTGATCAAGCAAATAAAACATTTCTCTGATATAAGATTTTTAGGCAGAAATTACTGTAATTTTACTGAAAACATAGACCTGAACTTTTTAAGTTTTCTCTCCTTTATCTTTTCAGTTAGTATGGTAAGAAGACACTAGCTACATAATTTGTTTAGCAAATAAAGAAAATCTGAAATATGTACTTCATTTGTTTTAAAATCCTGAGTTATACTTCTTTTACCCTTTACTACATTATATTAAACTTCATTAATTTTTCTCACAGTCATCACTGGTACATTTGCATGCAGAATGGACAGTTTAAGGGAAATATTCTTCACTTTTCTAGGTAGAAATCACAGTGAAAACCATAAATGTGTGGGATGCCTTTTTTTCCCCCCTATTGGGAATATATTAGTGCTGTGGAAGAATCTGTCAGTCATTTTAAGAGCTACAAATACACAAACCTGTAATGAAAAAACCTATAATGAAAAAACCTGCTCCTAAAAATTTTAAAGTTTTGGTTGTTTCCCTAAAGGAAGCTTGACATTTCTGAGGTTTCTACATAACATTTTTAATAGGAAAGAACAACTGTTATTTTTCAAGGCTTTTGGGATGTCCATGTATAAAAATTTTCATGCAAAGTGAAATGGAATCCTTTGTTAAGGAGAATGTGTGTGTTTGACATATTAAATATTGGAATAAATACAGAAATACATTTAGCATCTTTTCTGTGGAAAAGGCAAATGATTCAAGAAAGTACTTTTGTCTTATTGAAACTCAGACAAAGAAATCATGTATATTATCACTGACCTAAAGTAAGAGTGAACTGTATTGTCAATTGAAACATTAGAATATAACCCATATCCATTTTCTTATTCCTTTCATTTTGCCACATACTTGTTACTCAGGATCACTCATGCATTGTACTCTGAACACATTTAAGCATTTGCATTCTTGATGCACAATTTGCTTCAGTTATCCATCCCCTTTGTTCATAATGTGTCTCTTGGTTCTCTGTCCTCTTTGTAGCCATAGTTCCTTCTTAAGCAGATTGGAACATCTCATATCCTGTCATAGGCAATGGATATTTATTCTGTGTGTATTGCCCTACTCTGATTAGTCATGATAAATCCACCTTGCTCACTGCTTCATCTGTGACTTTCTCTTTGGTACTCTGTTTTTCTGCTCATTTTGCTTCTGGCACATTGCTGTCAACTGACTGAAAGTAATCAGCTATAAAATGTTATGTCATCAGTCTTCATGTGGCAGCCCTGGAAGCTCAGAACTCCATGAGTGAAGAAATATCCACCATCAATTTGGCTCTACATTATTTACTCATTGTATCCAACAGATCATTGTGTTGTTGATCTGTTGTCTACATAATTAGTCTTACTTGTATATAGTGATGTATTTATATTTTGCTCAGTCTATTGTCTCTCATAGTAAAGCAGAAAAATGCCTGGAGATTCTTTATTCTGTCTGATGCTAGTTCTAATTTTGGGGATATATATGCAGTCATGAAGTAGTAACAGGCTGCGTAACAAAATCTCACTACTACATTTTATTGTATGAACAGATATTGCTATACTCACATAAAACACACAGAGACAAAGAAACTCAAACTGTCACCCTCAGTCATAGCCTGAGGTTTCAGTTTTCCAGGAACATTAAGAGAAGCTGGTATGCTTGCGGATCACTAAAGCTTTCTTGCCATTCTTCATATATCTCATTTCTTAGCAGCAGGTTACAAAATGAAGGAGTTCCAATGATCACGCAACTGCAATGACAATATTCCCTTTGGAAAGCTTTGGAAAGATACAGGTCTACTTCTATCTTATACTGCCAATTAAGAAATTCTGGTAAATTTGGGATTACCTGGGAAGCAGTGAGTGCAATTGGAAGGTCCCTGACTGTCAGAGGTTTTACGGTTAGATTGCTAGATGTTGTCTTCTGGTGTCTTTCTGATCTCTGTCTCTGACATCCATTTGAATGGATTATGTCAATTCTCCAGCAAAAATCACAATTCTTTGAAGCTTTTAACAGCAAGATGTGAACTTCTGATTTTGCCTTTCCTGAAGAAACTTAGAAATTTTCCCTTTGCAACATGAGTTTTTCCAACAGAAATTAATTGTTGTTGGAATGACCAATCATCTCCATATACATATTTGATAAAAAAACCATCTCCCCCTCTACGAACAACAAGAAGAACATTTTTTGGTAAAGAATTATTGGAGTATAAAGTTTATATCTCTTAATAAAGTGGTGTACATTTGTAACCTTGAAAAGCAAATATATTCTGCTTGAACTACTGCTAATGAGTTAAGATGCTTGCAGCAACAGTACATACAGACATAGAGAAGGCAAAAGTTTGTGTAAGTCCTTCCTGCAAAGCGTTGCTGTCTTTCATTAATATATATAATAAAGAATTCTAATTAGGAATTCTGTCTGTAGAGGGATAACATCATCCTAATTATATCACTTTATGTTATTCCATTTTGAAAAATATTCTTCAAACAAAAGGGAGACTGACTTTGCTCCCAGATTCCTCATTCAGTTGCTTCAAGAGAAAAAATTGTTGTTGGTTGGTATAATTTTTTTCAGAAAGAGTGTACAGTGTAAATTAAAGATGCTATGTGAGTAATTCAAGCCTTCACAGAAAAATAACGTGTGTGCCTTCTCGCATTTGCAAGGAGCCATCATTTTGTAATTCTGCACATCATGTCATCATTTCCTATAATATCCATAATGACCAGCTGGCATACTGAAATAATGAAATGTTGACTCTGCTGAATATTTAAACGAACTTATTCTTATTATAGGTTAGGAAAGCTATTATTAGTTCATATAGAAGTCCTTCCCACTCAAGACGTAAATCGTTACTTTTTAAAATCCTGGTTTAGGATGAAGAAACTAAAAGGAACATAGTGAAGCTTGATTATTTCACCGGGAAACTTACAAGACCAAAAAATATTTGAATCAGATCTTTAATTTATGTTAGCAAGGCACTTATGATGGCATGGTAAGTCCATTTCATGGTATAAAATATAAATCTTTTCTACATGAAACTATAATTGTTTTCTAACAAGAAGACAAATGCAGCAGAGTGCTGGCATTTTCCTCAAAAAAAAAAGTGTTTGTGGTTTCTTAATGGAGTTACAATCTAGAGTTAATAAATACTTATAGAAACAAACACTGTAAAGTCATGCATAGAATCAAAGCAGTGTTTACTTTTCCAATGCATTTTATAACATACTCTTTTGACTGGGAGTAACTCAAAGCGTGGTTTGTTTTACTTTTAAAGTTGAAGACTATATCCCTTTTCTCACCTATTGCTCCATAAAATGAGGATGAAAGAAGATACAGGTATTTCAAAGATCTTAATTTTTATATCCTGCTTTAGACACAGAGCCATTCATGTGAATCTATGGATCTATCCGTATTTATGAAGTTAAAATTGCTTTAGGCTTTGCTAGCATGGATAGCTAGCATAAATTAATATTTACTACTTTCTAAATTTGCTTAAGTCTCTAGGGAAAACTGGCTTATTTTAAACTAAACTGCCTGCTAATCCTATTAATATTCCCCACTAATAATTTTGGACATAATATCTACAGAAATACTGCAGTGTTTTAGAAGATACAGTTCAATACTAATAAACCTACAAATCCCGTCAGAGTCACAGAAGAATTGCATAGGCTTCATACATTCATTCCTTCATTCCTGCCTTCATTCATTCATTCTTTCTGAAAACCTCAGGGCTACTTTAATGCTTCTCATTTTTATTTTTGTAAAGTTAGAAAATGAAGCTGAGCTTCTCCAGTAACTACTTCCAACATTTGGGGTTAAAAAAAGGACTGGTGACCAGCACGGTAACTCCTTTTTATTTGTGCTCTGCACCCTCCACTGTCTGTACCAGTGCAGAAAGAATAGCAGCTAAGTCAGAAAGAGAGGGAGATTACACAAGGTGGGAGCAGAAGGACTTGGGGATAGGACAAGGGACACATGGAGCAGAGGAGAATTTGTGGGAGGAGATTGTGGTAAATTAGGTCAATTGCAGATCTGGCGAGATTGAAATAGCTGTGGAGAGCCAAGAATGGATCCTGGACAGGTCCGTGTCCAATGATAGGACGAGGGGCAATGGGTGCAACCTAGAACACAGGAGGTTCCACATAAATAGGAGAAAAAACTTTTTCATGGTGAGGGTGACAGAACACTGGAACAGGCTGCCCAGAGAGGTTGTGGGGTCTCCTTCTCTGGAGACATTCAAAATCTGCCTGGACGAGTTCCTGTGTGACCTAGTCAAGATGTTCCTACTCCACTAGGGGGATTGAACTAGATGATCTCTTGACATACCTTCCAATCCCTGATTCTGTGGCACTGGATGAGCAAGGATATTAAATGGATTATATAAAAAAGGGTTGGTATTAATGCTGGGTGTGTAAGTAGGACCAGGCTTGACAAAGCAGGGCAGAGAGTTTGTGTTGGAAGAATTGTGTCCTATCAAAGCTTATTTGGAAGCTCAGATCCATAAATCTTGACAAGAAGCCTTATGCTTAGCAATCTTGATGTGGTGGAGGTTTCCATCAACAGCAGGGCCAAGGGTGAGCAATATTTTACAAACATACTCCCAGCCACGTCCTTTCTCTATTAACCACTATTCCTCTTTTTGACTGGCTCAGTTCCAGAACTCCAGCATTCCTGTTTGGCCAGACAATGGCAATTGTATTATGGTTGACAGAATTACATATGCATAAACAGGCAAGCTGACTAATGGGTTTTGAGAAGACTGGTTTAAAGGAGTGTTTTTTTAACATAGCTGTACTGCCACCTGTGTTCAGGAGAACAGTAGGTGCTAAAAATCACAAAGATTTCCTCCTCTAAATTTGGTTGAAGTTCATTAATACTTTTATAAGGGCATGGGAGGGGGACTAGACTGATTCCTGTAACAATGGCAAAGGCTTTATTTCTAGAAGAAACTGCATGAAGCAGCAGGAAATTTAACTTCATCCAGAAATTAAATTCTAACTATGTATATCATGTTCTCATTGAATATTGCAGAAACAACCTAATGCTTATTTGCTTTACTGCCATCTACAATATTTTAAAAATACATATTTAAGACATAATTTCCTTTAAATCTTTGCATTTGGAATCATTGAATGTAGTCATGCCCATTCTTCTCTCCTGTTTCTAACTATCCCCTTTGAAAGACAAAAAACAGTAAAATCTGTGACTGTACCATGCTTATACATGTATATATACATATATATGTGTACATTTAACAACTGTATCTTGTTCTAGATATCTAACAGACATTGTAAATGAAGTTTTGCTCAGGATCATTTAGGATAGCTTTGGCAGAATTAAGAGAGAAAAAGTGTTTCACCATTTTGATTGAAATGTTGATTTGTCTCTTTCTCTAATATGAGAAATATGTCCCCACTTCCATGACTATTTTATCTCTTCAACAACTCTTGTCTGTGAGCCCCAGTACATGGTGAACTCATGGTGTTTAGAGATGTTTAATTTCTTCACTTCAGCTCACAACCGCTCCAGGGGATTCCTTAGAATAACCAGTTCTGCTTAAATAGACTAAAACTCGGAAATCTGCAGCAAACTGCACTGATAAAATGGCTGGTGGCCATAAGTATGGTCTACTGAGAGCAGCAGGCACCAGCTCCATTAGCCTTAGGAAAGTATTTCATAAATACATAGTGCTGTGTTGTAGCTGGTGGAACCTTCACATATCTGCTGGTGGTTTTAGTGCAGATTGCTGTAAGATTTCATTAACCCAATGTTGGTTAACTGTTTTTTATTTTCCCATTGTAAATGTGTTTTTCTCCTACTTTATGCTTGATATGAAAATAAATGAAGTTATGAACACTTTAGGCCTGAAATTAGCAGAACAATGTCCTTTCTCCATTATTGTATTGAGTGTTTGCAGCTTTCCAGCTTCAACCACATAAATGTGAAGTTTATAAAAACAAGTACATTAAGTCAGGAATATTCTGGATACGTACAAGTTAAGACTAGAAATGACATTAAGAAGACTAAATGTGACTAAACTGCCAAGTGTTTCTACAAAGAAAAATACCAAAGTGAACTTCAGAGAATTAAAAATATGTAAGTCTTCAAAGGACATTGATAAATAATTGCTTCACTTTTCAGTAGTTGACAATGACCCTATGATTTCTCTTCTAAAAAAAAAAAAAAGGGAAGTACACCTTTCCAACACTTAATTCCAAGGTAGCAACCCAAATACATAGCTGCTTGAAAAAGCTTTGTGTACTGCTTTTCAAGGATGTAATGAGCTACTGTTTGTGTGCAAAAAACTTACGGGATTTCACACCCAACTTTGCAACCTGATCCATATAGTTTACTCTTGTAATTTGAGTCTCTACTGCCTTGTTTGCTTGCAGTGGCATAGACAGAAGATGGCACTGTTTATTCATAGTTCTAAAAATGAAAAGCTATTTTCCTGCTTTTTCAAGAAAAATAAATGTTAGTATACAGGGAAAACTGGAAAGAAAATGGAAGTGATAATATTTTTGGAGAAATAGGTGCTTTCTGCTGAGTCAGATTGAATGCCTGTAAAAGCTGCAGTGTTGATTGAGGCTCAGAAAGGAGTGACCTTTTGTCATGATAAATGCTCAGAGTTCAAAGCCTCTGTAAAACTGGGGCCTGAAGTACAAAATACTGAGATCAAACATCAGAGGAGAAGACATGTATTAAAGCTGTTTACACTCTGAAAACATATTGTGAGAACATAAATAGACAGAAGATGCAATTGATAATCAGCTTGCTAATAAAGAGTATCATCTAACATAAATATTTTTTTCAGGAAAAAAAAATTATGTCACTTTCTCTAGGGAAGCCCTGATTTGAGAACCACCTTTGTACTTACTTCTTTTTGAGTTATGTTTGTAATGGAACTTAATAAGCCCAGTAAGTTTTTGCAAAATGGGTCCCTGGTTAAATGACATTTCAAAAGGAATGAAAAGAAACAGGGATCAGACTGATTTAAAATAATATTAATAACATTAACATGATATGTGTAGTATTTCTACATTCTAATATTTCTACATTATTTCTATTTTAAAAATACTTGTTATCTTGTCTGAAAGTTTGAGTAAACAATACAGTAGATAAGCCTTGTACAAGTGACAATCCTTATTATGCCAGTTGTTAGCTTGACATTAGCTGCTGAATCAAATAAACCAAAGCAGAATTTGTCCCTTCAGATAAGCTTCAGGATGTGAATACCAGTAAGCATGATTTTTTACTGGGAAAGCTACAAGTAATTTTTTCAAACAAACACAGCAGAATACTTCTACAAGACCAATGCTATAAAAATGTTTGCCAAACTAAATGGGGTTCTGTGCCATTTTGGTTTATGCTTTCGGTATTATGTAAGATATCCTTGTTTACTTTGGACGGTTTTCAATTGTTCTTTAGAAAAGCAGCACTAACATTTTGTGACAGTCTTTGAAAATGCTTCTAATTCATGTCCTTTTCTGTCCCGGTGATTCCAAAATACTTAACATTAGTGAAAAGGAAATAAGCTGAGCAATATTTTTTCTGGTTAAATGCTACTGAAAAAAGTAGTTTAGATTTTGTAAAGCATTTGTAACCTCAGAAAGTATGTGCTTTGATGTGTTGTATGTCTCAAGAACCCCAAGATGTTGACCTGCCTTTTTATAGTTCTGCTTAATTACTTCTCAGTAGAATTTTTCTTAGCTGGTAGAGAGGTGTTATTTATAAATTGTTATGCAAAGAAAATAATCTCTGGGAAAAAAAAGAAGCAAAAACTCATGTTGTAAATGCAAGATGAGAAAGATGTTCCTATCAGGAGTATTACCCATAAATCTTTATGGGAGAAGAAAGCTTTAACCTTGTAAAAAATAGCTGTGTATAATTGAAAGACTTTCTGCTCTGTGTTTATTTTATAGCCTTAAATCTGTATTTTTCATTTCTAAAGTCTGAGAGAAATCATGAATAAAGGAAGTCAGCATTGCTTTTATTGGCAGTTTTTCAAAAAGATAGGTTGTTGAATACTGCAATACACATCATTAAATTACATAGGCCTTACATTTTGTAATTTGAAATCAGTATTATGACAGTGGAGTTCTGAAGGAACATTTGACATAGAAACACCAGTTTCATCTGAAATTATAGGGTCCAGCTGCCATCCCTAGATGGTAATGTGATATCCAGCCAAATTTATGCCACACTGGGCTGGAAAAAATCAAGTGCCTTCTATTTTTTTCTCTCTTTTAAGCATTATAAACTTTGAATGTCATGACCTATTTCAATGGAGCAGATTTCTCGACAAAGAATGGGAGTAAACTGTAATGCATACTTGTGAGTTATGCTACTTGGGAAAGGAATAAATATGTGAATCAATGTACTTTATGGATTGCCTACATAATTTCAGAATGTATTATAATATTCTGCCTGTAACAAAAAGCTATTCGTCTAAGTAAAATTCATCAAGTTATTCCAGTGTGCTGGGTGCCAACACCTTTGCTCAACAAAAATATTGCAGGACTTTGTTTCCCTGTATTTCGCTATTACCTAGTTATGTCTAATATCTAGGGTTTCGATATATAACCCTCTAGAAGTAAGTGAATAACCTGTTTATTCTTTATTGCAAGACTTTTTTATCCTAGCAGAATCATATAATTTTTGGATCCTTACTACCTTTATCCTTGAAAGATATGCTTGCCAGTGGGTTACATGCATCTATGTGCATGCACAAAGACCTAGGACTAGCTTAACTGGACCTTACTTGGTTCCAAATTCATTAGTTACAAGATATGGCGATGTGTAGATTCTAATGGAAATTTTTCCAGTAGAGATACATTCTTTTCACCCCTTTTTTTGCACTAAGCATGGTTTGGCTAATCTGCAGTCTCAGATATCTATCAGATGTCTAACAGAAGTTATCATTGTGCTGCTCCCCATGAGTTTTGAAGGTCCTAGTCCTCTTTGAATACGAAATTTTATTATAAAACATGGTAAGAACAATAGTAAACTTGACAGAAGTTCCTGCAGGGATTTAAGCATCTCTCAACATCAGCTTTTAGCTCCTTTCACCTCTTAATTAATCTGGACCTTAGAAGAACCATGGCAACATGGAATAACCCTGCCATTTGGAATTATTTGCTCATACTTTTAAGGAGGATTAAAACTGCTCAAGTGAGATCTAATGATGTATCTTTAAATGTGCTAGCTTGAATCACAGCAATGATCTTGACAAATTTGATGTAAACTTCAAAGCCCTCCTGTATCATCATTTACCCTATTTAAATGCAAGGTTTGTTTTTACCATACCTTTACACTCTGATGCACAACAAGGCAAATTTTTCAGTGAGAAAAAAAATTTTGCCCCTTAGCATGCTTAGAATGCTGCAGGTGTTTCTGCCAGAGGGGCTGGAGAGATGCAGTGAAAGGGCTACATAACCTGAGAACTTGCACAAAGTAATGTTGACCTCCATCTGCCCAAGCAATAGATTTACTAAATAAATAAATTGGGAAGAATGTGCTTTTAGCCCAGGGTCAGGTCAGTGTGCAATTTCAGGTGAAAAATGATGCTCCTTAGGCTTTTTCCCTACAGAAATAGCCATGATGTGGCTACACTGAGTTCTCACACACAGTGGTTATTTAGTAATGGCATGGAAACGACCATTTCTCTCCTCTGTTGAGTAAAGATTTTTTTTTTCATCAAAAGGTGAATCAAAAGCAGATGATGTGTCAGAAAATCCAACATATCCAGGCATGTACAGTGGAATGCATAATGGAAGAGTAGCCAGTAATCACAGTTCTGGAAAAGAGGAAATCAGGGTGGAGGGGAGGTGGAGTTTAAACTTTACCTTGCTGCTAAAGTGATTCAAATTGCTCTTGCTTGGAAAGGCTACCTCTTAAATGTTCAAAATTACAGGCATGGCTGTGTGATCCTTTCTTCCACCTCCATCAAGCCTGGTTAATGTCTGTGAGTTAAGGGGGCCTGAATATGAAGCTGAGTTTGCAGTGACTACCTTGCTTTGTGATTTACTAACCCTAATAGCTGCTACAAACTTATTTGAACGTGATTTCTAAGCAAATTATTAACCACACATACAATTTCTGGAATAACAGCCCATTACTACCACCTCTCCCTGCATTCTGTTACCTTTTCTTTCCTGCATGCAGTACTTTAAAGGAAAAAAAATCCCTTGCAACTCTGACTGAAAATTCACATTACGTTGCCATAAAGGATTAGAGCAGTAAAAAAACCTTACAAGCTGAACAAACTCTTACAGTCTGTAGGTTCAAAAGGAAATCTATCTTTTTCTTGCTTACTTGCTGCAAAGATGAAAGCCTCTGTGTTAGGATTAAGGAAGCTCTACCTTCAAAAAAAAAAAAAAAAGAAAGATGAACTGACTCTTTTGTATGGAAAATTAAAATAGACAGAAAAATAATTCAAGTAAAAGGAATAAGATGCATGATTCTGAATTCTACGTGTGACAGACAATAGCCTCGTACACCTTGCGTAGAATACAGAAGAGTAATCAGAAGTTAGACTTGATAAATGGGAGGCGTTGTATAGTACCATTACAGAGACTAGACTTCTAATTTTAAAGCTTTTATAACAAAGAGTGCCTTCCTTTTATGAAGTTGATCAATAACAAAAGCCC
This sequence comes from Turnix velox, assembly GCA_013400935.1. NCBI lineage: Eukaryota > Metazoa > Chordata > Aves > Charadriiformes > Turnicidae > Turnix > Turnix velox. The sequence goes on from VZTY01033816.1 coordinate 630,134, forward strand.
ATATCCTACATTTTTTTCTGTAAAAAAGCAGATTAGCTTGCTATTTTGTGGCCTCTCTCTATTGGCAAAAATGTCTGAGAAATTATGCAATGTCCATTATTTGGAATATCCACTGGGAAACTGTTATTGAAGCTGAATTAATAATGAATAATGTCATAATGCCTAAAAATAAGAAGCAGAAATTATGCCATGTGGTCAAGAGATTACCTGCCTCCCATGCAAATACTCTGAGTATATTTTATGTAGCTGCATGAAGCAAAACTTAAGGGCAGGAAATTTTCCTGCCTCCCTTTATTCTAAGTTAGAACCAGGACTTGTTGTCTATGGCCTTTTATCTGTCGTTGTCAAAAAGAGTAGAGTCTTCTCAAGATTTTGTTTTTTCTGTTTTCCTCATGTAATTTCATCAGGGAGACTGGATAGAAGTGAAGCACTTCAAAACTTGCTCTTTTAGAATTCAGCTACTGTTAAGGGTTGCTTTATTTTCCAGCCCAGAGGTTCAGTCCCTCTTTGCATAATTAATGCTGCAGTGTGAAGGAGCCAAGGGTGAGACCAAATTATGATCAGCAGCAAAATCCATGACCAGAGCTCTCTGAAAGAAGGCAAGGATTTGGCAGTTCCCATGACAAAAAGATAATGAAAGTGCCAGCAGAAGTAAAACTTCACAGAGCAAAAAGAACAAACTTCTAGTAACAGTACAATCACTCTGTATGGAAACTTCTATTCTGCATGCAGTCATGCTATAAATCTTCATTAGTATCACACAATTTTTTCCTTCACAGAGGGTAATGGTCTAAATATCAAGTTTATTACTTCATTAGATAAGTATTATGACCTTTGAACACACAATACAATGTTTAAAGCAAAAGTGTCGACGAATATTCACTAGGAACCTATTTTTTTTCTTCTCTTTACATACACTAGATTTTGCAGATATACAATAGCTACTTTTTATTTGTCTGAAGGTGATGAGAGGATCAAATGTAGCCACTAATGTCTAATGTAGAATCTGATTGTATGAATGGGGAACATGGTTTGCAGTATGGAACTGAGTCCATATTTTCATTGTTCTTATACTGATATCACCACTGATTTCAAGTTGTTTTGCGCTGATATTTCTCAGATAGGAAACAGTTCCCCAGAAAGTAACTCCTGATGGCAAGAGTTGATGGCAAATTGCAGAAGGTCCTTGAGGTGACAAAGGCCAACTGCACACTTACTTGCATTAGCAGGAGCATGGAACACAAAGTGCTTAACAACTGTGAAACCTCTTTCCTCTAAAGGAATGTGTCCATCTTGAGCTCAATGATACAGGAGTGATAGTGACAGTCTGGGAAAGGTTTTGCAATGTTAGCAGGAGGACTGGGTTGTACTTTCCATAAAGGGAAGATTTGCTGAAGCCTGCAAAGAAGGTAAAAAAGGTGTTAACTATTGTCACTATCAGTTGTTTAATGGAGGCTGCAGGGGAGAGGGCACCAGATGACTTAAAAGTGAAAAGTTAAAACGGTAGTAGATTGCAACAGAAAATGCTTCTGAAAACCAAGCTAAACATTCTTCACAACAAAAGCATTGAAGCATTGGCACTGGTTGTGCAGAGGGGATGAATAATCTTTGTCCTTGGCAATACTCAGAATTTGTCTGGCCCAGGTTCTGAAAGGCCGGCACAAATTCAGCAGCTTGCCCTGCTTTGAGCAGGAAGTTAAACTGGGTGACCTAGAGAGGATGCCTCTCAAGTTTTCTAGGATTCTTTGATCCTGCACACACCAGCTGCTGACTGTAAGAAATGGTAGTGTCTAGCACATACACTGCAAAGCTTTAGTCAGCCTAGCTGTGGTGTGACTGTTTACTAGGCAAATTTGTGTGTTGCCTGAAAAATCCAGAGTTAAAGAGTATTTACGGATGATTTCTAGTGCAAGGCGGAGAGTGCATTTTTGATAGATACGAAAACTAGGGAGCAGGACTGTTTGCTGATTCTAGTGTCCTGCATGTATTATTCATGAAGTCATCAGTTTGTGAAAAGTCCCCTACATAGGACTTGAGCATACCTTTGGTTTGCTTATGATGTGATCACAGATCTAGAATTTGTCTGTGGTATAGACAGCTCTGTTCATGTTAATGCAGATATTCAGAACTGCTGATGCTTAATGATGATTCTTTCCTGCTGATGGATAAATATCAATTGTTCAAATGACTATCATTGGGGAAATAATCCATTTCAGGATGGACTAGGCACTTTTGAGATTACCTTGAATTATCTCTAAACTCCATTAAGAGTAAGTACAGTAGCTCTTTCCCTCCAAGAGATAGGAGAAAATGAATTGATCTACCAAGTTCTCTTTCCTCACTTTTAACCATTGCATTTATGTGATAGGTAGAAGAATGAAGTCATACAAGTCAGGAAAATCAACATTTTTGAAAGAGTTTGTGTGAATTTCCAAATGTAAATTAAAAAAAATATTTGTATTCTTAGCATGGGATCTTAAGTAAGGAATTTTATCTGTCTTTCTGTTTAGAAAGGTATTTATATATGCTTTTATTTTTAAAATATTCCTTATAGTAGAAAGAATTCTGTGTATGACTTAAACCTCATAAAAATATTGAAAATACACCGTTTTATGGATTCTGTAATTAGTCAATGCTTTGACTGGTATTTAGCAGCAACTATACCCAGACAGACGTAGTTTCCTGTCATTTTGTATTGCTGGGGAGTGTAAAATAGACCCAACCAATATCAAACCCTGCAAACAGCAACAGCAGCAACAACAGAATAAACTATGTAAAGATAACTGGACAAGCACTTAAGGATGTGAGATTCTTAGAAGCTGGAAAACAGACAGTTGCCTCGAATGGTACCTCTTCTGGTACCTGCCACCTTGGCGTGGAGCTATAGGGTTTCATTTGCACAACAGGGGATGCCTGTTACCTTACACATGATGCTGTAAACAGTTAGTATTTAAATAACAGCACAAAAGATCTTTATATTTCTCCCTCTTACAAGACCATCACATTCAATAAAATGAAGTTTTAGTCTTTTTTTTTCCATCCTTATTGTGCAGCATCACTTAGAGGTGACATCACTGAAACATGATCTGTGGTAATTTTGTGACTTCCAAGACCCAGAGCAACTGCTGTGCTGCTGATTACAGTGGCAATCTCAGTCAGCAATCTTGTTAGCAATTAGGAATTAAACTACGATTAAACTGAAAGAAATGAAGTGCGCACTTTTTTGTTTCTTAGACTATTTTAAAACTAATTTAAAAAAGACAAACAAACAAAGAAGACTTGTGTAAATCTAGCCAGAATGCTTCCAGATGATCCCTCAGACCTGTAAGTTGGTAGAAACTAGTTGTTTATCAAAAAAGAGAAATAATAAAGTTAACTAGAAACTGATATCATAAACCTCCTTAATAGCATTCATAATATCAATAAAGCAAAGGATTTTGATCATTAGGGAAGTAATATTGAAAGGTAGACCCTTGGAGATATTATAGTCATGTCCACTTTAAAGATAACTAAGGCTTCTATCATTTAGAAAAAATTCATTTCAATTTAATGGACAGATTCAATATTTGAATCAAGATGAGGATGCAAGTCCAAGTCAAAATTGCAACTTAACTCCAAAAGCACTTTAAAACCCAACATTTAATTGCAAATTTGGACAAGAAACCTGAAGACAAAACAAAAATCAACTTAGCTGTTTCTTTTGGATGAAGAAAAACCAATGACATCTACATAACAATCAAACAGGTAAAATGAATAATTGGCTCATATCCAAACCCCAGTTCTGGCAGCTTAATTTGAGTAAGAGCTTTATATGAGCTTTTTTATCTAATAGAAAATGTGATTTATTTTAATACTGGGACATTTTCTTTCTGCAGACCTAAACCTCCAGGGTAAATAAGAAAGTTGGAAATGAAAAAAGTAATTTATCTAACCATGTTTAAAAACTGACTTTCACCATCCTATATTATTTTGATGATAGCTTACATTTGTCTTAATTTCTGTCTGTGGCTGAGGTCATGTTCTAACAAGCTTTGCCAATAATTAAATTCTACTTAGAGGATGACTGCAGCAGAAAATATTGCAAAGGCCAGAGCAGTTCAGAACAAATACATCTTTTCTACTACAATACATACCTATTACAGATTTTACCAATCCACTTGTCGTGTTCTGTTCATTCTATTTGTTAATTGGTCCACCCTTTCAAACTCAAAAGCGCTGAATTTAAGATTTTTTAAAGCTGTGGTTTCTTCAAACTTTTAATAAAAAACGCCCTAACCAACAGAACAAAAAGTGATTCTTGGCATAGAGGATTTAGTTACTGAGAAAAGTTCAGCTTTTCTAAGATTCTTTCTTGAGATCATCTTGATGTGACCCATCTGCAGACCATAGATAACAAGTTACTATTCTCAAATAAAGATGCTTATAGAAAGAAGAACTGAAGAAAGTTCCTGACGTGTCGGCAGGGCACAGGGAATGCCAGTAGCAGCTCTATATCAGTTTAAGATGGTATTAGGGTAGGCATTTTGATATCTAATTGAAAAATATGAGGCACCATAGTTCTGTTCTGAAAGAACTAAGTACTGTAAATTTGTAACGGTTGCAATGAAAAATATTGAAATAGCATCAAGAAGAGCTGTTATCACTTGTTGCATATGATGAAAATAGGACGTCAAATGCTGACTTGACATATCCAGTGTGAGGATTTGTGCTGATTGTTTTAAAATTCTGCTCTCATAACAGTTGAGAAGATAAATCCTAGGGGTTGGAGGTTTTGAGATGTTCTTGATCAGTTACTGGAAGTTTGTTCACATGCTTATTTTCAGGAGTAGGAGATAAATTATTCTTGTGTCTGTTCCAGGCAGTTTGTAAGATAAAAAAAATGCCAAAATTGTCAGGAATATTTTTTAATATATTCACAGGAAGTACTATATTCAATCTGCTGCTGAAGACTTCACTTCAAGAGAGCTTTTCACAAGAATGCTTAAAATCAAGTTATGTATTTATTTACAGTGATGTAGCTCCATTGCTGATATTGAACTTGTGAACTCCATCAGGAGGTAGGTAGCTGGGTATTCTGGTGTAAACTCTGTATTAGACTTTGTATACCACATGAGAACAGATGTTCACGGACTTGTCTCCTATGCACAAGCTGTCTCCTGTGATCTCATATTTGCTTATAAGCTTAGGATCACAGCAATTTAAAACATTAGGTATTTTGGGCTCACTGATACATTTTTGGGTAACTATGAACACCAAAATTGGTTCTATTGAGAATTATAGGATTACTAGTGACATATGTAAACTTTATCTGAGCTATCTATATTATTCTGGTTAGTCTCAGTTAAAAATAATAGTGCTAATAATAATATTTACATAGAAACGCTTGTATAATGGAGTGCTCATGTTGTTAGAGGTTCACCTTGTAATGTAAAGTAAAATAAAAAATTAAATACTCACTCTTCATTGTGCATATATCACCAGGCAAGAAAATAGAAAGCAATTCTTTTGTTAGCTGACAACAATATCAGAAAGAGAATAAGGTGCACTTAAATAGTAGTTTATTTTCCAGCTGATTCCTAGCACATTGGAGATGTAAGATGTGAAAGATCTTGTCAGTTTAAATAATGGAGGCAAAAAAAATCTCTACCTACTTGCAGGTAGCTCTAAGATGCTTTCAAGAAGACAAACTAAATCAAATAGAAACAGCAGAGAGTACACTATAGGCTGTTGTTCTTCTAAAGCAGAGCTTTCTCATAAACAACATCTTCAAGCCATCTATATTTCTTAAAGGATTACAAGGATGTCTAAGGAAAGTCCTGTAGAGCTGATCATGCTGTAAGAACCTGGTCATTTCGAAACATTCAGCAGGTTAGTTTGCGTTTTTATAGACCTTGTAATTAGCAGCTCTTAATCACTAATTCTAACCTTAGTCATTTGCAGACATAGGTGAGAAAACCAAGGACAGTTAAAAGTTTTATGACATTCTAAGAACTTAAAAGGTCATGAAGCCTAATTAGCTCTTAGAAAGGGTAGAGATTATCAATCTGTCTGATGCATTTAAAGGAATATCAATCGATAGCTTCTTTTTGAAGGCATAACACCTGCATTTTCTGAGAATAAATAGTACCTGTGTTGTACAATATGTTGGTTAGATACTCCAGCAGAAATGTACAAGAACATTACTGTTTGCTGGTATATTAAATCGGTGTGACTTCTTTGTGTTAGAGGAGGTAGTTCTAAGCAAGCAAAATAAAATCAGTTTGCTTTATCCTTAGGATTAAATATGGCTTATACCTCCTGGGAAGGGAATAATAATAACTCTAAAGAGCATAATCATGACTTTGTTGAAGTGAAACGGGGTTGGTGTGTAGAGGGGTCGCTTTAGCTATTGCCTAAGTACCATTATCTCCTACCACTGATCTAAAATGTGGCTTTACTGTGGTTTTACTGTTTGAGCTTGCCTGTGTAGCAATCAGGTGAGATCGCAGAGTGTCCTGGATAGGTTGCACAACCTTTCTTCTTAGAACAGGGGTCATGAACTCGAGCCATAACTTCTTTACTATGGCCATTAATTTTGCTAGCTATTCACGGAAAGAGAATCATTACCTCTACTGTCACTTGGATGCAGTAAAATGAAATTTCAAGAGAGATTCAACTGAAAAGAGAGAAGAAAAATTTTACATTTACTAGAAGTGACTCTACTGCTTGAGAGTATTAGAGCACAGCTTTATTGGTCTCTTGGACCAACAATTTTGAAAGCCACATATAAGAACAAAAGCCTATTTATTTCAATCACATATCACTGAGATCACACAAATTAGGCATGTCAAGTATTCAAATAATTCCAAAGATCTGCACAGCTTTTCTCTGAGACTGCACCATACTAAATAAATTTAATATTAATGAAAGAACCATATTAAAAATCTAGACTGCATTTATGCAATAACTGTTTGATAAAAGCCCGTGGTTCTTTCAGGACCAGAGCCTTTTTTTTCCTTAAGAGAAATGCCTTAACAATTAACATCTAGAATTATGGTCCTTCTTATGATGTCATTGGAGGATTCTTTTCTTTTATAATGAATCAGTACCTAATTGGTTGGAGGCTGGTTATTGCTGATTAGACTGACAGTGAAGACATTCCTCATGTGCAATAATGCCTTGGACGTCGCAAGCACTGATTCTGATTCTTCCCATTCCTTTGCATCTGTTCAGATTAGTAGATTGTTTATTATATCACCTCTCTTTTCCTCACCCTTCATGGATTTAAAACTCAAGGGTCACTATAGAATCTCTTGTTATTTGAAATGCATCTCAGTGTGGTGTGGCAAAGTATGTTCTCTTTAAAAAAATAAGCTGTTCAAATGATTTGCTATGACTTGAAGCATAAAAGTACATTCATATCCAGTTCCTCTGAATCCTTTATGAAATATCTAGGTGTCTTGAATTGAGATTTTCTCAGATATTTTAGGAATAAACCTATTTAATTATTATGCAGATCCCCTGTCTTTGTAGAAGTAATTGATGAATAATTAGTTTAATCTGCTTTTTTTTCTCCAGACATCCTGAAAGGCTCCTGCCTTCTTGCTCATGTTATGACTTCATCAGTAGATTAAATGGTCAATACTGTGAGATCACTGAGGATCACCACCGGTCATCCTCTTACTAATTTAGTCAGTAGAGTTTTCTGGAATTCAGACGTTTGAAAGTAATCCAAATTGATTAATCTAGTAGAGACTCTAGAAGTAAGAAAGGAGGGGAGTGGATGGAAATAACTATAGGGATCTCACTGCTAGCTCACTGAGGAATACTTCTCCTTCACTGAGAGGGCTCCCTCTAAAAATGGAGCAGCTTTTATGAATAATGCATCTGCAAAATCATTTATATAGAGTTATGCAAACAAGTTCAATTATTGCTAATGAAAGCTGAACTCCCACATGCTGACCTGAAAGACTACCTATTATGTACAGAGTCTATCTGAAAAGACACTTTGTGGGAGATGGAATAGAAATCAGTGAAGTAAACTTAATTAAGATATAATAAAGTCCTCTACTTTCTCTCATAGAAACGAAATTATCTAAATTCACTTAATTAGTTGTGAAAGGCCAATATCTTTACAGGATAATTTGAGAATTAAGCACTTCTGTTTAGTATGGGAGCTTGACCATATCACTCAATATGGCCTATATTTTTTCGTAGAGAATTTAACCATTGAACTTAGCTGTAATATTTGTTTTTATTATGGTAATTACTGGCAGTAGATTTAAAAGGGGAAGATGTTTCATTTACCATGTTGTAAGAACTTTTAATTGGACATTGGTTTGCATTTTTTCTTTCCATGTGTTATCAAAATATGAAAACTTTCCAATTGTTTAAATTTGGTTAGCACTATTTTTCAAATGCAAAATCTCAGGGGCCATTTCTTTATTTAGTGGACTTGGAGTAACTGCACTGATTGAAACAGGTCTAATGGACTGAGTTTGGGGAGGAGTTGTATTTTGGTATTTTGTTATACTTATTATTTTCTTTTTGATTTACAACAACTAATAATCTCTGTCTTGATTCAGACTTTCTACCAAAAAATATAGCTGGTAGGTTTTTTTTCAGACCATGCCTGTCCAGAGCTTTGGAGATAATGATTTGTTGTTGATCATAATGATTTTGAAGAACTCTTCAAAGTTCTACAGTTCATATCTTTTTTTTTGTCACTTTCTTTCACTTATTAGAAAATAGTACTCTAGTGTGGAGTGGATGGATGAAGTCAGTCTCAAAAAACTTTGAATTAGTTTTTTCTACACATCTGCAATAATATCCTATAGAATTAATACAACAGTGTGTGTGTGGTCTTGCATTTATTGTCAGTTTTATAAGCTATATGTATTTTTAAAATAAGAAAGGAAAAAAAACCTGAAAAAATAGGGTTTTGTTTTGTGCTCCACTCTCAGAACAAGCTTATACCTTCCTTGAAAAAAAGCAATCCTCTATTGAAGATATAGGCATCTGAAAGTGGTGTTGGTGAACCTACCTATCTTGGAGGATTTCAGGACAGTTTGATATTTGCCTACTGAATATTTATCTAATAGTAGTTCCAGACTATTGCAATGATTCCTTTGGGACAGAACTTTAGAGTACACATTAGAAACAGTAGTTTATTAAACTTCCTGCTTCCACTACACTTTTGATGTAATCAATTACTCCTGATCATGCAATTAAACACCGCTAGAGGTTTTGTCATCTGAGACTTCCTGTATCAGGAATATTTATTGTCCAGTTATATGACAAAATGTAGATTGGTAATATTCAGAGAACCTTTTATTATTGCTATGTGGTGCAAAACGAGTTGACAGCTATTTTCTTGGCTTAGAGAGTAAAATAAAAGTAAAAAATTATTACAGGAAATTAATCCAGTAACCTTGATACTGAAACAATTCAAAATGAAATGTTTAGGTTTTCCCCCTTTAATCTCCTGTCATCCTCCACCAACAGAAAAACAAGTTCACTTTGAAAGTGTTCAGACAAATGAAAACTGTGTTTAATGGAGGCAGAGGAGGAAAAAAACCCAAATGACTGATAGGGACTTGCACTTTATGGCTGTTATGTCCTTCAGTTGGAAGGACATAACAGTGTGGAAGATGAGTATCTCGGAAGTTATGCAGTTCTATATACTATACTTGAAAAGCTCTTTGTTTCCCTGAGAGTCTTCATTCTGAATATGTAGTGTCTTGAATCTTGCCTTTCATCAGCCACACGTGGTATAAAAAAATACCTTTGCCTGGGCGAAACTGTTATCTCAGACTGTTCTGGTCTTCTTTTTATCCAAACCTCTATGGAAAATATTGTGATTTAGCTGGCAACAAAGAATCATGCACCAACTCTCTCTCTACTTCCCTTTCTGTCTGTGGTGGGAAGGAGAATCACAGAATAATGAGGGAAGTGAAAAAAACCCACAAAATTTTAAAAGTTTTATACAAGAACTATTAATATGGAATTTAACTGTTCATTGACCAGAATCTGAACTGCTCAGCCCACTCCTAAGTGATGACTCCTTCCTGCATCCTAGCCATTTCCCTCAGCTATATTCTAAGCTTGATGTCCTGTGAGATCAAATATCCCGTTGCCCCCTTTGGGTCATCAGTCTGTACCGTGTCCCATCCCATTTTTTTTTGGTGAAAATTACCTCTCCCAGTGATAGAATAAAAAGAAGCCTCTACCTGCAGGTTGATGTGACATGGAAGATTCCAGCCACAGCTTTTAATTTGCATTCAAGATGACACATCCGACTCTACTTTTTCTTCGCTTCATGCTCCTTTCCCTCAAGTTCCTTCTCCACAGCATTCAGATAGATCTATCTTTTGAGGGACCAGCCACCCGTGAATTACGATTTTTTTTCTTATTATTGAAATTTGTCTGTGGAAATGTCAATATTGTACTGACAAAATCTAGTCAAACAACACCATGCCTCATAGTGGCTTTTACAAGATTAAAATATAGATTTGTGTTGCATAATTGACTGCAGAAGTATGGACACACTATATGGATCTTAGCAATAGCAGTCAGTAACACTAGCAATTTAAGGTAAAAGAATGTAATCACTGCATATGAAATTTGGCCTGGACCCTGGGTCAACTCTAAATCTATCTCTGACCATTCTTTACTACTGCCAAATAGCTTTATTAAAAAAATTTTCAAAAATGGATTTTGGTTCACATTATTAAAAATGACTTGCATTTCTAATGCTTTAGCACATAAGAGAATTGCATATTTTTTTCCCTGATTTTTCTGAGTTTCTTTGTGTGACTTGAATACATAAGTTTGGAAATAAGCTGTAATCTTTTCTCCCCACAGAGCTGATGTTTTCTGGCATTGAAGTAATATGTATAGGTGGTTATACTGTTATTATACAGGGAAGAAATATGTTGCAATAGTGATTTGCTGACATTTACTACTTTCATCTCTATATTTTATCTCTAATATTTTTTCTCTATACCCATTTTAATTCACACAGCTTTATATTATCTGATTACCTGAAGAAGCACTCATAGACTTATTTGCAATTTGATGTTATAACTTGTATCAATATTTTAACAACTGAAATTAGTTGTTCTCTTAGCTATTTTCTGTGCACCTGTTTTACAAAAATGAAGATTATAAATTTTGTATCCAAACCTATGCAGACCAATTATGTTGGAGGTATACAGCTCATAAAGAGTTTCAGATAAGGAAACAATATTAGCAACCTTTGATGGCCAAGTTGTGTGAAATGCTTAACTGAAGTTAGGGAATTGAATTATATTAACACTCTATTTATGCAGAATTCCATTACAGTTAATTGGATTTTACATCCACATGAAATCATGGAGGTTTATGAAAAGGATTATATTAAAAGAATGCATTTGTAAATAGGTGCTTTCTAATTGTAAGAACTCTCGCCAGAATCCTGCTGTAAAGCATTCAGCAGAGTTTACAGCACTATTAATTTTCTCCCCCTCTATAGAGGTAATGGAAAAATTCCTTTATTTTGGATTGCTTATTTTTTTTCTGTGTGTGTCTTCATTTCACTGCATGCTTAAACTTATAACTTTCATCTAGAAGAGATAAAAAATATTCCTTCTTTGTTAGATTGTTTACTTAGGCAATGAAACTTTAGGACAAGGTTCTGTCTAAGCTATTTCAGAGTAACTGAAAGATTTCTAGGACTGTTAGATAATGGATGGACCACATTGGCAGAATTACTTTTTACAGCAGGTAAGCCTTTAACTTATACATCAAAGCAGTCATAAAACTTAGCTTCTGATTCCATGATATGGAGGCTATTGTAGTGATACCAGAACTCCATAAGCCTTCTTCTCTTTTCAATGTCATACTATATATTCTGCTTGGTTACTGATCATTGTTCAAATCTATTTGCAAAGCAGTCATTAGGCATGGGTAAGAGAGTTGGCTTGGTTTTTAAAAAATAGATTCAGTTCAAGACTTGTCTCAACAAACACTTGTCAGAGCAATGAGACATAGAAAAGGGGGGTGAGATGAGAAAAATTACAACTGCTCATTCATAAAATGGTAAGCTGTCAGTATGGGGATATGAAAAGTTGCTTGGTAATAGCTGCTACTGTTTATCTTCTGTCTGTTGCATGTTACTTCCACTGGTACTCCTGACTGGTCATCTGTTCCTGAGGAGGTGATCTTCTGGCAGAAGCTAGACTAGGTTTGGCCTACGGGCCATTGTCAGTCCATGCTTCTCCAACACCATTGTGTAACATAGCTCAGTATTACCACAGCAACTGGTTATGGCTGCTTCCTCTGAGAGTGCATTAAAAATTTACTAACATGTCAGCTTCACAGCTAAAAAATGGCCTGTGGTCTCTGCAATAATCCCTCTTTAGTTAGTACAGAAGCTGCCCAACACTGGTGTGGGAATTGAGCTTGAAATCAGGATTACTTCTATGGTAAACAAGGTTAGATGCCAGTCGTATTCAATTTGCAGAATGCAAACTGCACTCTTTCCCACTTCTGGGGGGCATTGATATCTTGTGAGAATGGAGCAGTTGGGGAATCAAAACTTTCAGTCCTTTAGTATTACAACCCTTCTCTTTTGAAGAAAAATGCTTTTTCCCTTAGGATGTATTACACAGAGTCTTTAGGAAAAAGCACTAGTAAAAATCCCTTCAAGCTATTGGAAGTATATCCTTTGTTCTTTCATGTGATGGTGAAGTCAAATATACAATGGTGATTATAAAATTTACACATTTTATGTTTATCCTGTGCTACAGGACTTTTAAATTATAGTGAAGTACAAGTTGCATTATGCTTCCTTTTCTCTCTTTCTTAAGTATAATCTGTAAAACCTTCAAGCTACAACTTATGCAGCAGAGGCTCTCAGAGAATTGTGATAAAATAGCATTGACTTTTTTGGTACAATCTATGTGTATTTTTAAAATCTAACTGTAATGCTATTAAAATGTTCAGAACACTTGGTTATTTTCATGTACTTTGATCACATTAATTTTTTTTTAAAACCCTTCTAATCTAACACACTCTAAGAGACATAATAGTCTAAGAGCTTGCTAAAAAAGATAATACTCTCATTTCACTCCAGCACTTTTAAAAAGAGTACCAATATGAACTGTATGCTAATAAATTAAAAAAACATTGACAATAAAAATGAAAGCTGAGTGACTAGCAAAAGAGTGCCTATATTATTCAGCTTCAAGACTGACAGTAAGTTTCATGTGACAGAACTGAAAGTTCATTACCTCTCAGATTTTAGGTGAATTATTCTTGAAAACTAATGGTGACACAAAAGGTTCTTTCTGTGTCAGTTTGATGCTATGATGCCAAACTCAAACAAGACAGCAGAGTGCACTGCTAGAGGTATCAAGGGAAAAAATGTACCTGCCTTATGATGCGGAAATCATTGGGCACCCACCAAGAGGATATCTTACCCCTTTAATTTACATCTCATCAGTATTTCTGCAGCATGGAAACTTCTGAAGTGACTACAATACTAGGAGAGGTACAAGCGAGATGGTCAAAAGCAACAATTTAGTGGAGGAGCAGATTGTTGTTGTAAAGAAAGAACAGTTGAAGCAACATTAAGTAGAGAAGAGATGCATGCTCTTATTTTTCAAATGGTAATAGAATTTCAGAATCATTTCCTCCTGTTTTAGCAAGGAAAATATGTATCTCACTATTTTATTAAAAATCCTGTAATTTATTTTTACTCATTTCCCAAAGTGGACTAACATACAGTCTCAAAGTATTTTAACCAGTGGGAATACTCTGACAGGAACCTTGAGAGTTGTGTGACAATGACTTCCATACCAAAGTTACCTTTAGTCAACAAGGCCAGAAGCATGCTCTAAGGTCACACAGTGAATGTTCTCTATCGTTTTATAATGAAAGTACATCAGTTGTAAAAGCTGCTGCTGCCTGAAAAATACAGAGCTACACAAAGGAATCCTGGGCTATGGAGTCTGAAGTAATTTTGAGTTACATTTTTTGAAAGCTGTAGTCTCCTTAATAAATAATGCATAATCAGAATGATCATACTGAGTTAATGAATTCTTTCTGTTTTCCACTATTCTTTTTCCTGTTTGACCTGAACTTCAGAACTTGTGTGATATTTTCAACTGAAATGACAGTGGCAGAAATTTAAACATTTTTTCATGGGGTCATGGAAAAAGGCATTATGGTGCAAGACATGAGTCATTATTAGCTAGCAAATCACTGCACTACACAGTCAAAACACTCTTGAGTGACTTCTTGGACATCTTTCAGTGTGTGAGTTTACACCAAGATCTTGCTATGATTCTTCTAGATTTACATACAAATCTAGATGGAAAAATAGTCAATACTGCTTATTGAAGTAATTGCTAAATGATGTACTTTCCTTCATGTTTAATTAGCTGAATATTCATAAAACCTTTCTACAGTGCCTCTATTCTGTAAACTCATTTGAACCTGAGTTTGGAGGCTGCAGTCAGGTACAGATTTGCTAAAGGCTAAGCTGTGACAGAGGACTCATATATGCTTCTGTTTCTGAAAGTGATGTTGCTATTGTGTGGATGCAGAGCACTACTTTTTTTGCTTCTTTCTGAATTGCTCTGAAAATTGCATTAATAATTCTTGTATTGTGACTGGACTGTTGCCATGGAGAATTCTGTGAGTGGCAGGAGTGTGGAAGAAAATATTGTCCATGAACAGGACAATTGTAACTGAAATAATGAAAACTCTTGCAATAGGTAGTAATTGTAGAGGAAATTGCTGACTTTTTGTGTTCAAGCTTATTGATACAACTTTTCTTTCCTTTAGACCATAAACAGATTTTTGAATATTCTTTCTGATGCATTTTAATTGTAGCATTTCAAAGAAAGGAGAAAATGTTATGACTGCTTTTGATCAGTAAAATTAGCCACAGATTCAGGAAGGAGGACTGTAAAATATCTTCCAAGTTAGAAAACATATAGGTACTAATAGTAATTATGTCTATAACTTCTCCAGAATTGTATCTTCCAAATATATTTTATTTTCTTGCTACCATTAATCTATTGTAATTTAAGGATAAATCTGATGTTTAGACTCTCTGTCAAGTTGCCTTTCATCAAATTTATAGAAGGTAAACTTCTGTAATATATATCTAATACATCCTCTCATTCCTCTGATCACTCTTCTGTCCTGTTCTCCCTTATTATCTAATTTGGGTAAATCAGATAATTTTATTAATCTGTTTGAACTATTCATAAGAAAAAGTACTATCTGGTGGCTAGGAATAGCTAAACATATCTTCTAAAATCTCAGCTATGTATATAAAAGAAAAAAAATTTAGTTTTGCCGAAGTATAGTAATTTTGCATTTTTTTGCAAATTAAAAAACCCCTTGATTTTCCATTTCTGGGACTAATATGTATCCATGGATGTGTTCTTATAAACTCTCTGTCTTCTATTAGTATAATATGAGTGCTTTACGTGTTTTCTATAGCATCTTATCAGTATAAGATAAACAATAAAACCCACTTAAAAATACTAGCAGTAAAAGCATATTTTTTGTAGGTGGAGTACAAAGTATTAAATAAAGAAAATTAAAAGTTCACAGTTGTTACAATCTACTACCTAAATAAAACTCAAATGAGTAAAACTTTGTCAGCTACAACTTCTTCTTTTGTAATTTATTAACCAGTACTTTTTTCTTTGTTCACTTTGTAGCTTCTTTCCTTCAACTTCTTTCATCCACTCAGGAATGAGCTGTCTGTGAGTTTCCCTATTACAAATAGGACCAGAAATAGTGAAGAGGATTTTTTGATGAATGTCTTCCAAAGATCCTATTCTGTACAGATGAAAGCTGAGCAAAAAAAAAAGAAAGTGCAAGATCACAGAGCAGTTCTTAGGGAACAGCTGCAAAGCCCTGAATTAGGAAAGAACTGAAACACTTTCAAAATCAAGAAGACCCTGCAGCTTTGTTATTGTGGTGTTGAACATCCAGACACCTTTTGTGATTTTCTTTGCATTCACAGGGAATGCTTTATAATCAGTATCATTTTGACAGACATTTTCCAGGAGAGCCTAGATAGAAGATACAACAATACTGTCAGATCACAGAGTACAAATTTACAAAAGGTTCCAACTCTTGTAGTAGAAGCAGTGAACTGAAACATGTGCTTATACTTACACCTGAGTAAAAAGCTATTAGCTGAAACTCTAGACCCAGGTGTAAACTTTGTATTTCTGTCATCATCCAGACAGGAGATCCTGAACATAAAATCTCCATGTTGTTGACCCCAATTCATTCGAAGGCTGGAATGAAATAGGCAGTTTACCTCACACAACCATGGAACTCTGCTAATTTCAATGAATAGGTGCATTTCTAAAATCAACATTTTTGCCTAAATAATTAAAGTTAGAACTACAGAATGTCCATTATATTTATTTTTTAAGTTATTTAATAGCTGGGATTTCTCTACTGTAATTCACTTTGTTGTTAATGCCTCAAAACCTCCTTAGACAAAAGGCTTTTTTTCTTTGTTGTTCACTGGTAAATTCTTGCATTTTCACATAGTTTTGAGCATTTAGAAACTACAGAGAAAAGAATACAAAGAGACTTTTGTACTGAATCTCTGAGTATGTAATGAATAACTTCTTGATGCAAATTCCCTAATGTGTGAGGGTGAAGGGTGTATAAAATTTTACTGAGGCAAGCTTTCATTGCTCAGGGACCTATGAAATCTTATTTGCTACTGTTGCACTGTAGTGGGGAGGCTTCTATACCCTGTGGTTTTACAGTTTTCTTGTGTAGGCTCTAAAGCATGAAATCTATTAAAATATTAAAAATAATGAATTATGAATTGAAGTTCATTACAATAAGATAAAAGAACTCTCTGCTCTTTCTCTACATTAGGATGCGATCAAAGTCTAAAACTTTTCAATGCTTCAGTGTCACTTAAAACTGAAATAAGTCCCATTTGTCAAAGAAGTCACAATGTCCATGGCTTTTGGGAAATGTAATAATTTAGCATGATTGAAAATCTTTCTTTGGCAGCTTATAGTTGTCTCAGACAAAAAATATTCTGGTTGCCTTTATGCATAACAAGCAGCACAAAGTCTTTGCACTGAAGTGACAATCAGTTCATTGCTCTTGGGCTGTATAAGTTTGAATGGAAAGTGGACGAATTGCTTTATTTTCTGTATTTGTTATTTTAATCTGAACTGAAATAGTAAAAAATACCTGACCTGTTTTAATGTGATGAACAAATCTTTTTTTTAATAATTTCTGAACATACTAAATATTGGGAAGGGTTAAATTTTTTGTCTTTTAATTCAGGGGAATAAGACTTAGTGCTGTGTTTTCAGGTGTGTACCATAGTGGTTTTAAACTGAAATTTTGTGCCTTTATTTTTGATAGCCATGAATATTTTTGGGGTTAAAGAGGAAAGAAAGTTTTTATGGCCCTTCAGATGAGTATTAAAAGCATGTGGTAATGTTTTGGAATTTCTCAAAAGAGATCAATTTTTCTTCTCTGCTTACATACATTAATTCAGTAGCATCTGAACTCTATATTCCTCTGTCAACTATACCACTCTCAAGTTATTTTCAGTTGAGCACCTAGAGATATGAATAATGGGGATAACTCGCTCTCATCCTTATCTGGTTTAAAAAATGCTTTAAAACTTTTAATGGCACTGGGTGGGCCTTTCATACTTAAATTGAAAAACTGTCAAAAAAAAAAAAAAAAGACTGTCCAGGGAAATGCCATGTGGTTTCATTAAGTTTAGGAAACAAAGGTGTAAGCACTGTTGTTTATTTCTTTCAAGTCTCCTTTGATTCTCTATCCAATTTAAATGAAGCATGTTTTATGTCCTGTGAAGACCACTGCTGGTTGTAGAGAAGGACAGGCATTTGCATTGTAGTATAAAGTTCATCAGATGTATGACTGTCTTGGAAATTTATTATGGTAACTAACAGAATCAAAGAAAAATATTTTGTCACTTGGAATATTCAACTATTTGAGTACATAATAGTGATAATGAAAAGGCAGCAAAGAAGAGAAATAAAAGGCAGTGTATCTTAAACAAAATTGAATTTCTACGAAAGATATCCATGTTCATTGATGACCTTCTTCAAATACTTTCTGTTACACCTTAGATAATATATTTCCAATAGCTGTGGGTTCTTAAAAGAGAAAGGTACATTGTTGCTAATATAACAAAACTCATTGGAGGCTGCATAGGAAGGCAAGCTGTCTATTTGTTTATTTTCAACAGAAGTGAGTTTATTTTCTCATATCTATTCTTGTCCTGGATTGCAGGCATATTTTTTATGCTTTCTTACTCATTTCTTCATGATTACATGTAAAACAATGTTTGTGTATGTAGTCTAAGCAGGATTATCGCTGATACCACAGAGGACAAGGGTCGTCAACTTTGTCTCATCATGTCTCATAGACAAGTTGCACTTATCAACCATGGGCTTGTTTTTTGGATGAGCCTTTTGTGCCTCCATGTAACTGACAGTGATTGTGATCTTTTTACCTTCTCATTCTGTCCCTCCTCCCTGAATTTCATTAGGGAATTGTGCTGATCTCACATGCACCATTTCCTCCTCTGAGTGCAGTCTGCCTTTCATTTTCCTACTCTGAGTATCTCGAATTTATATGTAGATGTGGGCCATGATGTCTGATGACCTGATGATGTCGGTGCCACTGACACCTGCAGTTTCTTTATTCCTTATTCATGTAGTTTCTGTAGCTGTCATTCACATGTTCCTCATTATACATAATTCATATAATTTTAAAAGTTTTCTCATAAGTCATTATAAACAAAAGCATTTTCCTGCTTAGGAAATCTAGATATGAAAAATATTGACTTCATTGATTTCAGTATAGCTGTACTTATGCTAACTAATCTGGATTTTGTAATCACTTGCAGCGATTTGCTAGGCAGCTTGCATATAAACTTTGAGACAGGTACACCATGAGATATATACGAGAGCAAAGATCCGTGAATTTCAGTCTGTCACCTGTGATGGATAGGGAAAAAGAAAAATGCCCCTAAAAACCTTTTATATTTGCTTTATTTCATGCAGCATCTTCAAATACGACTGTCCATGGCCTAAAAGCAGCTGCCGCTAATTTTCAATAGGATTCCTAATTCCTAATAGATTGCAGGCTCTCTCAAAGGCTGCTGTGCAAGGAATCAAAGACTCCTTGTCCCAGATTAAGTGATGTACAACATCAGCAGCAATTTAACTTATACTGAGTAATGCTTTGCATCTTATAACAGGAAGTGATTATCATGTATCTGCCTGTGTAATGATAGAATCATGGAACGGTTTGGGTTGGAAACGACCTTAAAAGTCATCTACTTCCAATCCCCCTCCATGGGCAGGGACACCTCCCACTAGACCAGGTTGCTCAATGCCTGATCCTGGCCCTGAAGTTACCCATGAGGACCATAGTTTGTGAACATGAAGCTGTTTCTGTTTGTAGAGAGCCTCATCCACTCTGCCTTCCTGGTCAGGTGTCTTGTAACAGACTCCCACTACAAAATCATTATCGCAACTATCAAATATGGCTCATCCATCTTGCTCACTGCCATCTGTACAAATGCAGAATCAAAGTACTTTGCATTGCTCTAGAAGAATACAGAAATCCCACCATCTCTACGGAGAAGGACTTGGCAACATTGGTGGATGAAAAATTGGACATGAGTCAACAGTGTGTGCTAGCAGGTCAGAAGACCAGCTGTATCCTGTGCTGCATTAGAAGAGCCATAGCCAGCAGGTCAAGAGAGGTGATTCTTCTTTACTCTGCTCTTGTGAGACCCCACCTGGAGTGCTGCATCCAGCCCTGGCCCTCAGCACAAGAAACACATGGAAATATTGGAGAGAGTCCAGAGGAAAGGCATGAGGATGATCAGAGATTACTATGAGGACAGGCGGAGAGATTTGGGGCTGTTCAGCCTGGAAAAGAAAAGGCTTCAGGGAGACCTCGTACAGGAAAACTGGGGAGGGACTGTTTGCTGGGGCATGTAGCAATAGGGCAAGGGTTTTAAACTAGAGTGGGGTAAGTTTAAGTCAGACTTTAGGGAAAAGGCTTTCACCATGAGAGTGGAACAAGTAGCCCAGAGAGGTGGTGGAAGACCCACCTCTGGAGATATTCAAGGCTAGGCTTGATGAGGCTCCAAGCAACCTGATCTAGTACAGGATGTCCCTGCTTACTGTAGGGGGATTGGACTAGGTGACCTTTGAAGGTGCCTTCCAACCCTGTGAATTCTATGATCCTGTGACAAGGCTGGATTGGTGGAAACACCTTTTCATGAAGATGCATTTGAGAGTCTGATGTGGTTAAGCACAAAAGCCATTTTTTTTTATGTTTAAACTGTCTACATGGGGTAACTGTTCCATGATAGGTTTTAAATAGCCTCTGACTTGTGTGTAAGAAATGCATATAATGTCCTGCTTTCTACTGGCTCTGACAGTGCAGACAGAATAGCATCCTGAATTGCAAACAGGACAAAAGAAGTGAGAATTTCATGCCAGGACATTGTTTCCCTTTTAATTTTTTAAAGTCTTGGGCAAGGCCAATTGTTCCCCAAAGATAAAGAGGATCTTTTATGGGGACTGACAGGCTGGGGTATAACCACCACCGTAGTGAAATGGGAATGAATCAGGTTGTGTTGAGGGTCTGACAACATTCTATACTGATTTCAATGTTCTTAATTTGTATAAACATTAGTGTGACCCTATGAATTGAATGTCCTTCAGTGCTTTTGGCATATTAGGTGGGCTTCTGGTACAATTTAATCGAGAAGGAAGAAAGTTTGTGTGCTTGGAGAAAACAATGCTATATTGTAAGTGAGGAAGATCAAAAAGTTCTTTTCAAGAGCACATTTTGGACCCAAACTAAAATATAAATATGGATGTGCTCACTCTCACATTTTGAACATTTGTTTCAGTAGATAAAGCAATTGATAAATTTCATACAGTCAGTTGTCAACAACTAGCATTTCAAATATAAAACAATCAAGTAAAATTAAATGGTACTGGAAATGTTAATATGGAAGCATTTAGAATCATAGAATCAAGGGAATTGGATGGGACCTTCAAGGGTCATCTAGTCTGATGTCCTAGTGGACTGCATTAGTGTTGTAACTTTAAGAGGTACAGCAATAACCCCTTAAACAAACACAGTTCAATACTTACTCCAAAGCAAAGGCACATTTGCTTTGTAAATCAGAGCTCTTAGGATTTATGTATGCATAAGCTCTGGTGCAAACTGTGTTGTAGTGTCTGCTCTGAAGGTGAAATCTAGGATGGATGACATTCCTTTGCTGTAGATACGGGTGGCCTCAATGGGTTATCTTTATTCCTCAAAGTGAAATTCCTTTGGATGATGAAGAATTGCATTAGTGACTACCACTTCTCTGATTAATCATTCTTACTGGTGACTTAAACTTTTACATGTGTATACATAGCTGAGAAGGGCAAATGCTGTTGCACCAGCTGTGCCCAGCTGTACTAATAGAAACCCCTCCCACATATATCAAAATAAGGACATGAGATACAAACCTTCTTTTGGGACCTGATGAGGAATACCAAATATTTCTGGTTCAAAAAAGAGATAATATACTCAGTGCAGTCAATGCTGCACAATGCCGTGATAAGTTTGTAAATTCTTTCCAGATTAAAATACTTAAAAAGGAATTCCCTTTCTGGAATGAAGCCTCCTTTTATTAAGTAGATGTAATAATTGTCAAAGAAACCCAAATGAAAAGCCGTTCCTAATCACCGTAGAGCAATTACACCTTAGTTTTGAATGATCAATGCAAATATCTCTGTTGCCATTTAGTTTTAATCAGAGCATAGTCATATCAAAAATGTTAATTAGAATGCAGATTTCTACTCAACCTTGCTTAGAAGGAGAAACGCATCAATAAAAATAGTGGCATGGATAAATGAACAGGTTGATGGAAAAACCCATTATCATTTATTTGAATGATGAGTTTTTCTCTTCTGAAAACGTCTTTGCTGAGAGCAAAGCTTTTAATATATTTAAATTTACCTTTCAAGCACAGAAGAAAACTATTCTCTGGAGAAAATGAAGCTGTCTGAAACATATTTAGGTATGATGAAATAAACATAATGGACCTATTGCAGCATGCTAGGGCTTCTGATGATGTGCATCTATTTTGAGATACTTCAGGGCAGTGCAATTACTGATGACATGACATGAAACAACACAGGCTTCTGATTTCAGTGGATTTATATCAGCTAAAGACCAGGCTCAGATGGTAGCACACTGTGAATATCTTTAAGAAACATGATACTGAAAGTGGATAAGAGGTCAGGAGCCTAGGAAACTGCATTATTGATGATCACAGTTTCACTGTGATGATCATTATTGATGATCACAGTGCACAGTGAGCCTATGACTTTACCTTACACCTGGCTGCAATAACAGCTTAATCTGGTCCTTCCTTCACTTGTGCAGCCCTATGGCATCTCTGTTGTGCTGACACAACTGCCTGTGGTATGCATCAGGTTTCAAGTGAGACTAATTTGAAAATTAAGAAATTAATAGTGGGATTTTTTTTAGATTTTCTTTCTCTTCAGTTTGTAATTTGCAACAGAACTGCATAGTGACTCTAGTGCTCTAGTCCAGTGGTAGTTCATTCTGTGACACAGAAGTGATGGGAGGAAGGGATGGGGCCTCAGATCATTAACTCCACTGAGTTTTTGATAGTGTGGAGCCTTACCTTGAGGCTGGTTTGTGATTACTTCCTCCCTTCACCATTATTTTAGCAAATAGATTCTGCTAGGGGTTACATACATTGGAGAACATGTGAAAAACAGTTTGATATTTTTCTAAGGATTTTCAGGTGGTACCAGACCTGAAGCACCTGCCCAGGGAAACTGTTCTTTGAGGAAATTCTTAGTAAATTAGAATGGTTCTGCAATGTATGACATTTATTAGCCTGATTTGTAGCAACTATAAACTAGCTTTTCGGATTTTGGTAGCACTATGGGTTGAGTGTTTTTATTTTTAGTAAATCAGCCTCTTAATTCATGGGACAATTTATTTCCACTTCTTATTTTCCATTTCTTCAGAAAATTTGTGCTTCTGTTATCTGATAAACACCATTTGTTCAAGAGGTACTGGGAGTACAGGTGTGTTTCTGAGAGGAGGAGCATGAGCCTCTGCTGGTATCTAGCTTTCTCATGACTTCTGCTACAAAGACTATTTTCTTGTGTTTTCCCTGTCTCTCATGGCTCATTGTCTTGGAGCTTCTAAATATTTCTATGTGCTGAAACTGCCTTTCCATTAAAGCACTGGGGCAAACAACATAATTGATTGTAGGCGTGATACATTTCTGAGGAGAGCTACATGACCTGATTGCCTGACAGAGCATGAGAATGGATCTGATTACTGGAGAAATATTTTCCTGTACTGTGAACTCAAAAGAGAATCTTGTAAAGCTTTTGCTTACCTGATAGCAGGGAGACAGTGCCATGATCTTTGCGGACAAGAGTCTTCCTATGCACCAAGCAATGGAAGATAGAGGCATTAATGTTAACGTTATTAATATTATTGTTAATATAATTTCTGTTTGTGAAGTCCTAGCTTTTGCCATCAGACAACTAAATGTCTCTTTCCTCAGCTGCAGTATATATATATGTAATTACATACAGTATAGAGAGTGCTGGAAAATTACCTGTGTATGCTTCTTTGAAATCACTGTTGTGTCAAACATAGATCCTAGAATTGTTTAGGTTGGAAAAGAACTTTCAGATCACTTAGTTTAACCATGAACCTAACACTGACAAATCCATCACTAAACCATATTGTTATGTACTACACTATCCAATCTCTAAAATATCCCCAGGGATAGTGACTCAATCATTTCACTGGGCAGCCTGTTCCAATTCTTGATAATGCTTCCAGTGTAAAAAATTTTCCTCCTATCCAATCTAAACCTCCCCTGGCACAACTTTAGGCCATTTCTTTTGCCCTATCACTTATTACTTGAGAGAGGAGACCAACTCCTACCTCTCTACAATCTCCTTTAGGGCACCTGTAGAGAGCGATAAGATCTCTGCTCAATCTCCTTTTCTCCAGGATAAATGAACCCAATACTCTCAGCCACTTTTTATTAGTGTTGTGCTCCAGAACCCACACCAACTTGGTTGTCTTTCCTTGGACAGTCTCCAACACCTAAATGCCTTTCTTGTAGTGAGTGGTCTAAACTGAACAAAGCATTAGAGGTGGGACCTCACCATTGCTGAGTACAGAGGGCTATAATTTCCCTACTTCTACTCACCACATTATTCTTGATGTAGACCCAGGAAGCTATTGGCCTTCTTGGCCACGTGATCAACTGCTCGCTTATATTCAGCCAGTAGTCCTTTAGTCTATCTGCTCTTCTTGTTCTTATAGATATGTTAAAGATTCATGACACTCACACTCAAAATCAAGAAATCTGTTGTACAGGAATTAATGTGTGGATGATTTAGCAATGAAAACCTTTCTGTCTTATGAATGAGTAAACTATGACCATAAGTTCTGATAAAAACATGTGAGCTGTATTCTGATAGTCTATTCACTCTCTGCTCTGTGATGCATGGTTCTTGTCTGTGTAATTGTGTGGGATCAGGTCAGTGCCTGTGTCTGAGTGCTTTTGGAAACATCAGGCCTAAGAGATATCTGGGCAGCAGGAAGTGCCATTGATGACATGGCTGTGTGAACTGATGCAAAAACTAACAGGTCATTCAAATTAAAATTTCACGGACATTTGACCAGAAAATAATATTGATCAGATCACACATGCCTAAATATTTTGTTTCAAATGACAGACATTTTTTGAAATTATTCCTCTTAAATGATCGCATCATGAGAGTGTAGGCTTGCCTTCTTAAGTGAAATCAAATGAATCCTGGGGTCTATGGGTAACTAATAGAGCAGACAGTGGTAGTCTGTCTGCTTGTGAATGGTATGACAGGGTTTAGCTGGTTTATTAAGATGAACATTGAATACAAATGGACTTCATACTTTGCTTTTATATTTCAGTTTCTCACATCAGTAGAAGGTCAAAGCATTAATTTGTGATGTGTGCATATAATTTAATACTAATTGCTCATATATTGGGAGGATAGACTTGGCTTTCCCTCAGGGTCATGTTCACTTTCTTTGTCTTAATTTCATAATACACTGTTAAATAGGAAGGACTAAGTCTGTGCTGTATAAGGGAGGAGAAAAAGTTAACTTTTCATTATTATCAGGGCAGTAAGAATATACGGAATTACATCCCCAAATCACATCAGCTAAAATGAATACTCACTAAGTTCATATACCAGCACTAGAATTGCTATTTTTTCTGTTCATTATGTCTGCTTGTGCTTGTATCTAACATACATACTTTAGGAAAAAAGATAGGATAGATTTTTGCACATTAATAGTTATTTTACTCTTTTTCAGACAGAAGAGGAAAAGTTTTTTTAAATTTTTGGCATCATTGTTCTTGTTCTTGTGAATAGTTTTATTTTAAATGCATGATAGTTTTATTTCTCTTTTCTTATCCTTACCTCTTTTCAAAACTCAAGACTCAAGTTGGATCTGATTCGTCACATTCAAAGGTTTGAAAATCATGTCTTTTTCAAACAGTTGGTTCAGATGTACCTTAGTGTGGACATACTTAAAAATCAGTTCTAATTCTTCAAAATCTACTTACCATATTTTGATAATGTGTGAGCTGCTTTTTGTTACCTCTTACATAGGAACATGCTCGCTGAAATCTGTGGCACAACTTGTGTGAAAAAGATAGCACACGTAGTACCAAAGCTTGTTTTGCAGTCCATTGAATTTCTATTGAAGTCTCTAGCAGGCTTTTGCCTGAATAATGGCTAATCTATGTGCCAAATATATTTTAGAAACAATATGTACTGTAAAAAACAGTTGACTTTATAAAAAATAAGATTAAGAACTTCCTAGTGAGGGATGAGTGTGAAACTCCAAACTCCACTAAAGAAACTAAAGAATCAGATAATTTGAGTAGTACTTCACAATAAAATAAGTTCAAAGTAGGGTGTTGAATATTATAATGTATCAAATAGTTCACATCATGAATCTTTTCCACTACCTTGGTAAGAGTGTACAAGGTTTTTTAAACAAAATTATGGCTATTCCATGAATTAGTCCAAGATAGAGAAGTGGTGGTTTAATGTAGCCTGATGTACAGGGTGGTTCTGCTGGCTAATGGATCTTTTCTGAGCAATAGTATTTCTCTGGAAAATTTCCATGGAATTGTGTTCTCCTGTTTAAGCTGGAGTAAGAGCAACTAATTACTTGATTCAGATACTGGATGGCTAATCTAGTGTTAAAAAGATGAATAACCTTTTTCTACTGTTGTCTCAGGCATCACTGAATTCTGAAAACTTGTTAATTATGTTGAAAATACAACCAGCTTCTGTTTTCACATTATTCACCTAGCCTTGCAATGATCTCAATCTGGAGAGAGAGCATGCAGCAAACTGCCATTAAATCTTCCTTGAGCAGACTGACTTGAAATATCCTCTGCTTAGCAGGGGTGTGGTGGCTGTAGGGTAAGAGTGGCTTGAGAGGCTTTGCAAGGGCTAAATACAAGAAGTGCATCAACATGGATGGATTCAAAAAGTCAGGATTGTTACGTGATAACCATCTAACACTAATGATAGCTGGCTCAGCTGTTCTACCTTTATTTCTTCACACCTTTATTTGGTTTTATAGTCTCAAAGCCTCACCACTTGTATCTCACCCCTCACCTGGAAGAGAATAGCTCATGGAATACAATAAAAATGTTCTACAGGGGTAACTCCTTTCACATTTTGTGGCATTTTTGCCACTCTGAAAATGTGCATATCAGTTTATCTTGTAAGCAGGTCTCATTTAGACAAGATCACACAGCTAATACTTTTGGAAATCCAGTTAGCATGACTTCTGGACTTAGTCTTATAAAATGTAAATTCGTATTATGACTCATTTAATTTTAAAAAACTTCTTCAGAAGTTTAAAACTATAGCAGTAACAAGTATAACAGTGGTCACATTATAGAACAGAAGGCAGAACAGGCTGCTCTGTTAAACCCTGAAGTACATCCAGAATGTTGCTCAAATTACACAATAGACATTTATGCAAATATTGAAGCAGTTAAGGTGCAAACAACTCCTACTAGTTACTTTTTTGGGGGTTAATATATCATAATTTCTGTAGAATGGAAAGTTGTGATTTTTAATGCTCTTAATTTGCATTTTTACTAATGTAATGGGATACATAAAGACAGCTGTCATTTACAATTTCTTTTATGAGAGCTAATAATGTGGTTGAGCTTGCTGCACATTCCCGACTTACTGTGGAAAGTAGAATGGGCTGTATTATGTACTGAAGGAACAACAAAACTAAATCATGAAAGGACAGTTGAATTGAGGATATGAGACATCTCTTGAATTAAGTGTTTCATGCCAGCTGTAACTTCTTTGGTAAGCAAAGATACAGAATTAAAGTACTCAACAAGAGTTATGCTTCTTTGTTATGGTTCTCCCCTGTGAATAAGCACAAATGCTGAGCAAATATGCCCACCATACAGGTTTTTTTATCACTATAAGAAAAATCTGTAAATCAGGTTTGTAGCAAAATCTTGACTACCGTCTTAGCCTATTGAAATAAAAAGAAAATTTGTGCACAAATAAACATTAAAGGCACTGTTTTTCTGAGCGTGGAGGAAAAAGGAGAAGGAAAAATGCAATATTCACAATTAGAGCTTACCCCTGTGACTTTCTCATTTCTGGATGATGTCTGGCAATATTACCAGCAGTGGGGAAAGGGAGTTACACCCATGTCTTTTCTATTAAGAGTTGAGTGACGCATCAAAGAAGAAGTCAAGGAAAAAGAAAGTTTTTCTTGTCTGCTTATTTTAAACATCTTAAAGATTTTTTTACTAATTAGGCATTAAAGCATTAAAGATTATAGCTGCAAAAATAAAACTAAAGAAAAAATAGTAAGGATAGAGACTGTTGCAAGTATAGCATGTAAATGTGTCCTGGAAGGCTTATAGTACGATTCATTCCTCTACTGAAATAGAATGAAAATGCTCTTTACTGCTGTTACTTTAAGGCTGGAAATTCTTGAGTATTCTTTTACAGCAACATAGTGACAATACTACATTCCATTTTTTATTTTAGATTGCTGTTTCTCTCTGTTTTCAGACTCTGGAAAGATACTGTCAGAGAAAAGCCAAAATGTTTCTTTTGGATTTTGGACAAATAGGGCTGGGATGTTCTATATTTGGTTACTGCATTTAGTTCTAAAAGAGCACAGCCTTATGGTGCCCAAAGGATGCATGCTGGATTTGGTTAGGATTCTCCTCTGCTTTCTTTAGGTTTAGAAATTCATGCTTTGGGCAAACATAAAGTTGAAGGATTTGGATTTCTTTTTTTCTTTAACCGAATGTAATTTTCTCCAAAGATATTTGTGCATGATCTGTATCAGTTCACATGGTTTTATCAGCCCCTGCAGCTTTTTAACAGTTGCATAAAATAACAAAATACTTATATTGCTAATCACAAGGAAAGTTTATTTATTTTCTGTCTTTAACTGAAGCTAGTGACAAAGACTTTTTGTAGTGTAAGAAGTTTCTGTGTGGGAAGAACAGCAATTTTTGATCAACAAAGTAGGGGAAGGAAGTTAATAAGTTTTCTTGTGTTACTTTAGTTTTTTAAGAAAAAGTAATGGAAAGTCAAAATGCAAAAATACATGGGAAATCTGTCTTGCACCACATTCCATGAGACTTTTATCCTTGGCCACTGAAGAATTGTTGAGCTCTCCATGTGTCTTTTCCCCCTATAATTCCATCCATTCCATTCTCGATGCTTGATCTTTTTAAAGGAGAAACTGAACAAAACAGGAGAAAACATGAAGAAAGATTCTTTTACTGTAGGCACACAGAGAAAATACTTTTTTGAGGGAGCAGCATTTTGAGGTCAAAATAAATTGGATTGCACTCCCAAGAAGAAACTTGAATAGCGAAGTTAAGTTCTTAAAAACAGCTATCTTGGCTCATATAGTACTATCTTTTCACTGGCATCGGTGTCATTAGAGCCACATTATCTATACTCTCAAGTTTCAGCGAAAAAGCCTTTGAAAGGCTTTCCACAGATTGAGTGCTGGAATAACAACACTAAAGTGAAGGTTTTCTCTCTGTCTTCTGCTTAAGCTTAAGCTACTTGCTCCCAGCTCAAGCTCTTTGGTTGTGGTCTTTTTTTAGCTCCCTTGTAAATTTATGGAAAATTGTACTACCTCTTATTGGATTGCAGTCTGTTAGATGTAATGTGACAAGCTCTTTTTGGTGTCCTTTTTTTCCTATTTAAAATTCCATTGAGTTTCAACCACAGCCAGGAGATATGACCATGCAGATGCTCATGCAATTCTTCTCCTCAAAAAGGGAAGTGAAAAGAAGCAGAAAAGG
Source organism: Turnix velox (assembly GCA_013400935.1). Classification (NCBI taxonomy): domain Eukaryota; kingdom Metazoa; phylum Chordata; class Aves; order Charadriiformes; family Turnicidae; genus Turnix; species Turnix velox. The sequence goes on from VZTY01033816.1 coordinate 659,613, forward strand.
AGGGAAAACTGAAAGAAGAAAGCCTCATGAATTTAATGGGACAATAACAGAAAATGAAAATAACAATAATACCAATGACACAAGTCACTCTCACCATACAGTGAACTTGTACCTTCCTGAGCATTTAAATATTGAGCATGATATCCCTGATATTCCATTGGCCATTCCTTTGCTCTGTCTATGCTTCTTCTCAGCTTCTCGGGGAAGCTAGAAAAATACCTAGAAAAATATAAAAATAAAAATAGTCCTAGAAAAATATAAAAATCATCTAGCAATAGCTAAAACAGTATTCAGTATAGACATTCCTTTCACAGAAATCACAAGAAAGAAAATTAATACTTTCCTGATGAAAATGAAGGCAATTACAGAATATAGTTTTGAAACTACTTCTTCAGGAAATCATGTATGATTTAAAAAGATTACTTTACACTATTCCATGACCCAACTCATTTTTTTCTTCAAAAAGTCATCTTGCTAATATTTTCTTGTGACATTACTAAACAAATTCCTGCTAAGTTACTTTTTTTGTAAATGGCTATTGGTTTCAAAGCCTTTTGGAATGGCTGAGACTGGTCAGAAGACAGCTGAGGCTGAAATGGGAGAACAAGTAATTCTGTATCCAAAAGTACTTTCATCCTAATACATGTCAATAATGATAAATTATCAGTTGTATTTAGCTAAATTACACCATGACACTAATTCCTCTGGGACAGAACACTTTGATACACATTTCTGTTTCTTTATGCTTTCCCTTCATTTGTCTTATTGTCCCTTCTTGAATAATGCGGGAGATCTTGAGTTTTTTGTAGAAATTAATGAATAGTTTTTAATACCAAAATGGTTTTTTTCTGTTTCTATGGTTCAACTTTTTACTAGTGCTCCCATGAATAGTTTGTATCCATGCTGAAAACTGAGGTTTTCTTGACAGCCCTGAGGATCTTTAAACCTGTCACTTTAAAATGTGTTGCTCTCTATTTCAGTTCTGCATCTGGCAGATTGTCAGGACACACAGGGTCACGTTTTGAAGCAGAAAGTCTAAAAGGCTCATCTTTGTAATTCAAACGTTTATTTTGAAAGCTGAGCTACTAAGGCACAGCCTCTTGTTTTCCTCACCATTTTGCTCCCAGCAATCAGCCCTGTTTCCAAGGAAGGCTCATTCTTTTGAAAGACATCATGAAGAGGAACCATGGGTTGGTACAGTTAAGTCTCAGTAACACATTTTGAAACAAGTAGCTCACTAAGAGATACAATTCCACTTTAAAAAGGTTTCTGGAATAGCTGGAAACACTAAATTGTACTTTTGTGCAAAACAGGTGGAAATATGTTTTTCCCATGCTGGGTCTCCCTTCCTGACTCCCAAGTCAAATGTTAGAAGAATAAAAAAAGTAAAAAAAGCTTGATTGACTAGCAGTTCAGCTTATATATTTATTTTGGTTTGGTTTTCCACTGTAGGAAGTGGGAAGCATAGTAAAATCATTCATTCCGTTTATAAAAGCAGAGCATCACTAATTATAGGATCATAACATCTTAGACCATCCTGTTTACAATATTCCTCAAACTGGCATGTAAAGATAAAATTAGGAAACACTAACCAAACTAAAATCAGCCCCAAAACAAAGCAAATATTCTGCTTTCTTTAAGCCTAAACTGTAGGTGAATGTTAATGTATTTTTCATCTCTTCTCCTCTCTCTGACTGTGGAAACACTGGGGAGGGAAGCACTTTATATCTTCTTCCACTTTTTGTTGATTTCTTTGTCAGCATACTGGTTCCAATGTAATTTTTATGAAAAAAATTGTAGAAATTAATCCAAGCAGTGCCTGCAATGCTGTTTAGCTTTCTTCTCACACCTGTTTCCTCTGGCTGGTGGGTTTTTTTCTCTCCTGGAGAGAATGAGATGAATGTCAACAAGCTGTCTGAAAATCACATTTAGAGAGCCTGTCTATGAGGAGAGAACTGTGAACACTCAGTGTTGATAATCTCAAAATCGGAAGCTCAAAATGCATAACATGCATAAACTAAAACTAAACATTAAAGTACAAGGAAAATTCATTTGAATCTGCTTCTACTTACAGGTGTAGTACCTCCTGAAGCCTGCTGTCACACAGCTGTGATCTTCCCAATACATGCATTTTTGATAAAGTGCTTTTTCTGTCTTTTCACCATTTGCAGAATATTTTTTTAGTTGTCTGAAACTGCAGCTTCAGATTCTTCTGATCCTTGAAAATTAAATGCATTAATGGTCCTCATTCACTACAACACTTATTTTCCTTCGCCTCCAAGAATTGATGCTTTGCTTTTTTTCTAACACCAGTGTTGTCAGTCTGGTTTACTGTGTTGGACCCATTAATTAACTGTTTTCTGCTTCCCTTGATGACTTGAACTCTCGGAGGTGCATATGCACTTTTTATGGTCACTGCTTCTGGCATACAAGGAAAGAAGCAAAGAGAATATCCTCCATTTTTCCTAAACAGAAAGAGAAGCGGAGCTCAAAAATCACTTGTGTGTGAAATGCCTTAAGAGTTAGGGAAAAGTAGCAGAAATTTTTGTAAACAGCATGGAGATTCTTTCCTGAGTAACCATGTTATTAACTCTGTTTCTTCCATCAGTGTCAAGAGAGTTAAAAATAGGTGATCTTGAAAACATTCCTTAGCTCCTCTGCTCTCTGTCTGATCTTGGTTTATCCCAAGCTTAAGATAAGACCAGAAGATTGTGATATGAATAAATAAAAATGATATCTTGTCTGAAAACAAAGATGAGAAGAAGCTATGAGGAAAAAGCAGAATACCCTGCAGAATATCTCAAGTAGTTGCTATAAACCAGGAAATCAGTTTTCCAATTTTTTTCTCTATCTAAACAGAGATTAATTTGTTCAGAAAAATTTTATTTGTGTAGGTTTTGTGTAGGTGAGATGGCACAAGTGCCAGTCAGTATTGCCCTTTCTCTGTATGAGTAGAAGTGTTGAGCATTCTCAGAACAGTTGATAATGTTAACAGGGCTTGTTTTTCAAGCCTAGAAATTAATCTTAAAATAGCATGTGCTTTTTCATTGAAAAATGCGATCTATGGAAAGTCTAATGAGACTTTTCACTTCTTTCAGCACAATAATACATAGTTTTTAACAAACTGACACACTTTAATTCAAAAGTGAGTATGAGTAGTTAACATGAAAAAAGTGGAATTTTGGTTTTCAGTCCATGTGAAATGTTTGGAATTAGCTCAATATACTTCACCTCATGAATTTCTGAATAGCTCAGAGGCCAATTATCAATCTTAACTAAGCATAACAACTGCTTTAGTGACTTTCCACATGGCAATTTATGTTAATTTATAGATACACATGCTGTAAGACTAAACCTTTACACAGGAGGTATTGTAACTCACAATGATGTGTGCCATGCAAGACCATATTCATGTCAGTTCCAAGAAAAAAGGAACAGATTGACATTTTAGAACTGAAAGGGAAATAAAGTTTATTTTTTAAACTAAATTAACTAATCCATGACTACATACCAATAAAAAACCCTAAAATATAAAGCCATAATTTATGTTTTCATCTCTCTCATTTGGAGAGAGGAAGTACCATATCTGGGATGCTCTTTGCCTACCTGCTGGTAGGAAATGGATAAAGCAAATCAATGGTGGGAGGAGTATGGGGGTTCCTTCCCTCCCCCTTAATTTCTTGTTAGTGGTTTAGACTGACTTGTTGGGTGAATGTTTCTTACACCTGTGACTTGGGTAGAATCAGCAAAGAAGCTCTGGGAAGGTAGGAGGAGTGGCTGCTGGTAATTTGGGAATCTATCATGATCTGGTTCTTTTTTTCAAACATGCTGAAGGAAATGCAACTACCCTTATTTTACATGTGTACCCCCTCAGGAAAGCAAGCTGTCTTTTCCCTGTTTGTGAGAACAGTCTATTAATCATCTTTTATTTTTCCTGTCAGTGCTAAAATTGTGTTTCAGTGTTGCATGAACTGAAATCTAAAAGCAGTAGAAAAGAATATAATTAAGAATAAAAAATCTGTGGAGAAAAGATATACAAAAAAGCCAGGAGACCACTGTTTTGGTGTATTGCTTGGTTCTTCAGTAACCAAAAAGTTAAATGAATGTAGACATAGAGCTTGATAGCACTGAGTACAATGTTTACTTGGCTATTCAGTATTTCTTTTACCCAAGGATATAAGAACTCTCCTTTTCTCACATCTTTCCCTGATAGAAGCACTGCATTCTGTGCGCTTCGGAGAAAAGAAAAAGGCTGGCACCTATTTTTACTGCAGGGGAAGGAGAGAGGAAAAAGATGGGTGACAGAGATGTTTATGGGGTGCAGAAGCTGTGCCCACAGTATTGGCTGCTATTCTGGAATGGCCAACCTCTGCCACCTCTGGCACAGCCAGGTCTGGCAGTCTGTTGTTGTTGATGTTTGCCTCTTTCCCCTGCTGTCACTGCCTTGCTCGCTGCCATCTGGCATCATAGCAGATTTTGTTAGCATGATGACAGAGAAGTAGATTTTCATAAGGCTTATTTCATTGGAAAATCCTGGCAAACATTGTTTGCTAATATACTATATTTAACTGAGTGGAGTCTTAATGATGGGGACAGTGGAGAAAGTCTTCAACCAAATCACATATATAGTTTTGGACAAAGATTCTTTCTAACAAAGTTAAAGCTGAAGGAAATACTTGGATTTTGTAAAAATGATGGCATGAACAAAACCCACATGAGCAGAATCTGTTGAATCTGAGAAGAAAGGACTGGAGATGACACAGGGGTTTATAAAACCACACTACATCAGAAAAGAGAGCTAAAGGGTGATCTTGGTATTGACAGCTATCTAACTGGTGGGAGTAGAGAAGATAGGACCAAGATTTTCTCAGAAGGAACAACAGAAGGTGAGCACTAAGTTGGACAACTTTCCCTGTACTGTGTTTTGTTTTTCTTTTTTCTTTTTTTTTTGTAGCTAGAACAATCTTGGTAACACATCAGTGTTTGCGCTAGTGCTGAGCAGTACTTCCATAGCACCAAAGCTGTCCAAATACACTCCTCCCCACCAAAAGGCCAGTAGGCTGGAGGTAGGGAAGAGGATGGCAAGGAACTTAGCCAGGAGAGTTAACCCGCATTGGCCAAAGGCATATTCCATACTATGTAGTATTATGTTCAGAAATAAAAGCCAGGAGCAAAGAGGATGAGGAGCACTCATAATCAAGGTGTGTGTCTTTCAAAGCAACTGCTGCATATACTGAGGTTTGCTTCCCAGGCAACGTTTGGATGTCACCTACTCATGGGAAATAGAGAGTCTGTTTGTTTGCCTTTGTTTCCACATCTGGCCCTTTCTTTTTAAAATTAAATTGCCTTTAATTCAACCCACAATTTTGAATCTTATTTTTCCCTCATCCCACTGAATAAAGGAATTTAGAGTGCATCTTGGTGGACACCTTGGCAGCTAACCAAGTTCAGCCCATCAACAGTCCTTTCTGACACCTAACTGGATGGAATTCAAGATAAGGGCAGTGTCTGGGAGAGGAAATGGGAAAACATGGACTACAATATATGAACTAAAGCGGATTGAGATTGTGCTGAGAGCTGGAGCAGTACTTGATCTGTCAGGCATTTGTGAAGACTAGACCTTGCAGAGAGACAATCTTGCATAAGGGAAAGGCAATTTAAAGCTATCTAGCTACTCGGGAAGGAAAGAAAAGTTTACAAATGTGTTTTTACTTTTCTTACATTTTAGCTATCATTTTATCATATTCCTTTTCCCCAAGGATATCAAAATTGAACCTGAAAGTTCACATAGCTCAGCACTGTTACCTAAAATCTGCCATACAAGATCTCATTGAGAAGTCCAACAATAATAAATATGAGCTATAGTAACTTCATATAATTAAAGCTTACTGATTAAGTTGTCTTAAAATCAAAATCCAATTACATAGGTACTTCTGGTTTGGACTGGAATCTAGCACAGAATTCAGGAAAAAATTGAGATGGATAGCTATATAGCTTTATGCTAATTTGTGATTAATAATACTTGCTTAAGGATCCTGGATTTAGCATGTTCTATTTAACATTAAATATTCAAGTAGAGCATTATAGAAGAATATATTTTTCCTACACTGTAAGTATTGCTTTTTGGAGTATTCTTATCAAAATCTATGGGTAGTTGATTTATCAGTTGCTTAGAGCAGTGGGATTAGGATTATAGTAAAGCTTGACAAGAAAGTGAAAATATCTTGACACTTGCTAAATTATAGTTTTGTCTTCATGATGAGTTGTCTATTTCCTTAAAGTCTTTAGGCCTTTAGGCGAGCAGGGAAACAGCCTAATTGCAGTGACCAAACCAGAGGTTGTATGAGGTTAATAATTTATTGCTGACATTTGATGTCCAGCAAAGTCAATAAAAACTATATGCTAGCAAAAAAGAATATTGAGAAGGATAAGAATATACTTGAAGGAAAATGGTAAAAACTGATCAAGTGTTACACATTAGAAGGCATACACATTGGCATGTGTTTCTTTGGGTTTGTAGTTATATTGTTTTCTCCTTCTTTTTTGAACTCTTGATACACATGAAGTTTCAAACACTGGAAAACTTGGTTGTGAATACTGCACATAGGTAAAATGCAAATTTAAATATATAACTACTAACACATCCCATCATTGCTATGCTTGAGAAACCAGCAGCTCTGATAGTTTAAAATTATTCAAGTATCTTTAGTATTCATTCAAATGAGTAAATTAAATTAAGGTGTGGAACAGATGATCCTTGAGAACCCTTCTGATCTGGTATTATATGATTCTAAGAAATGTTGCTTTATTGTATTCTCACAACATCTACAGTTATTTTGGCAAAGTTGCCTGGTTTTCTAAAGAGTAATATAGATAAAATTTAAAAAATTTAAGAATATTCCTTTTCTGCAGCAGTTATTGAAGTAAGCAATAAGGTCTTAGTAAATATAAACAACTTGCTCCTTTGGCTTGTCTTTTTTGACATGTCTGTCTTAGTAATATTTTAATTTTTGCCTTGTGTCTTGTTGAGTCAGTATAAGATGACATGACATGATGGATTAAAAGTAAAATGACATGTCAAAAAGTGAAAATTTTCACTTGAAAGTCATACTTAAAAATCCTATATTCAGATAAGCCATCAAGTGGAGAACTTTTTTTCTTCAACATATATTAAAAAAGCCATCAATCTTAAGGTAGATATGCTCTTGAGGATTTCTTATCATCCTAAGAGATAACAGTTCTTCTGAGGGAAGCCAAATTGGATGAACTTGGATGAACTGGGAAATTCAAAAGTGCTGCCTTCAGGTGTGCCTCCTCTTCTCAAAGCAGCACTTTGTCCTTCTGAGGGAAAAAGCCCATAGTTATTAATGAGGAGGAAAACTAGTGGTGACATTAATGGCTAAAGATTCATATGGTAAATAGAAAATACCAGAAAAGGCACTCTTGCTTCCCCAATGGAATAGCACATTAGTAGCTGAGAAATTTTCTTAAATGCTTGATAAATCCTCAATATTGGCATTTCTGATTGTTTGCTGATATTTTATGAGAAAAGGTTCTAAAATCTAAGGGATTTCAATGTATGCTCTTTTTCAAACGATTTATTGAGCAGATTTGTCAGTTGCAGTGTTCCCCAGGCAGATTTAATTATGGATTTCTTGAAGCCCATAACTGCTATTTAGCAATTACCATAGATGCTATTGACAGTATAGACCATCCTCTTCCCCAGTATATCAATTTCATAATCAGCTGAATAATATTTAATCTAGGTTGTCAGGATTGGGGGTTTTTTTTCAGTCATTGCTCAAGCATGTAGAAAATTTATCATTTTCAGTTTAAAAGTCATATGATTTTATTTTTTCAGTCTTAATAATAGCTTGACTACATGGATTTTGAAAAAAAGCATTATCAGATTTAACATACTGTAAATCATCAGGAGGCTCTAACAAGGTAAGCAATAAATTGTACTAGTGGGTTTCCTAATGACCTCTAGGTAAAACCTATTTATAGGCTTCATCTCATGAAAACCATCATCATTAAAAGCAGATCTTGCCAATATATAAACCCACAAAACTAAGAAAAATATATTTAAAAGTGGATGACAGTTTCCTCACAAAACACTTTTTTATTATTTCTACTGCACAACTGTCCTCTAAAAACAAAAAGTTTGAATATCAGAATGTCGTTACTTCTTATGTACATCTTTTTTTAGTTTCCTATTCTCTAAATGAAACAAATCACACTTCAGTGTTTCCTTGTAAACTGAGTGTTTCTCTGTTTTGGCCTTTAAACCATTATGCTGAACAGCATCTGAGGCTTAATTATAACTAAATTGAAAGGAAAAGTTGGTAAAATAAAAAAGAATTAGTTTAGTATTTTTATAGCTTTTTGTTGTGATCCACAATCTTCCAAGATCCATTTTTGACAAGTTAGTATGTTTCTGCAAAGGCAATGATTTCCTATTTGTGCACTATTTTCCCTTCTGAAATACAATCTAGAATTTTCTTACTGCTTCTTGCTAATTTTTCTCCCTGTTTTGTCAGTCGTTCTGAATCTGTATCCTCTCTTTTAAAATATTCATAATCTTGCCTAAACTGTTATTGTTTACAGTTTTTGTGAATAAATTTTCCATTTTATCAAAAAAAATGTTCCATAATTCAAGGGCAACTGAGCAGAATAGACTCCCAAGTAGAACTCTATTGGAAGCCACCTGCAGTGCCCTGACAGTGTAATGATGCATAAGTTTATTTGCTTTGCTTTGAGATTTTTTCTTTTTTTTCTTGTTTGTTTATTGATTTAGATAGGGTTTCCTTAATTTATGAGGTGTTTGCGCATAGAAGGCATCAAAATCTTTGCAAATATATATTGGGTTAATTTGGCCATATGTTTAGATAGAGGAAAAAACAGCTGCTTTGCCATAGGAATGCAGGTACCAGAAGGCCCCTGTGGGAAAAGCAGATCAGGTTTCCAGTGACTTTTGAGTCCTTAGAAACTCGCAGATTTTTGGATGTGTTCTCAAAAAGGATAGATAGATTTTCCTTACTGCTTGGGCTATGCTATCACTACCTCATCCTATAATTTTGACTTTTAGAGACATTGCTTCTTCTGTCAAACTACATTTCTTTTTTTATTTTTCTGCTTCTTTCTTTAAAGTGCCATATCTGTAAGTATATAATGATAGTTCATATTTATATTTACAGTGGCAGTCTGTTCTTTAAAAGAAAAAGAATAACTATGAGATTTTGTCACAGTAACACCCCCATTTTAAAGTCTGAGTTCCCTCTATAATTGTTTTAACACAGGACATCAATGTCAACCTTAACAGAAGAAATGATGGGAAAAAATAAGGAAAAAGTAATTACTAAAATGGCAGTTAACTTTTCATGGAAAAAACAGATCCAAATGACAAATATTCCAATTAACTAATTGACTTCCACAATAATTTTTTATATTACTGCTATGTTTTGAAAGAATATTTAGAAGGCAACCTCAAGCTATAGTGCATGTTGAGTGGAGTGCTTGCACAATGATATCCATCCACTGCTTTTGAAACAATCTGTTTTGATTATAACTTTTTGAATGATAAAGTTTTTTTCATGTTAATGTTTCTGTCCATAAGTCATCAAAAGTACCAGTGAATTCAATTGAACACGAGGATTCACCTTGCTGAAGTCAATGACAAACATGAAATAGCTTTAATGGAGTCTGTACAGCTTTGTTGACGCAGTAAGTGTGTTATTATTCAACTAAGTTAAGCATCAGTGATAAAATAGTTTTTATTTTGATTTGTTTACTTCATTGTATTACTAAATTCTATATGCTTGCCTTCCTGTAGAGAATTCATCATGGCTCCATCATGACAAAGATGTCATTTCTAACCTTAATAAACTCTATTATTGATTATGTCATAAAAGCAGGCTCCACAGAATATTAAGTGACTCTTTTAGTCTTGTAGCTTGCAGTTAAATCACTTGTGGCTTTAACACCGTGTTTTCCTTTAACTGACAATCTCTGAAGGAGTCAATGTAAGATTGAAAATGAACAGCGAGTATGGTCAGTGCTGCTGGAAACAAAAAAAAACCTGCTATGGCTGTATACAGTAAATACATATCATACTTAATTCTAGAGTATTAATCTTGAAACTGAGAATATAATTTGGTATTATTAGCTCTACTTATTGCCTTATTTAATTTACTAAATATGAATACTTAATAAATTGCCATATCTATTTTTGAAAATAAACCTGTGAGAAGATACTGGATTTACAGATCTGGAACCCCAGTTTTTTTCTCGTTTCTTAGGGAGGGGCATGATAGAATAGTGTAGTTAAGCAAGTGAGGGAAGTATGTAAAAAGGATTTTATTATTTGAAGACTAAAGTTGAAATTTGTAAAAGACAAATTTTTTGTCTCATGGGAAATTCCGATATTTTTTCACTGTATCACTGAAATGAGCTAAAACAGCCAGCCCATTTCTGGCTCCTATTTATCATAGTTGTTTGATTACAATATGATTAAGATACCTTCTATGATTCTGTAGGCCAATTTAGCCTGACAACACTGAGAAATATGATACGGTCCACAGTATATTCTAAAGAGGAGTTTACTGTTAGAGATTAAGAAATAATATAAAAAATAAATTAATACAATCCATGCTGCAAAGTCAAATCCTCAGTGCCTCAAACTTCAGTTGGAACAGTATTCTTTTAATGTGGATCCTCAGATAAGGAAAAGGAGAAAGGGAATTTCAGCAAGAGTTGGATGATAATAATCAGTATAATAAAGCTATTTTATAATCACCAAAACACAGGATCATTTTATGGAAGGCTTTTATTTTGAGGGAATGTCTGTCATGTAGATCTGAAGAGTAAAATTAAAAAGTCAAACCTAAACCTTTGAAACCCTCAGCCTTTCTCAAGTGAGGAATTCAAACATATGATCTCATATGTACTACTAAGGTGAACAGAGGGGAGAGAGTATTAACTTACCAAAGTTACAAATAGGTGAAATCACCACTGCCTCAAAGAAGAGATATTGATTTTTTGGGTCTTTTTTTAGCCTCCTGTGTCTTGCTCCATCTAAGCATTTCTAATGTCAAGGAAATTTTCCATCTTTGTGCCTATCTGCTAGCTTCATGCCTTTGTTAAAAGCTTATTCCCTTTCTCACTGATTTTGATGTCCTCGCAAGCCTTCCTTGCACAACTGATCCAAAGCTCACAGAGTTCAGTAGTGGTAGATATGTCTATACAGAATTTCATTCTGTGGAAGCTTTGAAGTTTTAAAAATGCTTTTTCTTTCTATGTCACAAAGTGAAGAAAAAAATAAATGGGAAGGTGAAGAACAATGTTCTTCACCTTTCCCCACTCCCAGAATATCCAGTAACTTTTTTATCAGGGCACTCAGTGCTGACATCAGGGGCCAATGTTCCAGCTATAAATCTGTAGGCTGCTTCCAATTTCTGTTCTACCAAATCCATAGCCAGACATTTGAACTATTTTGCCTCCTCAGGTAAATTAATAGCCTTTCTAGAATTAATTAGCCTTTTATTGGAGCTGTTATAGTTTGTTCAGTGTATGAAAGAAGAGAAAATATGTGAAGGTCACAATTTAGTTTTGGATATGTAAAGTATGTTTCTGGTTTTGCTCTCAATTTATTAAGATCCTTTTTTAATGGAAAAATCTCTCATTTGGGTACAGACTTATCATTATCATGGATGGGATATTGCCAGCAGCTCTGCAGTGTGAGCTTCTCCACAATGCAACACACGTGCGTTGCCTGTCTTCTCCTCTTTCCCATTTGAACCAGTGCTCCTTCATACCCCAATGTCTGACTGATGAGAATAATCTATCTTTTTGGTTTATGTCATATATTTGTTAAAAGCATTTCTATCTGAATGAATTAATATTTTCTAACTAAAGACTTAATCAGAACAGCTCATCAGTTGCAATTTCTGTCATATGGGAAAATTTCTCTTCAATATGCTTTTAGTAAGTTTATATAAATCTATCAGAAGTCATGTATGAGCATGCTAGACTTCTAAACTAGGTCACCTTCTAAAACTACCTGTTGTAATGCTTGATCATTCTCCACATTGTCCTTAATATTTAGTAGACTAACTCAGGAACACACCATGGAAAGATCTTTTTCAGCCATGTTTCAGAAACTGAAAAGCTTGCTGAACTAGCCACATTAATAAGGCACAGAAACTCATTCAATGTCATCTCCAGGAAGCCCAAAATCTTACATACTTCATCACATTTCCCTGGTGATTGCCAAGACAGCTACTTCTCCCCAAGCCTCCCAAATCCTCAAGTATGGCTTTTCTACTTTTATTGCATGAAAATATCATTCAGCAGTGTTCTAGAACATTTAGAATGTACTGTTAAGCTTGAGTAGGTGGATGAGCCAAAGTTCTGCAAACAGGATTTGGCCAATAAGCACTATTTAATTAGAAAACATTTAATTAAGAATTTGGAGTATGCTGGACAACAGTGGAATTGATTGTATTGTATAAGCATGGAAAGACTTGCAATAGCCAAGCATAAGCAAAGCTGAATTCATCTTTTCCATATAATTTCTGGAGTCCATGAATCCTGAGAAAACTCAACTGCAAGTTTTTGAATGACATGCATTCATAACTATTGCTGTTAAAAACCTTCAACTCTGAATACAAATCAATTATGGTAGTAAGGCTGCTGGACTAGAGAAAGACATCTTGTAGTGAAGTTTCTGCTGTATTCTTCCCAGCTGGGTGGATTAATGAATTTTGTAATCCATTAAATCCCTTTTCAGGTTGCTACCTCTCTGTTCTTCACAAAGGGGTCAAACCATATAATTCTAAAAAGCTATATAAAAGCCAAAATATTTTGTTAATATCTCTAGTTGTATATTTTATTGCATAAAAGGAAAATGAGATACTCAGGACTATGACAAGTCCTGTATAATATATTGCCCTCTTATGATGTTAACCTGGCTACCTAAATCAGCGGCAGTTGCAGCAGAAGATGGCAGTCTTTATTCAGTGTAGAATGCCTAGACTAAATATTTTTATTTCAAAGGAGAAGTAAGTACTCTTGTCTATTAAGGAAGCCTATATACAAATAGTAATATAGTAAATCTTTTGTAAGCATGTCATTTCTGCATTAAGATCTATGTAATAAACCAGAAACCATGTTTTGCATTATTAAAGCATCAAAAAAATCAGATTATGCAGCACTGATGCTTCACTGAGCATAGAGCTAATCTGTCTTGTGTTTTGTTTTGAAGTATCAGAAGGATGTTTAGAGGGTAAGATGTTTACAGACTGATTGCCCTCCTAGTTCTGAAAAAGTCCTGAGGGCATGATATTTTTTGTATTTGTTTAAATTAGTTGATACAAACATAAAATTAGAAGATCTCCTTCTTAAACAGATAATAGATGAGCTAAACCACTCCCAGCTGTTTATTCTGCATAATAAAGATATATTTACAAGTCAGAAACCTCACCAATTTTTAGAAATCTGGACAAACAACTTGAAGAATTACTCTCTGGTTTCATTTCCATCTTTGCTTGAATTGGAGATAATGATAAGCATTCATCAAGCAAAATTCTTCTCGGTATACTTTAATTCTGACTTCTGAATTGCTGATTCTGACTTTTTTGAACAATATAAATCACAACACTAACTGAAATGTTTTTCTAGCAATAATGAATACAATATTCGTATTAATGGGAACAGGAAACTTTCACCAGACAAAGTATTTTACCTTCTAGCATTTTCAGAAGTTGACTTTGCGGTGTCTTCCTGGGGAGAATTACTTTTTGTCTAATCAAAGTTTTCTTCTGAAAAATCTTTTTTTCATAGTTATTTTGTTATGCAATAAACCAACCCCCCAAGTGTAAAACTGAAGCACTGGGAAAACGTCTTTATGTTCTTTATAACCAATAAACTAACAGAAAAGAATGTTGCTATAGAATGATAATATGTATTTCTTTAGTTCTTCCAAGCCTTAAAGCAAGTCAGACTACAGCAGTTATTTCTTCCAATAGTTCTGTGAAATAGACTGTTAGGTTTTATTCATTCATATACTATGAAAAATCATCTGACATTGAATCTCTTGCATAGTATATTTGTCTTCTTCTTCCTTCCTTCTTCCTTTTCTTTATTTCTCTTTCAAATAATTCTCTCCAAAAGCCTTCTTTGATACTTTGTCATAAAATTTTAACAACCATTTTGTGCGGAAGAATGAATCTTATGTTGGTAGGTTTCTAAAGCATCACAAAATTCAGAAAGTTATTCAGATGTTACTAAAGCCTGAAGTAGAATTCCAGTACCACAGAATTGTGGGGACTGGAAGAGACCTTTGGACCCTTGCCAAAGCAGGTTCACCTAGAATCACCTGTCCATCAAAACTCACCAGGTCTGTTTAATTTCATACTGATTCTTCCATTTTGTCTTACGTCCTTTACTATGACCTTGCACTGCAGATGCAGGTACTCTAAAGGAGCCATGGAACTGAAAGTAACTTACAAGGAAATCCAAGCTGTCTCAGGCAAAACTACCACAAGCTTGTGAGTAAAATAGCCACATTTGCACTGTGCCAAGCAAAATCTGTCTCATCATGGCTTGACTTCAGCAAGAAGGAAGAACCATGTGTCTCTCGCTCCAGCTGCACACATTAGTGAGGGGATAAGAAAGCAAAACAACACTGGTGGGTTGAGACAAAGGCAAAAGGCACTGATTAACAGAAAAACAATGGCAACAAGAAAAGAACAGCTATAACATGAGTGGGGGAATGCACAGATGTGATAAAATAACACCTGCGGCTGCCCACTGTTCCCAATGAATGCCACCATCAGATTCCACCCCACAAGCCCCCCTTTCCCACCCAGCCCCTTGCTACCAGTGAACTTGGCTTAGGGAATAGGATACACCTGTGACATTGCCAGAATTAACCCTATTCCCACCAGAACCAATACGTGTCTGGAATTAGCCAGAGAGGGAGCAGTAGCTTGGTGATCTCTGCACCTCAGTGTGTAGTATAAACACATCATTTCAAAACTAATTGGCTCTGCTGTGAGAAAACTATACAGGTAGAGTGTGTTCCGACAAGCAAGCGATATGCTTGATTGATCATTCATGAATGCTGTAATTTCGTTTTGAAGGACATGTCATTTTCTCTGAGATACCAGATGAACTGTATTTGCTGTGTTCATAATCAGCATTATGATGGGCACTGGGTAATGCAAAGCAGAAGAGGGCAGTAAAAGGAACAGTAGTGTCTGACAGTCTCATTCAAGCTGAGCAGAAATCACAGTTAAGGTCATTTAGATGTCTAAATTCCCTGTATGCAGGTGCAATTAGTGATTTTCATCACAATTTCAGTAGATTGCAACCGTTTCTGCTCTGCTGTCCTCCCTGATAAATGCAGAAACTGCACAACATATCGGGAATCCTCCAGCAGCGCATACTCACTCAGCAGAGTGATGCTGTTGGAGCTGTGTTACTAGAGTATGATGAAACAATAAAGTAAATGTATAATCTTCTGCTTAGCACACTCCAACACGTCTCCATTTTACAAACAGCAGTTTTTATTCTTGACAAAAAAGTTATCACAAGATCAGATCAACTGCTATTTGAAATGAGAATGTGATAGCAGCAGCCTTATGCTTTCTCCTACATATGTCTACAAGCTGCAGTAGTAACTATTATATATTTCCTGCTGTCTGATACCAGGGGGTTGCTATTTCTTCTCTTTTACAATTTTAAGATTCCAGTAAATCATGGCTTGGGTTTTGGAAGCTAAAAAAGATCTAGTCAAACTTCTGTTATAAATGTGTACCTTAATTTCCCTCATGAAATTTGCTTAACTTCTGTACTTGTTATTTTTAGGTACATTTGAATTTTGAAAGGCTACAGTGTAAGAGGAAAAAAAAAATTAGTGGTAAAGACTTTTATTTCTCTACTAAATAGGTAATTAGTAATTCTGCTGGTACTGGTTCTGTGCTGGCGGGAGATAAATAATGCTTCTTTACTTCCATTACTGGTTTGCCAGCTCTATTCAAGGGTTAAAGGACACCACTGTACCATCCGCTCACAACCCAGCACAGACTATTTCACATTTATGACTTTGACCTTGTAAGCATTGTTCTGTTTTTCAGCTCTCCCGTACCATATCTGAGTGAGTTGCCTTTGTTTTTGAGGTATAATGTATTTGCTTTTTTTTGTCATCTCTGTACTGACTTATCATCTAGAAACTCTATCATCCCTTTGTTCATTTTCAGCCAAACATTTTTATATTATTCTCCTGCCTGTCCCTGTTGTTTGAAAAGGGCTTTCCAAAACCTTTTGAAACCGCAGCTGTTGTTGTCTTTGAGATTAGCCTTTAAATTTTCTATTTCTGTGATTCATCATACACAAATCCTTTCTAACTGTGTGACCAATCCTGTACTGCTGTTCACTTTTATTGCTTTCCATCTTCTCTCCTTATTCAAGATTAAAAACACTTTGAAAAAACAGCCTACCGTCTTCTCTCTTTTTGTATAGTCTTTGAACAGGAGATTTTCTCCTGGAAAAACCTATTATGCACTACTACTGTCTCCACCCTTATTACTGTATATTGCTTACACTTTAAAGTGGTTAGTGAGATTTCTTCAACACCTTCACATAAAATGGTTAGGGAGAATGTCTATTTCATGACTTAATTTTCTTGTAAATGTACACAGATGCCAATATGGAATGGAGGTCAGAGTTCTGTTCATTTGGAATATTCCAGCTTTGCAAGAAAATTCATCTTGTACTTTAACAGGTTATCAGAATTTTGAAATAACTATTTAAAATATTTTATTTGGAAGCAACAGAATGTCTAAGTCATATCAAAATTTAGTTAATTTAGTTAAATAGAAAATAGATAATAATAAAGAAAATAAGAAATCATTAAATCAACCTTACATTAAACAGAAAATAGTTACAAATAGTTACTTTAAATTGTTCCTATTGAAAGTTTTTTTCAGATCTGTTAAATCCTAAGAAATTGTAGATTTTGATTAAAATGAACTTTTCCATGAGAGATATATATTTTTAAAATAAATTCAGAAAAATCTACAGATTTTCCTGTTTCACAATTAATTATCAGAAATGAATGACAATATACCTGATATATCTCATCTATTTTATGTTCACTGTGGCAAAAGTTTTATTACATTCCTTTCATACACCAGGATTGTTTTCTACCTTGTAATTGTCAGCTACCAATGATGTTTAAGAGCTCTTGACATTTGTGACGCTTCCCTGAATGACTGTTGACAAAACTGCTTTGCAATACATGTTAAAAGAATACTCAGGGGGACTATCAGAATACAGTCAATCCTATTTCAAGCCTACCCATAACATTTTATATATTTGTAGCTGTAGACATTTATGTTAGCCAGTGGGCTATGGCAACTCCTGCTTAATTTAGCATCCTGTTCTCTCCTAACGCCACTGAGCAAAAATTGAACTAATTTGCCTTTTTTTAAATAAATTTACTTTCATTTTGTTAAAGATACAATCTTTTAAGATACCACTGTCTACATATTTGAGTACAAACTGAAACATTGTGAATGCTGTTTACAGCCTGGCTAAATTGATGGATGCCATCAGGCTGATTTATTGCCTTATCCAAATTTCCCTTAGTAAGTGTTGAGATTGTAAGAATATGCTTGGCATTATGTGTTCCTTTACAAGGCATATATCTTTACAGAACAGCTATGCTCCACTTGATGGCAATTGGCACTTAAGACTCCATCCCCAATTTATATCTGAAAATGTGATACAGATGCTACACAGACAGACAACTTTGTCAGAGATTGATGAAAAGTTTTAATTATAAGCTTTAGAGATGTCATATATGGCTAGAAATTTCTTGTAATAGGAAAAGTATCTTCAAAAACATCTGTCATAAAATTAAGTTTTGACAGATTTTAATCACAAGTACATTTTCTTCACTATGATGTGTGGGGCATGGACAAAATTTCCTCTAACACTAACTGATCAACTTTCACAGGGATCATTAGAATTCCTTTCTGCAGCAAGAGAAATTCACAGGAGGAACAAGGTATCAGCTTGACAATATTCATTGTTACAGGTGTTAATGTTACCATGTTGTAGTAAAAATGTATTAAATGATGGAATATTTTTCAACTGTCCTCAAAGCATGGTAGTCTTATTTCACTTCTGAGTAGGTTCTTAGTCTCTACTGTGCTCCTGGAAGTTAGGAGCATTGGTGAAGCCATTCTCCATTATAAAAAAGGAAGAGCAAGGATTTTGAAAAATACAGAGAAAGGAGCAAGGACCATGCTTTGTCTGAAATGAGCAGGAATGAGTTAGCCTAGAGAAAAGGAACTTGAGGGGTGACCTTATTGTTTTCTACATCTGGAAGGAGGTTGTAGGGAGGTAGTGGGGTGTTTTGTACCAGGTAACAGATGATAGGACAAGAAGAAATGTTCTCAAGTTGTGCCAGGGAACTTTTAGACTGGAGATTATGAGAAGTTTTCACACTAAAGGGGTTATCAGACGTTGAAACAAGCTGCCCATGGACGCAGGTGAAGCACAGTTCCTGGAGGTATTTAAAAGACAAATAGACGTAGAGTTTAGAGTTATGGTTTAGAGATAGTTCTTGTTCAACTTAGGCTGATGACTGGACTAAGTGATATGAAAGGTCTCTTCTAAATCAATTCTATGATATATAATTTCAATTAAAGGTTCTTGCAGAATGAGCACTGACTTCAAGAAAAGACCACTTATGACATTTAGCATTGCCCTAGAAAACCTCCTTACATAGCAAAACTGTGAACAGAATGCTAATGTCACCTGTCAGGATACTGAAAGACAATTTTTTAGTGTGTAATTCAACCCATATAATCTTGAAAGGTCTGTTGTGGAGAAATAATTATGATTGAACAAATTACCTTGACCTTCACTGATCCAATGGATGGTGTATAAAACACAAATACATAGATATCTGACTATGCTGGCGTACAAAATACTTAAGAAAGCTATCAGATACTTTTAAACTCTTTTACAGTTTTTAATCTCTTATTGTCTACGACAGATATAAAAATATCTCATTAGAAGTTAATATTAATAAGTTAAAATTCATATTCAGATTTTGTAATCCACTTTACCACTTGATTTCCTGTGTTGGCTCAAGAACAATCTGATGTAATGTGACAAAGAATGTACTGGCAATGCAAAGGATGTTTTGAATTGTTTTCCTCTGTATCAGTCAAATGTATGTAACTATGAATGGTATACTTAAAAAATTTTTCCCCCTATGTAAGCTTGGAGGAGGTCAAAACATATCCTTGAATAAAGACAGGAGTTATGCAGGGATGAGTATATCCTTTGTTTGGTTCTATTAAAAACTAAATTATTACATTCTTAAACAGCAATGAGAAATGAAGGATATTTGAAATAGATACTATTGTTTTATAGCATTCTGCAGTCTTGATTCAGGCCTGAAACAGGTACATATTGTCAAGGCACAAACCAAATATTCATTTAGCACTAAATTTGCTGTCCCCGGCTTAGAAATATTAAATAACGAATTAAAACATCAATCTATAATTAATATTAAAAACTTCTTGTATATAAGGCTACACAGCACTTTCTGGACAGATGTTTGGTTTATTTTTTCAAATTTGTAGGTCACCTTTTAAAGGGATGTCATTTAAATTGTGTAGTATTAGCTATAACTTTATTCTAAACCTTTCTATTATGCATTAGTATTTTTTTTGAATCTGTGAATTTGCACCAAGGAACTACAAAGGAATTATCTGGAAATGGAAAAGTGGATCATCTGGATAATCATGTGAATACTTCTATTTTGTGACTTTGGGTGCTTGAAAGATATATGAAAACACATTATCATTTATGCTTTCCATCTAAAGTTAATAATGGTAGCAGGTTTATATAGTTAAAGCTAATTAGCTATGGATTATCACCCACTATGGCAAGTAAAGATATTTTATTGTAATGGCTTGCCTTGTTGCATTAATTGCTTAGAAACAATAAGTGTTTTTTACATTCAAACTCTTAGTGTATTGTTCTTGACCATTAAGCTTTATATTGTTTTTCTCAAAAATTAACTTCTTTAAAGAGGAAAGCGTGTGTCAGAGTATTCACTGTATCATAAGAGAATCATTATCCTCATTTATTGTTTTATCACTTGTTTAAATTTACATACATAATGTACTTCCTTCAGAATTTATTATGGCATTTTAGGAAGTACACAGAAAATTAAACCTGAACTCCCATTCAGCCTTTAAAATTCCAATTCAATAGATTATTTAAGCCCATACCTAAAAGCTTCACTCTTAAGGAAAGCCAAATCATTAAATCACATGCTTAAATTCACTTTTGGAAATCAATGGACAACTGGAACAGAGCCTAAGGATTTCAGCCAAAACAAACTGAAGTCAATAGAACAAATGCCATTGATTTCAATTAGCTTTGTGTTAGTTCCAAGTACATCTGACTTATTTGGTTAATTGAGCCCCATTTCTGATGACAGGCAGATTCTTGGAATTGTTAATTTTGTGAAAACTGAGTGCATTTAACTTGTCAAAAGAAACTGACTGCAATAGTTCTAATGTGATATTATTTCTACCTGGAATGGTAGGGCTTGTTTTGGTTAGATAAACTCTGCATTATGCATTGATCCATAATTCCTACACCTATGGAATGGCTATGGTTATACAGTGATGATTGTTAAACATAGTGTGTACAGGTTTACATGTGCTGTAAATTTTTAAAAAAGAAGTTTTAATTTGGGAAATGAATTAACAGAATGTTTTCAGGTATTCTTTTATGTTATTGAACTTCACACTAGGCAAACTTATAGGAGAGAAGTTATTTATGAGGTAGAAATCATATTCCACAAAAGGCAGCAGCAGAACTAAAATCTTTCGAGAAAGGAAAGGCACTATCCCCACCCATGGGGATATGCCCACCTCTATATAGCCATCAGTGGTGTTTCCCAAAACCAATTGGGTGTTAGAAACAGAATGTGGGGCTGGATGGACCTTTGGTGGCATACCTCATAGCACTTCTTAATTTCCTCTCACATCAAGAATTAACATGTTTGCTGCTTTTTCTGTTGAATTATTACTATGCTTTTAAATATGAGGATATAACAGCATTATCTTCTCAATAATTAAATTAAAATCTGTCAGAAGACTTTATAACATTTTCCTTTGAGACAAGTTAAGACTTAGATAAAACAATAAGCTCTTTGATAACTTAATAAGGAGCAGATGGTTTTCAACTAAATCAGATTTTAAATAGAAAAGCTGTAACTGATGTCAAATCCTAAATCAAACTTCTCTTTTATGCTATAGGAAGTTAAGATCAGCAATACCAAGGACCTTCTTTACCCTTAACTTCCCGTGATGACATTTGAAACCAAAACAGATTATTTTAAAAGCCTTTTTTGTTTTATTTTAATTGTTCATAGAATAGATTCCGAGTTCGATTTTATTTCCCGAATGTAATACCTTGTTTAACACTACCACAGGTGTTACAGCTTACAGGAAATGCTGTGAAAGCCTACATGAGAATGGCTTCCCAGTGGAACCTCAGTGCCTTTCTCTGAAATCCAAACACTGATGATTCTGACAGATTTTCGGAACAGAAAATTCAAATTAGTTAGACCTATAACTGGCATTGTTAATTCCAACTTCATTGCCTTATTGTTGAATGGCAACAGTATTTCATATCTCTGTTGATATTACGGAACATGAAATATCTCAATGCAATTATCTTTATACTCCTTAATTGTGTTTTTCAATTCTGTTCAGAAGTACTGAAGTTTTTCTCAATATTGCATTACAACAAATTTTGAAATGTCAGAATTTTGAAGGGAAGGTGTGTTGTTTTATGAGCTGTCTTAATTGTCTTTCTTTTTTCCTCAACAGATTATGTATTAAACAGTCCTTTTTATATAAAAGTTAAATTCAATGCAGTCTTACTGAAGTTAGCAGTACTGTGAGAGATGCTATCCTCTCAGAAGGTTCTATATTGTTAATAGCATAAGCTCCTTTGATTAATTTGACTCCATGTGTTAAGGCCAGAAAGGAAGAACCTGTACCTCTAGAAGCTGCTTAACAAGTCAAACAATTAATCCAAGAATTCCTATTTAACTTCAGTGTTTTAGATAGGAATGTCTGTAGACATTTGCTTAAAGGTACTTAAAAACAGTGTAACTGAGATGCTAGAGGCTGTTAAAACTACATTGCACTTCTCTCCGCACCTCCTTGAAATTTGTTCTTATAAGTGGATGATGTGCTTTCTGTGAATATGTGGAGTAAGGTAATTCAGTTAAGGAAAAGTATTTTGCAACTTGTTTCATTATGGCATTTTCTAAATGTATGACTGCAACTAAATAAACTAGAGCTATTAGATCACTTTGTTTTAATTGTTCAGAACAAGACTTTGACTTGAATGTAGTTATTCCTGTGTTAAACCCATTAGTCCATGTTTAATGAAGACTCTTTTAAAGAGGTATCTTTCATTTTGGTGGGAAAACTTCTGGAAAGTAAGATTATTACACTTGCTAATTTGCTTGTCTTACAAACTTACCTTTTGCAAATAGAAATGTCTGCTTTGTGTGGTTGAATAGTTCAATTTGTAGGTTTTTTTAAAATTTGTGAATAATTTTCTTAATCTTTGAAGTAAAGTCTGTGGGAAGGAACAAAATGCATGTTCTACTTTGGTAATTCTCTAATTACTAGATGTTTTATAAAGCTATGCTCTGAAGCCTGGTAGATCTGTTTGACAATTCACTACAGACATAGGCAGACAGAATTTGAATTAAATCAGGCAAGACACTGCAATTTTATTTATTTTTTTCCCACACACACTTCCCTTAAAAGCTTCGCCTGTTCTCTACAGTTTAGCTGTTGACTCATGAATTTATCTCGGGAAGTAGTCCTAGTTCTGAACATTGTAGTTGCCAAAAATTTTCAGTTTAAATTTGAGAAATATCTACAAACCATGCTTTCCAATATGTGTATTTATTTTGCCTCTCTTTGGCCAATCAAATTTTAATACATGCTATTTGTCCAGATTGTCTCTCAAAAGTTATTGTAAGGATATAGAAAATTCAAAAGGATAGGTATAGTTTTTTATGCAGTTCTCTGAACTCATATTATACCTGCATACATGGAATAATTCGTATCGATAATTTAGTATATTTTCACATCTTTATTTTACTGTTAAAAGTGGGCATTTCTCATTTGCCTTAAACTGTTATTGTGGGTAGCAATTGCAGACAAGCTAAGATGTTTATGACTTCAGTTGGAGCACTGTAAGACCAAAAGCAAATACTTGAATTACAAAAGCATGCATCCATTTAAGAGGATTTTATTACCATTCCCTCCAGAAGAAATAACCTTGTAAGAACAACTGCTGTATGTAACTGGTTTCAGCCTTTGGCCTTGACAAAAATGATTTTCAATGTGACTATTAACCATGACAGTACTGCTTCTTTAACATGGAAAGAAGAAAAATAGTATCTTAAATATTTTCTTCCATGAAATATGAGGAGCTTATTGATTTTTTTTAAAAGTTTCATTAATTCCTCTGCAAGAAAAAAGCCCTACTATTCCAACCACATAATTTCTGCAACAAACCCAATTTTTAATCAAGAAAAAAAAAGCAGAATAGACAAGTTTAAAAGTCTTGTTTAGGTAATACATGCAGATGCAGTAATTCTATACAGTTAGAGTGGTTCAACATAATAGTTAATATTGTCATTCAATTATTAGTGGTGCTGGTCTTAAAGAGAAAGTTCCTCTAATTTTTCCTCTTCCAGCCCAACAAGTAAGAAAGAATGAGCAAGAATCAGTAGTAGCATGTGATAGCGGCACTAGGAGCTGCTAAGCATCTCTTTAAGTGATGGACTTTCACATCTTTGAAGAAAAAAAGAATGAAAAAAAGAATTATCCACTGTGGGAAGCTTTACTGCTTAATCACTGTCATGGTGCTAATCTGTAGTTGTGGGCTGTGGTTTTTTAAACGTTTATTTGCATCTTTGGGGCATTTACAGAATGACGGT
Source organism: Turnix velox (assembly GCA_013400935.1). Classification (NCBI taxonomy): domain Eukaryota; kingdom Metazoa; phylum Chordata; class Aves; order Charadriiformes; family Turnicidae; genus Turnix; species Turnix velox. Next base: position 683,683 of record VZTY01033816.1, read on the forward strand.
GTCTTTGAACTTGTAATCAGATTGAATCAGAGATGTATTCTGACATGCTGTATAAGCTTAGGAAAATGACAGTATCAAAGACAGCATGAAAGATGTAATATGCAAATTTTAAGGAGGCTGTGGTTGCACAAGAAATGGCAACCAACACTCAACAAGACAGAATTCTGCTGCCCTTGGGGGCCTTGCCATTATTGAAGGAAAGAAGTGTTTTTTCTTTTGTTTTTTAAATATTGCAGACCACACAACAGAGAACTGAGTATATCCTGACTTCAGACAGACTCTGTGTGTGCCTGAACCTGGGTATGGGCTAAGTGTTTGGCTTCATTCTGAGGTCTGCTAGAATCAGTATAAGGGAGACATGAAAAGAGAGGGATCATAAAAAGATATAAAGAAAGAAAACTGCTTGAAGTGTCATAAAGAGTTACTTTATGCAAAGACAAAGATGTCAGTTGATTTCCATATGTCTCGTTACACGTTTCATATATTTCTTCTTCACTTGAAGGGTAGCACAGAGAGAAAGTGATTCTGAAAGCAGAGAAACCACTAAAAACATTACTAATTTATTTATTTATCTATCTATTTATTTGTTTACAATGAGTAAAATGTTTTAGAAGGTGGGAGGTTTTTTAATTTACTTCAAAACTTTGGAATGTATTGATATGGGAAAGAGTAGTTTGCATTCTGAGGCTCGCAGGGTATGTGTTCCTGCATTTACATAAAGCTTGTGTTTTCATTACTGTTTTTAGCAGTAGGAGCTTGATGTACAATAAAAATAGTTTTTCACAGTTCTCCATCTTGCACTGCGATTTTGTTTTGCTTCATGTATTTTAAACCTGCCAAAAGGTTTAAAGCATTTCAGCCAAAAAATGCTATCTGCTATATTAAAAATGTTATCTTTCTAAATCAGGAAAAAAACATAAGTTTAATTTGCCTCTTCCTAAGCTGTGCTCTGCTTCATCTCTACTCTATGTGCTGACACAGAACTTTTTAAAATATAAATTAATTAATAATTTCTATTTCCTATCATGCAATGGCTTCACAATTTATGCACTTATGTATTATGGAAAATATGAGGATTTTATAGATATGGCTAGAATCTTTATTGAGTAGAAAAGAAAAGGCTAAAAAAAACAGATTTCCTTTAGGATTTTGGAAAGTGGCGGAATAAAAGAAATGATTGGTGAATTTTTCTTGTTTACTTTTTTGTTTTGCTTTTTAAGGAACACACTCATCAAAAACAGCAATCTGTGTCTATGTTCAATTTCTTATGCAAGTACAAGAATTCATTTTGTACATGTCTATCTATATTTACACATTCTTTTTACTGGAGTTGTTGCGAAGTGCTAGTAATACTTTATAGGGCCTACAGCACTGTAGATCATCTGAAAATCTTGTAAGTCTGGGCAATCAATATGTTCTTGTTTTATGAAATTGACATCTAGTAAGAAGAAGAAAGGCCTTGCTGCAGAAATCAATAAACTGAAAGGATTTTCCTGTGGAAATTTTGCTCTGAGCTTATGGAATAGATGAAACTTTTTTGATCATAGGTTCATTTTAAACCTTGTTCTCAGGTAAATGCAATGAGATCCCTCTCCTGTGAGTCTCAATGAGTTTTGTCAAAAGCAGAGCCTTTCTGATTAAATAGCTGGACCAAAAAACATCACTATTCAATATTTGTAAGGTGTCAGATGCATGGAGTTACGGAGGACTACCTTCGTTGTATGGTTTACCTAAAAGACAGTTCCTGTAAGACCAAGTTGGATTCCTTTCCACTTTTACTGACAAGTCTTTTGTAGGTTTCTGAATTACAATGCAGTAGAAAATGTCCCCTTGGCTGTGAAACACAGAAGATACTGAGACATTGTAGTGTTCACATTGAGTGATGTTGACGCTTGGCAGGTCTGGCTTACCAAAGCTGATGGAGTACCCCAGAGTCCTGCTCTCAGATGAGAAAGAAGATGTTAGACTCTGCTGAAGAGGCTGAGTAGGTAGCACTGACACAGAATGAATCATCATTACTCAACAGAGCTCAGTTGTGTGGAGCAAGTCACCTGTCCAACAAAAATGCTGCTATTGCAGAATATCTCTGAGCGAACACAGACTCAGAAAAAGAAATAGAAATGGAAAAAGAGCTATGGGATTCTCAAAATTAATAAAACCTCCTAAAGTCTCTTAAAGTAGAAAGAAAGTGCCAGCCCAAGGCTCATAACATCATCAGAAAATGCTTGTCATCAGGAACTACGTTTTATATGTAGAAGGGGATATAATGAGATCCACTTTCTCCTCCTTGTAGTGTTTTCCATGTTTCCCTCCAAAGTTCACTGCACAGGAGATATTTTAAATTAGGTATTTCCTTGAGTTTGTCTTTAAAATGCATTCTCTTTTTGTTAAAGGATGTACAGAATGGGCGTGGGTATGTTGTTTGCAAGTTGAAGACAAAATCGTGATGTTCCTACAAAAAATGATACAAATTTGTACATGAAGCAAATTTAACTTCCATCTACATAAATGGATCATATATTTAGTATGATAAGGGGTACAAAAGCCATCTCAGTTAGCTCTTTGTCTTGTGGGTAGGCTCAACAGAACACTAACTACTTGATTCTTTAGGTCCAAATAAAGTTGTGATGCAACTTTTCTTCTCAACATTTGAAAAATATTTAAGCATAATACCTCTTATTAGTGCTGGATCCAAGATGGTAGTCCTCTAATACAAGAATTGACTTTGCCTTTTAAAAATTCCTTACATATGGCTTCTGTAAATGGAAAAATGAAGAAATTAATTATCTCATTCAATGAGTTTTTCCCATGAGACTGGCAGAATATGCAAGGCTCTGAAGGGCTTGAGTGTCTGGTGGATTTTTTTCTAAATTATGACTTTGTTTCTCATTTCTCTGCAATAGCAAAAGAAACAGAAAAGTTCTAATGTTCGAAATGGCAAGAATGTTATCAGCATGTTAGCTGAATGACATTTTTGCAGTAATTGGAAATATTTTCTTTATGAAAGGGCTCTATGAGATGGTTTGCACTGAACAATTGTTTTACAAAGTAAATAGAAGCTTCTTGTAGAATAATTTAAGGAGACTTCGTGTAAAAATAAGACATATGCACATTGTATGATCATTCCTTTTAATTATCTAAAGAGTATATTCTAAGGGTCAATTGCACAACACAAATATTGTTTTCATTTTTGACACTTCCTCAAAAGAATCATTTAATTTTGAAGCCTCTGTTTGTGAGTTGTACTGTGTATGTACTGGTCGTATCTTGTCACTGACCCAGGGCTGAAGCTAATATTTATAGGTCAGTGTCAAGGGAATACTGGTTGCTGACCCTCAAGCAACATATTTCTTCCAAAGCCAAAACAGAATTAAAACTTAGGAGCTGACAAAAACTCGCACAGTTCATTTTGTCTGTAGAGTAAAATTTAAGTTTTTTTCTAAGAGTGAACATTTTGATTAGGGCACTGAAAGTTGCATATTTATAGTTTTGAAAATGTTCTAGGCACTGACTATAAAAAAGTATGGCTTTGTAGAAAGAACTATTCCCATCATCATGAAGAATATTTGTTTGCTTTGTTTTCCAAACTTCTGCCATCTGCAGCAGTCATTGTGAATGTTATTGTTTCCATTACCATTTTGAACCATAAGTAAGTGTCACTTTCCTCTTCTAGATCAAGGGAAAGTTATGCCCTTAAGATAAAACATGTGTTCTTGTTCATGGTTTGCAATTTGTCACTTATACATCTGATTATCCAACTGCTAAAGTGAACAGTTGTGCTACTGCTACTATCTACATTATATTATAGAATTAGCTTTGCACAACTTCATCTCTTTTACTTTTAATGATATTTTATGTTCCACTCATATAAAGGTAATTAATGAATTATCTTTTCCCAGCGTAAGGTTACTGCAACTGATTTTTATAACAGTTTTTAAAATGTTAAACAGCACTAGTCTTCATCATTTTCTACACCTTCTTTTCTGATTACTTGACACAGAATAGTGAAACATCTGTTTGATGCTTTGAAGAGAACTGCTATTTTGTTGAAATATGTTATCTACCAACAAAAGACTTTTCCCACTAAGGAAATGCTCTGACCCAAAGCTTACAGAAATGAAATAAGCTTCAGGTCTGTACAGTAAGTGACTCCAAAAGATTCCTGATTTCATTGAGGCTGTTGTTACAGATTATTATCTATTCATTCGACCTTTCCCTAAAACAGGCTATTTGTCACATGCATGTTTTCTGATCCTTGGTAGACTCAGCTGGTAATAGATGGGGTGAGGAGCTGAGTGAGAGAAAGTTATAGCTGGAGGGAGGTCTTCAGCCAGGGGATATTTTCCACAGATGCCTCGGCTTCAAAGATCCACATTAGCCCTCTCTCACAAAGTGGGCTGTTGCATCCCCTCCATGTCTTGACACCTGGAAAATCTGCACCATTTGTGTGGATGATGTTGAAGAATTGAGAGGCCTGAGGCTAAAGGATGAGTTTTTCTGTTTCTTGTTTGACTGAGTCTTTGTTGTCTAAGTATAATGAGCACAGCTGCGTGGCATACTCAGGGATATGGGATACATGTATGAGTTGTTTTTGTTTGACTGGGGTTTTTTTTACCATTCTTGATGAAATGCTTTTTCTTTATTTTTGAAATGATTGCTCTGGCTTAGGTATCTCAAAGCAAAAGCAGAAAGCATGACCTATGATAAAACCTTTTTAAAAATGTAGAGCATTTTTATCACATTCCATATGATAGTTTGCTATTCAGGAATGAAGAAGACCAAGTACTGTCAGCTGCTCAGGCAATGGAAAGGAGGAGAGATGCTTGAAACAACAACAAAATAGAGATGCACAGTAGAAATGAGTGGCCTGACACCACCAAAATTGACAATGTGATGTTTTCAAGTGCTAACTGGCTTCATGCACCATTAAACAATGGCTTCTTGAATGCTCTGTCAAAAGACTCTATCCCTTCTACGCTGCAAATATTTTGAGTAAATTCCACTTATATATTTGATTATAGTGACTGTGATGTAAATTTCTATTTCATTCATGTATTTCACTTGTGCTAATCTAAAGTCTAAGTTTACATTAGTTGTGATGCCTGCCCCTATCCACCTTTCAAATCTTTATGTCCAGAATTCCTTTTGCATTTCTTCCCATTCTGTTCTTGCTCATTTCTTCACTCAAAGTTCACTTTAAAGCATGTTTTCTGACTTGCTGCTCTGTCACCCGTACATAACCTGTATCACTTGGAATTCTATCTAATCGTCTCTACGCAGTTGCAGTAAATGATGACAAATTCTTGAAAAAATGCATCCCTTTCTTTTTTGGGTTTTGACACATCATCAGCTTTGAGATAATACTTTCCTTGGAGACATTCCTAAGCATACTAGAGTTATTTACAACAAATGTTCTCTGTGATGGAGATCTACATTATCTCTTGGGTATTCACAAAATATATTATTCTGTAGAAGATTTTCCTTCCCAAAATGTGTTCCTTGGAAGTGGGGAAGTAATATTAGCAAGACAAAGGATCATTTGAAAACAATGAATGTGCAAATCTAATTTCTTTTCATATTGCAAACACCTGACCTGAGACAAAAAGGAAAAGATAGCACTTTGATACATTCTAAGTAATTAAACCCCCACATTTCCTTCACAATTAAAGTGAATTAAAAAAAAATACACACAAAACATAGGTATTTAGTACTTGATTGTACATAGCAATTAGCTATGATCTGGACCTACATTTCCTTTTTTCCTCTCACAGCTTGATATTTTCAAGTACTTGACTATTACAATAGGCTAAAGTGACCCCATTCCCCGACCTTCATTTCCATTTGTCCACTAATGTTCTATTGCTTTTAATTCCTACCATAAGGCCATTTCAACAGCCTCTTTACCTGGGATTCTTCCTTTTCTATTTGAAGTTCTGACTGATTGCTTTTGCTTCCTTCTCTACTGCAGAATAAGGATCTCAAGATAAACTGCACTGAAGGATCCAGTTTGCTTTGAAATGGCTGCTGCATCCTTTAGTTACTTCTTAACATAGGATGCTTACAAAAGGTTAAATTATTTTCATATAAATTAAAGCAGAAAGCATCTCTTCTGATTAAAGATGGGATTCTATAGTAATTTTATAAATTCAAGTGCACTAAGGACTGGTAGTGTGAAATCTGTAGCCTCGGGCTAGTACTCATCTTTTGCATTGTAAATAATTATTGATTTCTTTCAGCAGTCAGTGGAAACACAGCAGTAGACAAGTTTTGATTCACTACTGATCTACTGCACTGATAATTGTTAAACCAGACTTCTGTTGTTTCTGTAGAATAATACTGACTTCTGTGTTTGAAAGATACTCAGTTTGAAGATTAGAGGGAATGTCTGTTTGCATAACCGCCTAGTGACAGGAAGGGAATAAACCCCTGGGTTCTGTTGCAGAATCTGGATAAAAGCATTTTCATTAAACTGTTTTGAAGAAACAGAGAAGCTTCCCTAAGAGCATTTGTGTTAACCACTGATAAAGTAAAATGTTAATAAACAAAACATTAATTGATTTTCTTGGTTGAAAACAACTTCACTAAGGGTGCTTTACTACAAGTTAATTTACTTCATTATTTTATAAAAAGAAGAAATACAGAAGAATACTGCAAGTAATAGATTCAGAAGTAAAGAGGTGATATTTGTTTATCTCACAGTTCATGTAGAACATGTGTTAATTTAATTTGCCAAAGCACTTGGCTGGTGCAGAATTATCCTCTTTCCTCATTCTGGATAAAGTTTTATACAGTAATCATAATTTGCAGATGTGGTAATTTTTAATATTTAAAAGTTTTTCCTTGAAAGTAATTTATTTCAAATATTTTTGCATCAGTTTTCACTTTTATAATTGGGATTAAAATAAATATTCTGTGTTTTATAGGCTTAAGAATAGTTTTGGGTGTGGAACATTACAATATAGATTGAACTTGTTCTATTTATTGTAGGTTGCTTTCCACCCTAATTGAAGTTGCACCTTTTTAATGTCTTTATGTAAAGGAGGAAATTTACAGTAATATTTTGGTCATTAATGTTGTAGTCCCTAAAAAGGACAGATTATTAAAAGACTGAAAAAGAAGGAGGACACTCTCCATGGACTTCTCAGAGTCCTATCAGAAATGAAATGGCACACACATAAGTTAGTTAAATCGCAACACATTGCTCCTTGATCAGAGAAAAAATTGTGAAACAGAACATTGTCATGAGTATGAGTTTTTGTCAGCTTACTATGCTTTTAGGAAGCCAATTTAGATCATTTCATGTTCAGATCCAAAAGAGAACTCATCACAGTCTATGTTTTAAGTAGAGTACCTCCTTGTACCTCTATTGTCTTCAGTCAAGTAACATTGTTACTGTACATCTAATTGCTACTCATTTGCATTTGGCAAATCTGAAGAAGGCTAGAGATGACTTGTACTCTGCAAATCTTCATTTGTAACAGGAGCAAGTTTTGTTCCTATGTGAAAATGCAGAGGAAATTTGTATAGCAGTTACCTATTGTGTTTCTCTTCCTGAATTACCTTTCAAACAGGATAAATTATGCAATGTGGAACATGCAGACCTTAAAGAATGAAAATCTAACTCCCACTTGAGGTTTTTGAAAAGGTTCTACATGACTCAAAAGAGATTTAAGAGAAATGAAGTTTAAGAATGTTGTGTCATGCCTATATCTTTCAACTTATCCCCGCTAAGTAATCTGATCATAGACTGAATATAATAATTTCTAGGGAAAAAGCAGAGTTAAAAAACTCACTAAACTTTTGAAGAGCTTTCAGTTTTTCTAAATTATTTTGTAAATTTAAAAAAAAACCTGTTTGAATAAACAAGTCATTGTTCTTTTTTAAGAATTGTTGCTGTGCAATTGGCACTGGGGATTGATCTTGACTTATGGAAGAAGAATGGCCCAGTACCTAATTGGATAAAGCTGTGCAATAACTGGGCTTATTTTTAGAATCCAAGATAATAATGACACTTTTGAGATACTATGGAATCCTTAGCAGGATTACATGAGCTAACTAAATCCATCTCAAAAATTGTGAATTACATGGTACATTGAATTGCAAATTATCTCTATAAGTCAGGCCTCATGTAACTTCACCGGTGTCAGTGAAATTCCAGTGCTCACGAAAGACAGCTTTAACTCCTTTTGCAAACATGCTTTCAAAACATGGCTTTTTGCTTTTTGTTCTTGATTGTTCTTAAGCATGTTACTGATCCTAAACATTGGGTAGTGGAGTGCTTGATATTAAAGCTTCATTGAGACATGGGACTGAAAAACAAGAGGTGTATCTTTAAATGATAACTATTTCTTTATTTCTCCTTGTGGGCTTACGCCTTCCACAATCTAAGTATTTGTTCTAACCTTCATCCTTCTATATCAGTGCTTAGGATAACACTGCCACCCTCTTCCTCCCTTTTTTCAGGCTCCTTTAGCACTCTCTATATTCTTTAGTGAAATGATTTCTCACCACTGTCAATATTTTGCTCATTATTTATCTTCAGAGCCATGGAACCAAAGTCAAGGATGCAGCTTACTTCAGTTTGGTTTGTTTTGGTGAAGTATTTTTTGGCTGTCAGAAATGAGAACTGTAGAAGAAACAGTATGCAGAGTGGTAGCTCTGACATTTCTCCACAGATAAGATAGAATCATAAAATGTTTTGGTTGGATGGGACCTTAAAGGTCATTTCGTTCCAACCCCCTGCCATGGGCAGGGACACCTCCCACGAGATGAGGTCATGATCAAGAACCCCTTTTGGGTCTGTCAATATTTCAATAAAATCTCTCCTACAGAAATTTTGACTGATGATACAGGCTCTTGCTGCTTGTCTTCAAGCAGAATGAGCTGACCGTGTTACAGCAGAGCTGTGTGAACTATTGCCAAAGTAGAAGCATATAAAAATAATTGTTAATTCTGGATCACAATTTAAAAAAAAAAGGCATGTTCATGTGATGTGTGAGACAGCTGTAACTGAAACATTGGTAGAAAATACTCATGTCTGGTCAGCAGCCCTCTTTGGTAGCTGAGAAACAGGAAATTGTCTCATTTGTTAATATGGTCTATATGTGGCAGGCAAACAGAAACAACCAGATGCTGGAAAAAGGCAACAAAAAATCATTCATCTTGTCCTAGTTTTATGGGCCAGCACAGCTTGTAGCAGCCTCCTGGCCATTGTAGTGTCTGGAAATATCTCCTTGCAGCCTTGATGGGCTGGACTACTCTTCTGCAGGATCCTGAGGAAAAAAAACCCCTGTTTTGCAGTTCAGCTGGGCCTCTTAGAGGATTGCCTGGATGTTCTGAATCACAACAACAAATTTGTTTCTGCTTTTGTTCTGCAGGAAACATTGGAGGAATGAGACTTCTCTATTTTTTCTCAAGTAGTCAAAATGACATTGACAGCACTAGAGAAATTTGATATTCAACCGTAGTGCTTGTCTTATTGCTTGGGTAAGATGTAGCAAAGCAAAATAAACTGATTCCAGTGGTGATGTCTCCTGGTTCTCAAATTAGCAGAATCAGGTGCCAGCATATGATTCAAAGAAAAATGGCATGAAGGATAAGAGAACTTCTTAATTAGCAGGTGACTGGTCTTGTTTTAGTATGCAATGTGACTTTGAAGAGCTGTCAACCGCAGATAAAGATAATATCACAAACCACATTCATATTAAGGTTTTACTTAGGTGTCCACTCTCTAAAATACAAGGATTAAATAGTAAGAAGCCTGTTTCTACTGCTCTGTCTGTAGCCAGTCTAAGTGATGACATTTACCTATGCTGGAGAGGAACAGAGGAATAGCTCTCCTGTGGGCAATGCTCATGAGTTGTTCTGTCTTTCCTCAGGAGTGAAGATAAATGTCATCATACAGATCAGCAGCCAAATAATCTACAAATGATGGAAAATGATCTGGATGTGGGTAGATGTCATTTATTTTCTTGAATTATTGATGACCTTTAAGCAAGGACACTAATATTGTGGGAAACATTTTCTTCACTAGCAGTTCCATTAACTTGATATTTTTTGTAGCCTTCAGACTTTCTGGCAGTTACCTGCTTTAAAGTATAATTTTCACTGTGAGCCTAAAAAAAAATCATCAGATATTCATAGAGAATTTTACTGAATTATATGAGGATTTTCAGCTTTCACTGTGATTTCAGCTCAGGAACTTATTTCTATATAAGGAAAGACATTTAAGAAAATGCATACTGAAGACCATTGAGCATGACTGAAGCACTTTTGTGAGTCTGGACTTAAAAAGGCATGAATAAATATAAAGAACAGTTCAAACACAGGGATAAAGTGGATGCACTTGGAGGTAGTACATTAAGTTTGCAGCAATAGTAAATTCTATATTGTCAAAATTATTTGTTCTTGATGATGATAATAAATGAATATTTAAAGTAACCTATGTAACTTGTAAGCCTTTTCCTTTGTATTTTTTATTTAAATAAAAAATTATAGAGTTCTAATTTCCATTTTATTATACTTGAATTATAGCAAAACTTAATGTACTTCAAAATGCATTTAAGGGAAGCATACCTTATTTTAAATCCAAGCTGCAAAAATATTCTAAAGTTGTAAGTGAATAGAAATAGGTTCAGCTCTCAGTGATTGTTAACTAATGGGGTTCCCTGCAAATCTGTTGAAGTTTATTTGCATTAAAATTTCATCAGTAACAGTTCTTTTCTTTCCTGGATAGGCACAACGAAAGTAGTGATTCTGAATGGGAAATGTTTTCCCTTAAGTCACAAAAATTACTGATAATAAAAGAATGAAGCTTTACAGAACAAAGAATTTTTATCAAATATTGAAGTACCGTAAATTTAATCTAAGTAAAAACATTCTGTGTTGTGAAGGGAAGGAAATACGAAGTGTGCTTCATAATAGAGCATCTGCCCTGCAACAAACTGCTGCAGAATTTAAAGAGCTCATCATATGATTGTGAAAGGCACTGCGATAATGGAAAATGAGCTTATTTGTGAAATGTGGAAGATGCTGACTCTGTGAGTTGAATCTGAGTTTAATCATGATCAAGCAAGTTTTTGTGGTGTGGTTGCAATATAGATTTTGGCCTCTGCTTAGTTTATAACTATGAAAAGGATTAAGAGCTATATCATCCCAGTAAACTCAAAGAAGGAAGGAAAAGAAGGTTGTCTAAGAGAAGAATAATTATATAGATCTCAGAGTTCCTCAAAGAAATGATAGTGAGAACATCATCACAAATTATTTTAATGCAGAGGAAGGAGAGAATGTGCATTAAGAAATCAATTTAAATAAACCAAGTTCTCTGTATCAAGCTCAGATGTAAGTAGATAATGTTGACAAAGAGAAATCAGATCTGGTTTCAAATGATGAGCATAAAGAGAAAAAAGAAAAGAAGAAAAGAAAAGAAAAAAAAAGAAGAAAAGAAAAAACAAAATACAAAATCTCAAACTGAGATGAGACTAATAAAAGATATCATGCATGTCAAGAAATATTTATTTTAGTACAAAGATGAGAATGAAGACACTGGTCTACTGCTGCCCAATAAAAGAAAGCTAATGCTGACAACTCTGAAATGCCTAATACCTCTTATATCATCCCTTGTAAGAAAAGAACCATGCATTTTTGCCATAGTAGGTTATTCTCACCCTGAAACACAAGAAGAATAGTCGAGAAGACTAAGGAAATTAAGTATTTCAAATTGTCTTGGTCTAGATAGATTCATCTTAAGATATGTAAGAAAATGATTGAAGCAATCAGGAACTGCTAGTAATATGACAACTCAGAAAAATGAGAGAGAGCAGAAAAACACAAAAGGAGAACGTAATGTATGTCTTTAAAATGGGGTTTGCAGCGTGGACAAGATTTGACATCTAAATCTGACTTTCAGTCATTGGAAATATTGGATCCCTTCATCCCCTGTTAAAAAGTTCTTATAACTGGATAATAGTTCTCAACCATCTGAACTATCATCTTGTGTGTGATTATATCTCAGTGCTAGATAGTATTGAATTAGCTACCATCCCGTGGTTGGATTTTTGTGAAATTGCACAGATCAAAGATGATCTATTTTGTAGGTTGATATTGTTGTTGTTTCCATTGCAAGATACATATGTGCAATAAAAATCTTTATCACCTAGTTAATAGTTGTAAAATGTGGTAAGTGTAGAGGGTATTTCCTCATCCAAAACTCAGATAAACCTCAGGGGTAAAACTGGGGTCCCTGATCTTCCAGCCAAAAGGCAGCTGATAGCTCACTGTCTCATGCAAAACATAATCTAGTTCTGCCCTTCATTAGTCTTTTCTGACCTCTGTTTGAACCGAAATACTGTAAAACAATTTTATGTTTAGAAAGCCTTGTTAAACTTGTACTGATAGGTATTACCAACATGGGGTCTGCATCAGCTCTATTTCTCAGATTTCTGGGGTTTACCAATTTAGTGGCTTAAAAATCAGACCTTGTGGTGCTTACAGTTTATCTTTTGCACAGGCAAATGACCACTTTTCCCAGCTGTTAAGAAATGTTAGTCAAGATATATAATATAGTAATTCAAAGGGTGATTAAGCATATTTGTTTTGAAAATTTGTAAATAGTTTTAATGGTGTTTTGCTGCCCATAGGTTAGCAGTATTGGCATGTTCATTGCTCTTATTTATACGGGGCTTGACTCCATAAATGTGGACTTTTAGTGTTCAGTGTGGAACAACATTAATGCCTTGGAAATTTTCCTCTGTAATGTTCAGTAAGCTTTATCTGTGTGTAAATCCTGCATTTGACTCATATGTAAATCTTATGCAAATATGCCATTACCACGCTAGTAATATGGAAAATTTCAAAAGGATTTCTAGTATGAAAGATCCCAATAGTGAAAGAGGATTAAGCACACTTGATTGTTAATTGCACATCCTTAAATAACTCTGTAATCTCCTTATTTTTAATACTTAGAATTTAGACACAGAAAATAAATGAAGATCTATTTTTCTTTTCTGTTTGTTTTTTCCTGACCCTGTTTACAATCTCAGAAACACAGTGAGAAGCCAATGGGCATTTGAAAATGAAGAGTCATAAAAAAAAAAGAAATTTGGAAACAAAATAAAAGCTGAAGCACCTTGGAAACTTTAGAAATCTGTATGCAAGCATCAAAAGAAGAGATACAAATAAGGTGACAGATACAAAATTATTTATAATTTTTCCACTACATTTAAAAAAATCTCCAGATAATACTTCACAGAGAGAAGTTAGACATAAGCCTAGTTAGTATCATCTTTTAGTGGCTGGGAAAAGTTTACTGTTCTTGTTTTATGAAAAAAGTACTGTTATTTACCATCTGTTTGTACATATCCTTAATCTGCCAGAAGTTTTATTCTCATTGGTTAATAAGGTACTGAAAATATTGGAGTCTGTAATGAGCAACTACATATATTAAGTAGGAATTGCACTCAATCTAGCCTTTTCCCATATGAAGTTAGGTGTTTAACCTTAACTACCTAGTGTCAGTAGCTGATCAGCATGTTTCTTAACACACCAAACTTTGTAATTTTTATTCTTTTTGGCCACTAAGCAACTTCAAAAAAAGTTAGATCCAAAACTTAGCTACATTTCTTGGAAATCTTCCATATTTTAGAAGGCAGAAGGCTAGACATATGTTAAAAACAAACAAAAAAAAGCCCCAGTCCTGCATTTCTGAAAGTACATCTGTCCTATAATTGATTGGGAACAGAGTGGGTGGAATTTCATAGCTTTAGTGGAATAAAGTGCAAGGATTTCTTCAAAGGCTTTTGGACATCAGCAGAAGGAATTTCTATGTGTGTCAATTGTCACATAGAAATATGCAATAGATGAAGCTATGAGTAACATCAAATAATCTCAACATGATTCCCTGATGTAACATTGCTTCCACTGCCATACTGTACCAAGGGCTGGGGTTGATGATGGAGATTCTCATGCATCTGGTTGGAGCAGGCAATAGGGCCATTGCACATTCCTCTTATGCCAAGGGAGTAGCCTCCACTTTTTCAAAATTAGTCTGCAAAATAATGTACGGTAAATTGTGTGTGTTTCATGTTTGTTTGTGAGGGCCTAGCAACTTACAGGAAAATCTTAGAGTCATAGAACAAGAATGACTTAAAAATTCAATCAAATTCCCTTTTAATCTTTGAAATACACTTCAAGTCAAGACAGATGTCAATATGGCCCTTGTCATATCTTTGTGAAATAAGTTTGGAGACAATATGTTATAAAACTTTCTGGTTTGTTTATTGCTTTTTTTTGGTAATCTTGCTTTCTTGATAACTCAATTATTTTCCAGGGAACAGCTCAACAAGGAGGGAAATAAATTATTTCCTATTGTGCATTTGTAAATTAACCTCAACAGTAGCCTCATAGCTGGATATACCACATCATTTGGAATATTAAAGTATTAGAAATAAATACACTACACATCCTGTGAACTTCCTGCATATCTTACTAATACACTGTACTCCTTCCAATGTGGTAAGTGCTGCTGGGTCTAGCACTTGCCTGCACTCCATCTGTTGTTTAATTTATTTTTATAACAGCAGTATTAGAAAAGTAGTCCTATCATGAATGATTTTCAAGAGGCTTTTACTTGTCTTTTTAATGTGTTAGGTTTACAGACACTGCTACCTGTATGTTTGTATCCTAAATTACTCTATTTATATATATGCACAGGTTTTTTCCATGGCAGCTGTAAGTGCAAGTGCTTGCATTGATGTGATATCCCATTTTTCTATTGAACGCTTATAACATATTCCAGAAATCCTGATTTTTTAATGATATCCTCCAGACAGATGTAAAGTGTGACTACAAATATTGCTGAAGTTAGTCAAGAATTAGCAATCTGAAAAAAGTTGAGGCAGTACAAATAATCATCTCATTATAAGACGTTTTTAAAATACTTGGAAGACTTTGGTGTGCTTCAGTACAAATCACAAAGTCCAAAAAAATCTAATTGGATGCTAAAGGGAACCATGTCTTTTCCTGGCATAAAATGAGTTTTATAATGCATTTCAAAGGCTGTGGAAAGAATCTCAATGAAGCAAATACTTTTTGGTTGAAAAATGTGACAAAAAGTACCAAAGTCAATTCAAGGAAGTATTTTTATGAAGATTTTCTCCAATGTATATTTTGAAAAAATATACATGCTGTTTAGCTTGTTTCTGTGAATCATGAATCTTATATTTTAGCATGAAATAACAGTATCTCAAAAAATTGCTAATGAAAATCACCAACATTGGAAAGGAATTAAAACTAATAGAAATTATGAAATATCATATGAAATGTAAATAGAAGAATTTATTATAGCATTGAATGAAGTATTCTCAAGCTATAGAAATTGTTTACTATATGAAGGCCCCCATAGTTTTTTACTGTTTCATTTCAAACAGGAGATAAAATAATTGAAAATTGAAAATTTATATTCAAATAATTAAAATGCAGAGAAATAACACTATTGTAAAACAATACTGAAGCACTGAATCTATTAGAAATCTACGGATGTTTTTTGCAACCAGTTGAATATACAATGAATGCACGTGGCATCTGATCTGTTATCTTTAGACTTTGACATCCACTTTTTAATGTATTAGGCTAGATTTTATACTAATGTTTCTATGGAACTAAAGACATAAACTATGTACTACATGCACTTCTTAATTTTTTTGTTTGAAGACATTAGTCTGTAAAGTCTTTCAGCCTTCTGAGTGTTAATTTACTCCACTGTGCTTGAGTCAGAAGCATTCACTGTTTTGTAACAAGAGGGAAACAAAGCTGTTTAAACATTTTCTGATACAATGAGTTTCTTTTTTAGTTTAAAAACGTACAAGCAAGTGCTCTGAACTGGTAGGGATTTGACAGTATTAACTCTGTTTCAGAAGCTAAAGAACTTCCCTCTTCCCCACCAGTTTTCTGTTTGACTGCTTAACCCAAGCTAAGCCTTGTATATATATCCATTTGAGTTCAATGGACAACATATTATTTTCAATCAAAATTACTCTTTCTCTATGTATTGATATCCTCTGTTATGAGGAAAACTAATGCCTTATATCTCTTAAATAAAATTCAAAAATGTGTTAATGATTTCACTATGCTCAAATGCAAGCTTCTTGTAACCTCATAGTGAGATTGGTTTCTTTTGGACTATAGGAAAAGCAAAACAAATCTGCAATACCAATCTCATGTGTCATTAGAGCCAGATGCACAATTTTCTTCATTTTATGATTACTATCTTTGAAAAGTGAAGAAGAAATTTTAAGCAGACTGGGAAAAATGATAATATTCTATTCAAAGAGAAGTGTATTGCTTCTAAGTTCTTTAAACAGAGGAAAAATTCCATTATCATGAATTAGCAGGGTTTAGTTCAGTTCCATGGTGTTTCATAGAATCAATCAAAAAAAAAGATGGAAATTACCTCTGAAGATCCTCTGGTCCAAGCACCCTGCTCAAGCAGATCGCCTAGTGTCTAGAGGTGGCCAAGACCATGTCCAGACAACTTCTGAATATTTTTGAGGGTGGAAATTCTGTAACATTCCAGAGCAACCCGTGTCAGTGCTCAGACACTTTCACAATTTGAAAAATATTTCTTCATATTCAGATGGAGACGCCTGTGTTTCAGTCTGTGCCCAATGCCTATTGTCCTGTCACTGGGCACCACTCTTCTTAAGAGTCTGGATCAGAGGATTCTCTTCAGGCTGAACAGACCCAGCTCTTTCAGCCTTTCCTCACAGAAGGGATGCTCCAGTCCCTCAGTTCTCTTAGAGGCTCTTTGTTGTACTTTCTCCTGTATGCCTTTGTGTCTAGAGAGTCCAGAACTGGAAACAATACTTTTCATTATCACTGAGTTTCCAGTAACGTAGAAAATACTTAATGTTTCTTTACTGAGAAGTTTTCAAATCGAATTTCAGAGGATAAAACAAAAGAAGCTAAGGTGCATCCTAAAGTTTACTTTCCCAAGATAACTTGGCTGCTTGTTGTTTAAATATTATTTGTGTTCACAATATGTTTTCCCTTTCTTAACATACTGTCATACATCCACAATGGGATCACCTCCCAGCTCCTTTAGATTGAGTTCATGAGACTAAATTAGCTTTGGCTAAGTTTGTTGTTAGCCTGCCTAGAAGGAAAACTGGAGTGGAAAGTAAAATACATTTTATATTAATATTCGGCAAAACCTTCGGTAAAGTACTGGCTTGTTCTCTTAGCTGTAAATCAACTACTGCCAAAATATGCCCAAAGGAGTGGTTTAGTTATCCAAAAGTGTAAGTGCACTGGAGGGGCGTGCATTTTGAAAATGTGTACAGAAGGTATTGTCACAGAGCCTGGAAACAAATGATATTATTTGTTCTTTCGTTTCTTCCTCCCCCTCAGCTGTCTGCAATAAGAGAAAGCTCAGACAATGTGCTTTTCAAGAGTCTAAAATGCTTTAAATGTGAAAAGTATGCTCCCCGAACTCTGAGGGCCATTACTCACTTCAGGAGAAGTTTCACACTGTGTAAACAGACAAAAACCATCAATTCAGCTTCACAGTTTTAATAAAAACTTCTACATAAGTGCAATGAAGGATGATCATAATATTTGTCATCTGCAATATCAAAGCATGTTACTGGGAAAATCTTGCAGAAACATTCACCAATTGACCAGAAAATTTTATCATCCATCTCAGACCATGGACTGTTTCTGTAACGTTTCTGAGAACAGGCAGAGTGCTAAAGCTGTAGGTTTGATGGTATCTGGAGATTTTCATATCTGCATGGAAAATTCTTTAGTAGGTGACCAAGCTTCATTCAGGACATTTCGTCTTACAAGAGTGTAAAAGTCTTGTCAGGCAGACTTTATAATATAGTCTTGCATAAATCTAGCCAGTGCATAACTATGTCATAAAAAAAGATGGAAGACGAGATGTAATACATGCATTATCACTCAATGATTTTGAGAATTTCTATAGTTGTGAAAAGTGCATCCCTTGGTATGAAGCTTGGTGAGGAACTTACAACTGCTTCTAACAGGTTTTCTTTTCCTTTTTGTTTAAGTTTGGGTTTTGAGTTGATGAAGAAAATATTTCACTGTACTTGGACAACATAGGGCCAAGATTCATCATATTTCAAAACCCTCAACTTACTTCTTTTGTGTATGATGTAGAATTATCATTGCTTTCAGCAGGAACAGATTTTCTGTACTTCCTGCATCTGTAATGTATTCCCCCATCCAAAAATCAAGCAATTACTATCAGTGTAAATAGGAAGAGGGCTTTTGTAAAATGGAAAGGCCTGACAATTTCAGATGAAATAAAATGTTATTGAGCTTCGGAAGTATTTTAATTTTTGGTTTTAGTGTCCCAAGTCAAAATGTCAGGTTCACAAATCAATATTTTTTTCTGACTTCACATTGTTTGGTATCACAATGGAAAGGGAAAAAAGCAATGTAATTTATAGTAATCACCATCATCTTCTAACTACTCTGATAATAGCATGAAACAGTGTAAAGATTTATGAGCATATTATACAGACAATTTCATTAGGTAGTGAAACCACTGCAGACTACATCTCTTCTTCTGTATTTATTTTGGCATCTGCCAATGTAAAATAATCTATTGCAAGAAAAGAGATTGAAGCAAAATAAGACAATGATGCATACTCTATGGAGGTTTTTAATGAGCTAACTATTCACTTTTCATATTGTACCCCTGATTTTTCATCAGAAGTGTATGTCTAGGACCTTTAGAAAAGTCTTTTCAATATTATTGCCACCTGAAACTCTACAGAATAAAGGAAGGAAATGCAGAACAGGATAGGGGTAGTTAAATTAAGCAAAAGTTAAAAATTTGCTATGTTACAAAGAAATTAGAATGGAAGATCCATATTAAAGAACTATGTAAAAAATTTCAAATTCGGTGTAAAGACTCAAAATTTGAAGATGTTGCTAGCTCTGGCACCTGAGGAGCACTGTAATTTCTTCACTCATGTATTTCTTTCACAATTAGTAGTGCTAAAAAAGTGATTTTATGTTGGAAAGTAAAAGCGAGGGTTTTTTTATATGTCTGTGTCTGCTGGTGTATGAACTTCTGTGTTGATCTGATGACCTTAACTGAATATCATGCATATATTTAATAACATTTGAATACTAATGATGCTGAGGGACAGATCTAATTACTGAAAATTCAGCCTGTTTGACCGCATGAAATACACTGTGGCTGGATGAGGAAAATCAGGAGTCTGATTTTCTTCAACCAACAAGTAAGCAATTAACTGCACTGAAATTAGAGTCCTTGAATATTAATTTGTTCAAAACTGCTCTATAAAATGGAAAGGAATTCTGAAAGGCCAAAATACAATGTCCTTTTAATGAAACAATAAAAAAAGTTATAAACATGCCAGTTCCCAACAAGAAAGGCAGCAAGTATAACTCTATGGTTCTAGGTGGAATTAGAAAGGAATGAAGGAGATATACAGAGCCAGAAAATTTGCAGTTTATGATGGTTGACACTAGCAAAGTGATAAGATACCTGAGTTAAGAGAATCATAGGGTTGGAAGGGACCTTCAAGGGCTAACTCCCCTGCAGTGAGCAAGGCCATCCTGCACTACATCACATTGCTCAGAGCCTCAACAAGCCTGGCCTTGAATGCCTCCAGGGATGGGATCTCCACCACCACACTGGGCAACCTTTTCCAGTGTCTCACCACTCTCATGGTGAAAAAGATTTTCCTAATATCTAACCTAAACCTGCCCTGTTCTAGTTTAAAACCATTTTCCCTTGTCTTATCACTACATGCCCTGGAAAACAGTCCTTCCCCAGCTTTCCTGTAGGCCCCCTTCTGGGTACTGGTATGTCACTATGTGGTCTCCCCAGAGCCTTCTCTTCTCCAGGTTGAACAGCCCCAGTTTTCTCAGCCTGTCCTTACAGGAGAGGTGATCCAGCCTTCTGCTCATCCTCATGGCTTTCCTCATTGCTGCAAATACTCCTGGAAAACAGAGAAGGAAATTCAAGAATGTCACTTTATTCATGTAAACTATTTCAGCAGACTTGTTCGAATGATTTATTGAAATTTTTGGTCTAAGAACAGACTATGTGCATGCATCCATGTGTGTATGCTGTTGATATTCTATATTGTTCTACAGTAACTTTTTAGTGATTTTTATGTATTGGTGTATAAATTCAGGTCTCGGTGTGTTTAAAGCAGAAAGGATGGAATCTGAGAGAAAGGAAATTATAGATTATCCGTTTGCTTGCAAAGCTCAGGTTTCGAGCCAATATTTACTGCTGTTTTCTTACCTCCACATTGTTTTTTAATGGAGTGAAAAAGTCCTGCCTATATTCAGACTCTAAAGACAGCTCGATGAGAGCTCTGAGCATTATTGCTCTATTAGAATCATAGAAATTGTGCAGTCTGCCATCAGAAATAATTAATATTATTTCTGTCTACCAAATTATGAAAGGACATATAAAGCTGTGCCTTTGGAAGAGAGTGGGAAATATTTTTCTTTTTAAGAAAGAAGGCTATATGAACTTTTTTATCATTTGTAAGAGAGAATGTTTAACTGCCTTAATAATGAAAGCATTTCCATATTTCAGGAAAACTTTCTTCTTACTGACAGGAAGATTATACTGCCAAATGTGGGGACAGATTTTTTACTTCACCTGATATCTGATGGGTGCAGCAGAGCAGGACTGTGGAAGAATTAGTTATGGCTCATAGACTTAAGGGCCAGTGCTACAGTGACCTTGGGTCTTGGCAGAGTTTAAAGCAGCACATGAAGTATATGAGCTAGAGCCATCTCCTAGAAAATGAATAGCCTAACTTTGCCAATACACTTTGCTGTCCTGAGCATAGCCCCATGTAAGTGCCTGGAGAGCACTTGTACTGCAGCAGCTGGCTTTTATAACCGTTTCTACTGTGTGGCAAGCCCTCAGGCCATGAGAGTTCATACTGTGGAGCAGCTTTCCAGCTCAGGGCTATCAGAAAAATGCAAGGTTTCTGATTCCCAGGAGATCTCTGACACACTGTCCAATGCTAGTCTGTGGCATCCAGCAATAAGCTGCTGTGAGAAGGGAAATTATTATCAGAAACAGACTTTCTTTTAATTTCTGAGAAAGGAAGAGAAAGCTAGTTGGACTAAAAATAAGCTTGGGTCAACAGCAAAAATTACTAGTAACATACTTCATTCAGTTTTATATTTCCTGTAATTCTTTCTATTTTTTTCCAGAGCTTTCTCTGCAAATTTTCCATCTCACTGGATTGTGATGTAGTTATATATGTGTTTCTGATTTTGCATTATATCACACTGACAGTTCATAAAGTGCAAAATACCAGTGAGGCATTTTGGTAGGACATTTTAGCTTTGTTCTGACTTTGAGTGGAATGAAATATGTTCTATTAAAAAGGGAATTTATGGAGGTAATCACCTGGAGTGATCTCTTTCAACAGAACTCTTCATTTCACACCTTGTTCATATACGAAATAAACCTTTACTAAAGGCATGTGTTAGACAAGGAAGTAGAACTAGTAGAACTTTTCCTGCCAAAGCACCTAAGCTGTTGGTCATGTTCAAATATGTAGAGTATAGAATTAGGCTACAAAAACATAAAATCTTGTCAGTTTGGCTACAGATGTCACTGACCAGGCTATGACATGGAACAAGTTCAATGACTACACATCTGTCTTTTTCACTATTATGTTTCCAAGTTGTAAATTATTCTATGTATGTTTTTCGGTAGGATGAAAGCTCTCCTGGCTGGTGCATTTTACTCTAATTTCTTTTCTTTCTCTTTTTGTCTTGCATATATTCGTGTGATGAACAGATTCTCTTTATCTATGTATGTCAAAGGAATGTTTTAATCTTTATAGGTGCATATGCATAACTATTGAGATTTTTTTTCTAATTTTGGCATTTCTAGAATATTTTCTAAACAATTGAGTACAATTAAATTCTCAGTGTAAATAATAATTTCTGATATTATGAAATATTTATTAATCTTTGCATTGTTGTTTAAGGTGATCTGTGTAATTGTTTTGTTCTTTGTGTGTATAACAATGTCATAATTCAACAAAATTAAAACAGCAGTTGTGGTGGATTTGCCTTGGGTGGCCATCACGTGCTCATCAAACTGCTGTCTCACTCTCATTCCTCAGGTTGTAAGAGGGAGAAAATACAACAAAAACTTATGACATATGTGCAGGGAGAACAATTATCATTGTGAGCAATCACTGTGAGACTTGGGGAAACTGTTTGAATTTTTTGGCAATTAATAGCAGAATCGGATATTGAGAAATAGAAACAATGATAAGACCATCTTCTTCTCATTCCTTTCTTCTTCCCAGGCTCACCTTCACTCAAATCTTTTACCTCCTCATGCCTGTCTGTCCCAAGTGGTACAAGAGGATGGGGGATGGTGATTGCAGTTAGTTCATAACTTAGTCTCTGCCATTTTTTCTTCCTCACACTCCTCCCCACCCCAATGTGACCTGTGTCACCATGGTCTCACAATGGGTGTCAGGCGAATCTCTGCTCTGCTGCCTGGAGCACCTCGACCACCTCTTTCTTAATTGACCTTAGTGTCGTTATGATTATTTCTCTCATATTATCACTCCTTTCTCCAAACTGCTGTTGCACAGTGTTTTCTGCCCTTTCTTTAATATGGTATCTCAGAAACACCACCACCAGTGCTGGCTGAACTAGATCTGCCCAATATTGGGCTGACTACAGGTGTCTTCTGACAGAAGTCACTCTTACATCTGTTTCCTTGCTACCAAAACCTTACCACAGGAACCCAATACAACAGTTCTGGGCAGAAATATCAGCAACAGTCGCAGAAAAATGCAGACATTTTCCATACAGATAACTGACTTATCCTGGGATTATGCTGTCAAGGCAGAGTCTGGGCTGGAAATAGATTCTGTCCTCAGGTGAGAAAGAAATAATTGTAAAGTAAGTGCTGTTTTTTGATGGAACACCCAATGTCCTCATCCAAACTTTTTTCTGTCTTTTTGTAATTTGAGAAAGAACACTAACAATACAGATAGATCAGATGAAGACTACTTTGGGTCAATTAAAAGAAATAAGTATGTCTTAAAAGATGTGACAGTACCTTTTTCACAACTCAGTGGAAAATCCTTCAGAAACTATCTGATAATAAAGCAGCCAATGCCTTTGTAAAGATGTATTGGTATATTAAATCTGGAAAATTAAAAGTAGTGAAAAATTGATCTAAACTTTGGTACCAAAATCCTACAAAAACATTTGAAAATAATTGTATAATTAAAAAATACTTGTCTTGTATTAATGTAGTTTAAAATCTTAAAATACCCTAAAGGACTATTTCTAAACCACCAAGAAAAGAAATGTCCTGTTATTAAAGCTGATGCCATCTTAACAAAGTTAGCAAATTATATCAGTGGAAAAATTTCTTTATTTTTATAAATTCTGATATTATGTCTAAATGATTTTATTAGATAAGTGGAGAGCTTAACTAACAGAACAGTCTTAAGAATGTGGGATTACTGCTATTCCTCCCAAAATGTAGACTAGCAGCTAAACCTCCAAACTGTGATTTTGTAATTGTCTCTTGGCTCATCTCTGTTAGGAACTACTGAGGCAAGTTTTTTTAAGGGAGATGCCTGTGGACTGGCTGTCTGCAAGCCTAAAAGCAAGACAAAAGCTTTTGAATAAAAAAACATAAAGAAGAGAGGCTAACAAATTCTTCAATTCAAATAATTTATTTTTTTGAAGTAAAAAAAGGTTTTCCCTTTTCCATTCTTCACCATAGATATTTTTGGAGAGTAAGCAATGCATATATGTGTGTGGAGTTTCCTATCCTTTCTGACTAAGTCATGCCAATTTTTTTGGTTTATATTAAGCAAGCACAAACAGTACCTTTCTTTCACAGAAATGTTTGAAATGTCATTACTGTATTTGTAATTTTCTTCTAGTGTGTCAGTTTCTGCAAGAAACTGCAGTCCTCTGGTTTTCACGGAGTAATGACCCTCATTAGCAGTAGTACAAGATGACATTTAAGATCCTTCCCTGTGTCTTCTCCATTAGTAACATTATTATTATACTATACTGAAGAAATGCATATACCTTCATAAGAATTTATGATGATGTACAGTCTCTTAAATGTGGTAGACCTAATTTGGGAACTGGAAAGTACAATTTCCTTGAGAACAATGCAGTGCAAGAGTCAGAGTCATGAAAAACAAGAAGCAGGGAGAAGCCTGGCTGATGAAAAGGGGTATTTTATTTTGTTTTGTTTTTGTTTTTTTTTTTTTTAATAGAAGAGTTAAAAAGTTGATAGAAATTTCGTTTCCAGTAGTTAAAAACAATACATCTAAAAAAACCTGCTACAAGAATGTGACAGACAAGAATTTTATCACTTGCTTTTGTCAATGATTAAGTGCAATGAGCTTTACATGCTGCAAACACCTAACTGTTCGCCTGAACCATGTACAAAAACCCCATTTCAAGTAATTTCACTAATTACAGCCCATGGAAATAAACATTTTTCTGAATATATTTCTTTAAACCACTGAAAAATTAAAATGTTATTTCCTTTCTAATTTTTCCTTATGCTCTACAGTGCCAAACTTTCACTGGTCTCTTTGAAGGTGTATTCAGTGAAGAAATTGCCAAAACCAGTTTGGAAATGCGAAACCAAAGCTTAGGNTTAATAGAAGAGTTAAAAAGTTGATAGAAATTTCGTTTACAGTAGTTAAAAACAATACATCTAAAAAAACCTGCTGCAAGAATGTGACAGACAAGAATTTTATCCTTTTGTCAATTCAATGATTAAGTGCATTTTACATTACATGCTCCACTAACTGTTCGCCTGAACCATGTACAAAAACCCCATTTCAAGTAATTTCACTAATTACAGCCCATGGAAATAAACATTTTTCTGAATATATTTCTTTAAACCACTGAAAAATTAAAA
Source organism: Turnix velox (assembly GCA_013400935.1). Classification (NCBI taxonomy): domain Eukaryota; kingdom Metazoa; phylum Chordata; class Aves; order Charadriiformes; family Turnicidae; genus Turnix; species Turnix velox. Next base: position 708,644 of record VZTY01033816.1, read on the forward strand.
TGTTATTTCCTTTCTAATTTTTCCTTATGCTCTACAGTGCCAAACTTTCACTGGTCTCTTTGAAGGTGTATTCAGTGAAGAAATTGCCAAAACCAGTTTGGAAATGCGAAACCAAAGCTTAGGATTTGTTATTCATGTAGTTTTATTTAAAACTAAGAGAAAATAAAAGTTTTAATACTTGATGCTCATTAGCATGCATTTAACTTCAATGCCTTCCATAGAAGAATGTTTGTTGGTGTAGTGAAGTGGCATTTGAGGAGGCACCTCAAAACCATTTTGATAATAGAGCAGTCACTCTAACCACTTCAAAGTAGGCTTCAAATGACTCATAGAAATCAACAAAAAAATCGTCAGAGTTTTAGAATGGAGGTTTTTTTCCCACTTTTAAAATTATTTGTGAGCCTTTATCCTCAGCATAAAACAGTCCAGTCACCATAAAACACTTGCAGTTCAAAAAAAATCCCTATATTTGTATGAGTTTAGAAAAAGTTCTAACTCATTTCAGTTACACATTGGCATATTCTGTTAGCTGAGATGCTGATTTAAAAGAATGTACCATAGAAGCTTCCAGTTTGAACCTGGAGTCCGATAAGAAACAGCTTTAGAACAAAAGTAATTTACTAAACTATTTATTGTTGCAATATAACATAGTTTTATGTGTGATTTCCTATTTAATCTTTGTAGTGGCCCTCAATTTCCAGCCTTGTTAAAAGGTAATTTTTTTCCTATTACTTTTCTGATTACAATTAACTGTCAATATTAAGTAAAATAAAAGAGTAGTTGGCAAAATAAGGTAAATAAACATAAAAATGTTTCTTTAAGAAGAATATCCAAATTTCTCATGTTGTTCAGAAGTGCACAAAACTAGGTCAGGCTGTAGTTATTACCTTCTGATGAGTGCACAGCAATGCTGAGGAAAAGAAATTAGGTTTTAATGAAAATGAGATAATTTCAGCAGATTTCTGTCTATGTATTTGGATAGTGTTGCAGTGATAAACCTTTTTTCATCTCCAAAAATATTCAGAACACTCATAAAAAATGAAATCTGTAGTTCACGGAAATAATTGATGCTAGGAGTTGTCAGTGAAGAGGTGACTGACCTTCTCTGTGCCTTGCCTTGCTTAGCAACATTCCTTAGCAACAACAGATTATTAGCACATATCATCAGATAGGAGAGAATCATGGACAACAAAATGCTAATCCCATTTGCATCAAATAGGAAGTCTATCAACCTTCAAGACTCTTTTTAATTTGAATCAGGTCATAAGTCCCTAGATTGTCCCTTCCACTGAGTATTTCACTCACTATTTTTTAAAACATTCTTTTTAATTAGTTGCCTCTTTTGTTTTACAGCTGCATATGTGAACATGTTGTGTCAAGAAATTCTACCTACATTTTTCTGAGATTTTGGATTTGTTTCTTGTAACCATGCTGCTCTCTCTGGCCCTACAACTCTCCTCTACTCTGTCGTTCTACCGTCATTACATCATGCAGGCAGTTAACTCATGCTGCTTTTATTTGAGATAGTTGAATGNGTACAACTCTCCTCTACTCTGTCCTTCTACCGTCATTATATCATGCAGGCTTTTATTTGAGATAGTTGAATGTGTGAATCCAGAAATTCAATTACATCAAAGTTAGCCAGGAACCTCCTCCCTGTCTGGAGGAGGTACAGAGGTTGTACCAAGCTCCCCAACTGTATATGCCAATCTTCCTTTGTGGGTTCCCAGCTTTGGAGCCCTGTGGAAAACATGGATCAAAAAAAGGGGAAGTACCACTTCTGCATGAAAAACTGTTTGCTATTGTGAAAAAGAAAAAAAGAAAAAAAGAAGAAATGCTTGTTTTAATACTGTTCATAGTCATGTGATGCACTTTTACTCACAACATGTGAGGTGAAAACTGCAAGAAACAAAAGTCTGATGGGATCTTCCTGGGTAGGCTTGGGCTGGTGCTGTATATTAGTGCCTCTGACTGAGATCTGGAAAAAAAGAGAAAGCTTCAGCAAAGGGAAAAGCATCAGGGTCCATGGCAGGATAGGATGTACTCAGAGGTGTAGATAGCTTTGTCATTTTGAAATGAAAGTGTTACCTCTGGATATAAAGGGATTGGTCAAAGATTGGGCACTGTAATTCCCTTCCCCCTGCACAGTCTAACAAGATTTCTTCCCCACCATTTGTCTTTTCTGAGCAGTCTCTTCTCTAACTAGCTTGGAAGAGTGGAATCTATCCACAGTACTGTGAGTGAGGTGCCTTGGTTTTCTTTGTTTCTGTAGTAAAGTAAAATTTTAGAATTTCAGTACATTTAGCTCACTTCCATAGGTAATCATAAATTGCTTATTTGCCCTTTGAAGAAAATCCTCTATTTTCTTTGGAAATATGTAACACTAAAACCTAATCCTTAAGCTTATTTCCCATGGCTTTTTTTCCATGTAGTAATTAAAGAAAATGGACCTACAATTCATACAAACTTAGGCTATGATTCAGTTTAGTAATTCAAAATATCTTATTTAATTTTTAGTTTCTGAATGATTTAGTGTCCTTCTCTAGCATGTACCAAAAAAAAGCTTTACTGGTTTCCATAACTACATTTTATTGCCAAGAATATTTGTGCTATACCTGTATTCAAATGGGAACACATTTGAATACAGATATGACAGACCAAATGATTTGCTGAACTGCAAGCAAGAGAAAAAGAATTATTAATGCCTCATGGCTCTAATATTAGACAAAAGCACAAGTAATAAGCAGCATTACCAGCTGGAGAAACCAGTTTGTTACACAACCACAAGATTCTGTGTTGTGTTTGCAGTTGTGATTTTCTGCAGCATGTGAAATATGGGTACATTTGGTTTTCCCTGGACCTGCTTGTCCTTACCTTGGCAGACCATCAGCATTCTGGGTTTGAATGCTTCTGCTTAACTGAAATGGGACCTTTCTACTTTAAGAACCAAAGACTAATTCTCAGTTCATTAACTTACGCATGTAAATTAGACTGTCCAGTCTCACTTTGTGGACACTCTGACTTTCTATCACTAGTCAGAATGTTTGATAGCCGTGGCAAATGACTGCACAGACCTTGTAGAATAAAGCTCCGAAAACATCATTCAGTTCTTCAGCTGGAACAATATAGATAGAGGTTAAAAAAAAAAAAAAAAAAAAGAGAGGAAAAATCTTGCCTGAATATTTTCATACTTCCTGGGAACTTTGATGGTCTCTGATCAATATCTCAGCAAACTGGACATGCCCACAAAGCTTTCCCCTCTCTGTCTGCAAAGTCATTGTCCTTGCTGATGGTGCAAAAATCCTCTCTCCATTTAGGCTTTTTGGCTCTATGAATTGCTATCACAAAGCCCAAACTCCAGTATTAATTCTGATCTTACTTAATTTTCTTTCGGGAAGAAATGCTGCTCTTGGGGAAAAAAAAAAAAAAGCAAAAACTTGTTATTGGTAACCCACACACGTTTTAGTAACACGGCAAAAATTAAGAAATTAACAAAATTAAGAATTTTTTTTTATATTGATAGTTTATATGGTTTATATTGATAGTATATATGGTTTAGATTCTTGCTTTACTCTGCTTGAATGACAGATCCTTCCTGAGCTGCTACTTTTGAAATGTGCAGAGACTGTTACAGCAATTTTAATGTTTTAAAATTTCTTACTCCTTAAAAATAATAAACAACTAGAAAGCCCCCCCCCTTTTGTTTTATATAATTGTTCATTTTACATGCAGTCAATAACTCTCTGAGATATGACACCATCTTAAAATTATGCCTGCAGTACTTCAACTGCTGTCACTTTATAATTAACAGCTTGCTATTTAATTAGCAGGTTTCAATGCCTTTTATTAGTGAATTACTGATGAATAAACATATTCATGTTTTTTTGTTATTTTGTTGATAACACACACTTAGTGCATTGTTAAGCTGATAAAATGTCTCTAGGGCGCTTACTCTGGAAATCTGTTTTACCTGTTCCAGCCCTAATTGATTGCAATTGTATTGCACTGAAAGTTATCAATTAGTAGAGGATGTGAGCACTAGCGGCTGTGCTTGGCAGCAGCCAGCATCCATGTGTGGGGAAGGGCACAGCATATTGTTGTGAAGGTGGTCTGCCCTTGGAGAGGCAGCAAGCACTGAACAGTTAGTTTGTCTTTACTGTCTGAGGAAGCATCCTCTTGGAAATTTCAATAGGATGTGAGTATTTAATCTCATGAATGAGATTTCTCCTTTTCTGGTAGGAAAGTGTTATTTCATATATCCGTATAGAAATTAACTTACTCCTTTTGAACACAAAGAGGATACACAAGAAAAGCTTAAAATAGAGGAGTCAAATATACCATGGGCATGACTGCTATAATGTTATGCCTAATGACAAAATCCCAGGAAAATTCAATATTTCTTTTTTCTTTTCTCCAATCAACTGAGAAACAAAGAAGTAGTATGAGGTTACTTTCAGATGAGTGTTTTCTAAGATAAGACAACTGGTTAGGGTGCTGAGCAATCACAATAGGGTAGCAATATGTCTTCTATGGGGATCTTTAGCAAATCTCAGGTCAGTGAGATCTTAAATACTTCCTAATTCTACCAGCTCTAAGAATAAAGTCTTGCAGCTTAACCAATGTTTAAAAAAGCACTTAAATAGGTTGAACTTTAATCACTGTTTGTAGCTTTGGCATTGCTTTGAGTGGGCTTTCATCTCTCTTGAAATAGACATGAATACTTTATGATTATGTTTGCTTTAAAATCAATAAAGTTAGCCCATCTTCTTCCCTGTAAACAAGATTTAGGATTAGCATATCAAGTTATAGTGAGTTTGTTGCTAAGTATGAGTTTTATTTCATTGTTGTTAAGATTCTGCTAATTTTTTTGGAAGGTTGACAGAATTGCTGGCATTCTAATAGAAATATGTTTTGAAAGCTTCTTTGAAGTTCTAATTTATTCAGGAATATTAAAGGAGTGCACTTTCAAAATCAACTGAAGTTACTTGAAGAGTCATATATTCATTTTGCTAAGCAGTTTTCCTAGACTCATTTTATAGTAGTAATCTCCAGTTGAAATGGTAGTCTCAAGTGCTACTGACTAGATTCGAGTGAGTAGACCAAGGAACTAAGTTGTAATATAACTTATTCTATACAGTAAAATAACTCTCGTATAGCAGTTACAGACTCAGTACTTAAGAACAACACCTACATGCTTGATTTCTGCACTGGTTCATCCAAAAGACCAGTGAGGCCAGTGGTTTCCAAAACTCTGGGCATTGTGTTCACATTCAGTCTGATAGAGATGAAAACGCAGTAAGAAGGCAGGTGGCCTTGCTTACAAAGCTTCTGAGGATGGGATTTGGACTTGCATCCATTTTGGTGTGCTGCCTCCACACAAGTTGGGAAGAGACAGAAACATCATCTTTGATTTTACTGCATTGTTGAATGCTCCGTTATGATGGAATACTTAAAATAATTTGGCTTCCTATTTGCATCCTGAATATCATAATTCTTTCCCTAAAGAACTAGAAATACCTCTTTCTCAGGGTGTTTTTGTAGTAGCACCTGCTCCAATACACGTTGAGAGCTGGATTTTTCTGAGTCATCTGCTTTTGTAACCTTTGCTCTAAGTTAACACTGAGTTTAACGTAAACGAATAATTTTATATTTTCTTTTGTCAGACTACATACTCACCTTCCACTCGGTAAGTAATACTCTTGCTTGTCTTCCTTCCAAACTCCTTGATCTGATCCAGTATTTATATTACAGGAAGGAGGACATTACCACATCACTATAGTTCTTTATAAAAGCAAATAACTGGGTTTTATTTGTGCAGAAAAAAATTTTGGTGATATGTACATATTATGTCCAAGAACTATGCTTAAGTCACCACAACTGACATATCCCACTTCTACTCTCACTGAAATTGAATGGCAGCTGAAAAGGAGAGTGAATGCTTTTATACCTCATCTTTCATCTGCAGCATCCTTACATCAAAATGAGCTTCCAGAACATTCCATATCTGTCAAAATATGTGTGAAGTACTAAAACAGTAGTAAATAGAAATTAACTGTCTAGGTAAATATAGCCTTTACTGTGGAATGATGAAAAGATGCAGACAATAGGAGGCAGAACTAGTGAAATAACAGTTTCCATCAAATCCCTTCAGCTCCAAGAATATAACTAAAAGGTACAATTGTTCTTGTCAATCAGACCTTTGTCTCAATTTGACTAAAACCTTCAACCTACATTAGAAATCCATTAACTATGCTGCTTTTATGATGCATTTATTACCCAAGGAAGGGGTGGTTCCCTCCTTTTTATCAAATCATTCTTTAGGCACCATTTTTGTGTCTATTTTATATGGCACCCTGAGACCACTGCACTACCAGTGTGCAATGATTTAAGGCAACTCAAACAGGACCAAAGAAAATAGATGGTCATTATGAATAATTGATGAGATTTCTTCAATTTGCTTCAGCACATTTCCATGAGGTCTGACTACATATGGTAGGTAGAATTTTTTATTCTGAGGTCATCATGAAGATCTGTATGCATAGGAAACAAAAACAAATCAACTCAGGCCTTGACAGATCAGTAGAAATTACTCAGTTACCCTGGGAACAGCGTGAAACAGTGTTTCAAACTAATATTTGAGCAATGGAAGTCTATACTGAGAGGTGATTGTGGGCATTTAATCTCAGGGAATTTTAAAATGAATATACTTTCAGAGATGATATTTCACTTCTTGAATATCAGGTTATTGTGAGGATACCAAATTTATTAAAGGGGGTTTTCCATAAATTATCATATTCATTTGATAGATTTTAAGTAATATTAAAGAAAGAGATATTTCCATTTCCAAATATGAATAGGCCCACGAAAAAAATTAGGAATGATGATAGCAAATGCAGAATAAAGTAGTAGCACGTATTCTCTACAATGAGTGGAAAACTCTTATCAATATGCTTATGATGAGTACGTATTATTGAGCCACTTCTAGAAAACAGGGATATTTCCTGTGTAGAGATAAATCTCAGACTAATAGATGATTTATCAGAAGAACTTCAGAGCTATGCTGATGATGTTAAAGATCAGACAATGACATCTTAGATACATCCAGATCCCAGTGTGTGGTGCCAGTCTGCAGAGTAAATACCCAGAGTGGTTTGCTCAGTGGGAGGACTTAGATCGGCTCAGACCCAGTGCAAAGTGGACTGTGTGTAGTGAGTTAGTGCTATGATTTTTAGCTGTTCTGTCTGCGTAGGATGCTCTGAGACATATGTATGGAGTAGACTGGCCAAACTGACACAGTAATTTCTGTGATGCACTTTTATTGTCCTTTAGGGATGTGTCCCACATGCTTGCTTGGCATTTCTTAGCTAATGCTTGACAGTAAAACTACAGCCATGCTCTCAAAACCAGTAATAATGGATCATAAACCCCAATGGCAGTTTGATTATTGAAGGGAATGGAACAAGGGAAAAAACAATTGATTCACAACAGAAAAAATAATAAGGTAGTACAAATTATTTGCAATGCTGGGTTGGGCTTGAAATGTATTTACAAATTAAAAAAATATCACTGAAGAAAACTTAAAATGTTGCATTTGTATAGGTTTTGGCTTCTGGGAAGTCAGAACATTTTATTTCAAAGTAAAGTTATGCTTTCAAATGAACTGTTCTTCATACAAATTCGGTGGTAGTGATGGTTTTCTTCTAGAAAACTATCAGTTAATTAAAAAAATAATGAAATATTTTGACTTCACAGGTAAAAAGAGCTTCATTATCACTGAAATATAGCACTACAAATTGACCACCAAAAAACTTTATATTCTTGATGATTGCCCCAGAACCTCTGAAAATTCTGAGCTGACACTTTTAGTCTCTTTATTTCATACCCGTCACTGTGTCTCCTGCAAACCACACAAAGGAGGAGAAAAAGAAGAACGTTAACTGAGAAAAGCATATTTAAAAGTGAGCTTGCCTGTCACTCAAATGTGCTGTCAAAGATGCCAAAGATGTTTTCCTGAACACTAGTAGTTCAAAAGAAATAAAGCAGCTCTGGGAAGAGCAGATTATTTTGAATGCAGATTATTTTATGAAGGTAACATCATAGCTAGGTGTTGACGATGAGGGAACCATAGATGTATTCAGCTGTCTAACTTTCAATATAGATAAGGTGTTACTTGCTGATATAATGTGATGAGTGGATAATTTTGTAGGGTCATGTGCTTCTTATTGCACTAGCTACAGATATGAGTTAATATCAAATGTAATGCCAGCTATGTAGAATGATAAAATAATCTTCCTTCTTTCCCTTTGAATCATACTTTTTGCCTATATACATTTTTTCTCCTAAACAATGGGAGATTTTTGTTAATATTCTTTTGTTTTGACTTTTTTCTATTCTTGTTTTTAAGGAACTGTGCTTTTCAAGGTCTTCTATAGTCCTTTCTTTTCCATACTTGTATTTCTTGTTCTCTAGAATACTGAAAATGCTTTGTAAAATCTCTTCTTCCACAACAGTACTTTAGAGGAGTGAGTAGCCTGGAAAGAACTGGTTGCAAGAGCTCTTTTGAACTTGAGTCAATTTTGATATCCATTTCTGAAATGCTTTGTGTGTGTATCTGTTTTGGGAGGAAGATGACAGAAGTTGCTTAATGGCTTGATATATGAGCTCATACTCAGCTGTCTAAGCTCTTTCCTGCCAGACATAGTCACTATTCCTTACTTTCACTGTCAGGTGGTTTTGTTTTCTTGTCCAAAACAAAAAGCATTTCAAATCAATAACTAGGATCTAGGGTTTTTTTGGTTTTTTTTTGTTTTTTTTTAATATGGCCTTTTATTTTAGTGTGTCTGGAGCTCCCATGATTTGTAAAATACACTTCTTTTTTACTCACACTCTTCAACCTATACTTTTGCCTACCTGTAATATCTTTCTCTTTTTGTTTCTTGCACTGGCTTTTGAATGTGATTTCTCACAATTAGCCTGATTTCCACATGAGAAACAGAAATCTGAGTTCAATTTTGAAGCCTGTAAAAGCAAAGTATTTCCTACTGTGTGCACAATGCAGTTGCAACCTCAAACACATTAGCTTACTGGTAAGAAAGGCTGAAGCATGTGAGAAATTATCTTCAATCAAAAGATGTTCTCTTATGTAGACTTTGGTTTTATTTTGACTTTTTTTTTCAATGAGCACATTAGACCATTAGACACATTCTTCATAATTAATGGAAATACCACTTTTGCTGTGTTCTGCCAAAAGAAGAATCTGTCTTATGAAACCAAATCTCCTTAAATCCTTACTCATTTCTTGCTATTCCGTTTCTTTTTGACAAACATGATGGAATTTCAGAGGTAGCAGTGTGAGATTTTTTCATTTTACTATGAAATAAGGATCATTGTTAATTTTAAGGTGGAATTTCCCTAAGATGTATATCTCTCTCTGTCCCTAACATGGATTTACAGTGGGAATGGTTTCAATCACCTTTCAAACACGAACCAAGTTTCCTTCCATCTAAACCTTAAAATACAAGGTGTTAGGCTACTTCAAAATTCTTTTCAGTGCTTCTGTCATCTTTTCAGTATGGACAGTAACTAGCAACTTACAGCTCAGTTCAAGAAATCTGTTTTATATGATTCTTTGCACAGGTGCACAAAATTAAGTATGAAAGCATAAAGGTGTTGTATCTTTTAAAATCTATCACTATAAATTTTTCTGTTCAAAATATTACCCTAGAAGTTACTGAAGAGATACAATTAGTGAGAGATATTAAGCTAGAACGATGGACAATACTATTACCAAAAATGGTAATAGTTTTTTGTCTCATAAAGTGTATGTATTCCTCTTTTGCAAGATAAAGAGTTGTACTTTCACCTAATTAATCAGTATGAACTCACTGATATCGCATTCAATTTTTTATAAAGGAAAAAATATTATTCCTTATTGTTTGGGGCTTTTTATTGCCAGTGTGCATGTATCTTGTCACACAGCTCTTTTAAAAGATAGATTTCTTACTGTGATCTTCAGCAGTTAAATGTGGATTGACAAGACCCTTATTAGACTTGATTGCTTGAAGAACTCTTGAGTCTTCTTCTTGAGGTTATTAATGTGAAAAAAGTCAAATTGAGGGAAAAGACATGGAACATTTAATATATTTTGCTGTATTTACAAAATATGTGATGTGGGACTTTTTTGCCACTAATTTGTCATAAATGCTAGAGGAGGCGAATAAACTATCATTTGATCTTGTGAGTGAAAAAGGTTATTTTTGTTACTGTCTTCTTGACAAATCAAGAGAAGATCTTATATTGAAAATAATAAAATCAATTGTTTCAGTCTGTATCAATCTGGATACTTCAGACATTAAACCTCTCAATACTCATATGTCATGGCTTATTTCACATGACATTCTAGAAGTTTAAAACTCAAAGAAACACTGAAGCTTTTGGCAGCTATACAAAACAAATATTAAAATTCATCCTTCTGGGATATGATGGCTTCACACTGCCTAATTGAAAGTTCTATCTATCATTAAAAGTCTATTTAATAATACCAATAAAAATACAAAGCTTTCCTCATGTATGTAGAAAAATGCTTTGAATGTTAAAGTTCATTCAATGAAGATTTCTGTGTTCAGAAGGCACTTAGAACTGTGTGGTTCCATAAATTCTTATAGAATTTTATGACCTTACTATCCATAATTGTAGTAATGACAGAAAAGTGAGCAAGCACCTCAATTTTGACATCACAGTTCCTTGCAGAATGTTTAGGGAACCAATCAATTTTACATGAGTATTTGGTATGAGTAAGTAACTGAAAAGGTGCTTGAAAAATGGAATACATTATGGCATATATAAAGCAAAAGCAATATATGTTGAAGGAAAAGAAGCAGAATAAGTCTTCTGATGCTTAAAGACGAAGTATAATTTTTTTCATGATGGGTTGAAATTAGTGAGTCACTTTCAGAGTAACTGAAGACACGGATGTTTAAAAATGGCACATGTGGAATAGCTGATATTTATAAGAAGTGATTGCGAAGTTAAGTGTTGAGATTCTACAGAGTGGCAGCTTTTATTATTTTATAATTACCATTGATCCACAGCAACAAGAGGATATGAATTCTATTTAAACAGAGTAGATCAAAACTTTAGATATTTTTTCTCTCCATATTTACTCAAACTTGACTGATCTTATTTCTTGGCTAGCCATAACAAAACAAATAAAATGTTAATTCCTTCTTGTCCTCTTGCTTATGACAATTTTCCTTGAATCTCTCCACATTTTCCAAACATTTTCTAAAACCAAATCTACTTACCTATTTTATTCATCATCTTAGAAGAAAAGTCTAGATTACTAGAATCATGTTTGCCATTCCAGCTTCTCTCGATTTGTAAAAATCTTGTGCTGTGAAATATTTTATTTTCATTTTACATGGTATACTGAAACTTACTAAGCAAGATAAAAAATATCAAGGTAATATATCCTCAGAGCTGAGCTGTGACTTCTATTTAACTAAATAAAGAATGAGCCAATAGTGTCAGACCTGGTTAAAATCACCAATTTCCTCATAAATATAACCAAATTTTGTAGTGCCTGAAGAGGCTTCTAAAATGTTGTCCATCTATTTTATTATGAATTCTAGCTCAATAGTGTTGCTAAAGTTAATTAATTTAATAGCTTCGGGCCTGTTACATATTTTAACAATGAAATTTAATTATTCTCTGAAGTATGAGCTTCAGCCCTTAGGCCAACTGTAAAATTCCTTTCAACATTTCTATTTTTGTGTGATGTGTAAAGACTCTCTAGAATTAAAATTTATGTTTTAGTCTACAGTCTCAACAGGCAGATTTTAGTGACCTTTTTTTATTGAAAATTACAAACTAGCTTATATCCCATCTCACAATTTTTAAATATGGAACACTACAATGAGTTTTTTTTAGCAATATTTTTCTAAAAAACAGTTGTTATTTAATCCTTGTATGTTTTACTTCTGGAGCTTCCTCAGTTTGCATTTGTTTCTCTGTTCCCTTGAGTATGTCCATGCATGCTTATATCAACACTTCCAGAATCCAGGAACAGAAGAAAGCTGTAGTGCCCTCCAAGGCAATAATCCCAAATTATGGACACTTGAACAAAAAGGTAAGAGAAAATCTGAAGGTAATGAGAGAAGGGGTGTTGATGTAAGGTGTAGGTAATGAATTCTTTAATATGATTGTTACAGACTGGGGGATGAAATTGCAGGCAGTGTCTTCAGTGAAAGATTAACAGCTGCAACTATATGGGTAAGTTCAAATAAAGAAACTTAGATTTGTGATAGTTTAGAACCTGGAGTAGACAAAAGGTCAAGCAAGTGCAAAAATAACAGTGTAGAATAATTTTCTGCTTGAGAGTTAGTTGACCTCCTATCTTGAAAGAAGTCTGAAAAAAAAATGAGCGTTCTTTTAGCTGGGATGGACTTGAAGGATCTGGGCACTTTTCTATTCAAATTTGACAGATCTTTAAAGTTGTGATTATGCTCTGAATAATCATAGAATTTCTGTGTATTTTCAGTATAGTTTCTAGCTGTGTAGGGCTTCTCATTTACTATACAATTTATACAATACACAAGCAATTTTTGTGAAAAATGGTGATCCTCTTTATTTTCAATACAAATGGATCCTTAATAACTAGTGTAGGATAACTTCATAATGATACAAATCTGCATTTAGATGTGTCATTTCTGTCTGCTAAAATATTTATCTTAATAATTGTGTTATTGTGGTATTTATACCACTCAGTTGGCTTTTGTGAAGCCAGAACAACAGATATCACACTGAAGAACTCCCTGTGGTTTTTGCTTAGAGTCAAGGATGATAAGTGACTTGCAATGATGAAACATGATAAATGTTTTTTTCACATAAATATAAGAAGAAAAAGAATTGCAAAGAATTAATATAATGTCTTTTATCCTTTCTACATCTCCTGTTTTATCTTACTGACAATTTCTTGATGAGATTGTGTTCTTTTTTCTGCCCTTACTGATCTTCTTTCACGTTTCAGCAGTATTTGGAAACAGAGCTCATTTCTATACTTGTATTTGGAATTCTTTAGCATACTCTGTCACTGTGAGATATTCCAAAGAAAAAAGGAAAATACATGTCCTTTGCAAGAGAGAAATCTCACTACAAAAATCTACTTTTGATCTGCATTTCATTACTATTTCTGGACATACATACTTTCTCACTGATATTTAAATCTCTGTGCTCCGTATATGCCTTGTCACTGAAGTCAACAAGGATCAGTTACATCCTTAAGGGTGAGTTTGTTTCTTCTGATGGATAGAAGGCATTTCAGTGGGTTCACTCAATGCCCAACTTATCTTCGAAGACTCCAGTGACATAAACCTCTTTTTATTCTGCCTGATACAGTGACTTTGACTTATTTCTCCTTTTCGTGCTACCATTTAAAAAAGGAGAAAGCATATTATATTTGTGAGCATATGGTATTTGAAATTTTAAAAACAAATTTATTTACTTTCTGCTTAATTACATGCAAATAGATATATAATAGTACAAAGCTATGTGTTAGTGAAGTCTAGGTACAATTTTTTCCCAGAGCTATGTGATAAATAGTCTGAATGAGAGAATGCATCACTCTGGAGAAATTAGATAACTTTATAAAAATAATTTTATTTTAGTATTATTTAAGATATTTTTCTTTTGTTTCCTCATCATCTGAGCAATCATTAACAGCCATTTTATGGCTTCTTTTTCTCTCTTCACTGCATTTTTATTAGATGCATTTTTTTAATTGAATTTCCTGTTATTACAATAGACAAACAGAAAATCATAGAATCATAGAATAGTTTGGGTTGGAAGGGACCTTAAAGATCATCGAGTTCCAACCCCCCTGCCATAGGCAGGGACACCTCCCACTAGATCATGCTGCTCAATGCCTTGTCCAGCCTACTCTTGAACACCTATAGAGAGGGGGCATCCACAACCTCTCTGGGCAACCTCTTCCAGTGTTTTACCACCCTCACCTT
>VZTY01033816.1:725687-830506 GCA_013400935.1 Turnix velox
CTATTGCCTGTGGCAAAATAGCTAGGATGAAACAGAGCAGCTTGCCACACAAAAAAATTTCACAAGTTTTTGTGAAGGGATCAAATATTGGAAAGTGTGACTTTCCAACTCGCTGTCCATCATCTTACAGGTGCAGTAATTTTCGGTTAAACTAAGGATAATTGTGTCTCTAAAACTCTGAGGATCAGAAAAAAAGAAATGCTTTAAAATTTATTAACTAACTAAAGAAGTTTAATTGAAGCAACTTAACAAAAATTAATGAAATTAATAATTCCATTATTTTTTATTAATAATTCAACGCCTTGCAGTAGAGGTTAAATTTTTTACCTGCAAAAGTCTGATACTGCCTAGTGATGCTGCTGTATTTAGAATCATAGAATAGTTCAGGTTGGAAGGGACATTAAAGATCATCAAGTTCCAACCCTCATGCCATAGGCAGGGACACCTCCCACTACATCAGGTTGCTTAGTGCCTTGTGCAGCCTGGCTTTAAACACCTTCAGAGAGGAGGGACCCACAATCTCTGGGCAACCTGTTCCACTGTTTCACCACCCTCACTGTAAAGAATTTCTTTCTTATGTCAAGTCTAAACCTACCCCCCTCCAATTTACATCCATTGTTTCTAGTCCTCCCATCCGATATTATGTTAAAAATTCCTTCCCCTGCCTTTCTGTAGGACCCCCTCAGGTACTGATAAGTTTTTACCCTCTAAGGTGATCACAGATTGTAATTCTTGAGTTCCTATCTCTCTGTTCTTATGCCATATAGTAATATCCCACATTGCTTCTGTTGTGTGCTCTAAGTGCTCCAGGTTGCATGCTGGAAAATGGGTTTTCTGCATTTTTCATGTTTGTATTTTTATTCTGATGCATTTTGTAATCACTTGGTGGTATGCACAGAACTTACAGAAAATATTGTGCTGTGCTTTTTTTTTTTTTTCTTTTTCCACCCATGATTGTATTAAAGCATATGGAGGCATTCGTCTCCAATAAACACACAAAAAGAACGTATTTTCAGAATGACAACCCTCATCAAGAATGTTTTGAACTAATTGTCAACACATGAGGCTGAATTTGGTCTAAAATAAAGAGTAAATATACAGTACAGTAGTTGTGCAATGACTTAAGGAAAGAACACTTATTCTAGATAAAGAGTGGTTTATGCATCTTTCATGATAAACTATGTAAAATTTTAATGTAAATCATTTGAGCGAACATATCCCAGTACCCACAACTGATACAATGTCATAGTGTCAGACATGTTTTGGTAATTGTTGGTATGTTTTCCCTCTCTTCTTCCTGATGAGGCTGCAGAATATTGAGCAGTCTTTGGCAAATGCTGTCCAGAGCCCAGAACAGTGTAGCAAGTTGTGCCTCTTTGGAATAGCCGCAGCTTTTTATTTTGTTTGCAAACATTTTGTCACTTCAACAGGACCCTGCAGCTGTTCAAGAGTGAAGTTCCAGGCTATTGGAGGTGAGAAGTTCTCTAGATGCCCACACATGTTCTCCTGTATTCCTTGCCACCCATAAGATACCTTCTACTGCACTGTGGTTTATCTGTTATTATCTCACATTCTGAGCCCCAAACGTGGAACTCAAAATGAGCTGTTGTACTTTAACCTTAGCTGGCAAGTAGGCACCACACAGTTGATCACTCCTTCCTCCTTCAAACAGATAGAGGAAGATAACAGCAGAGTAAAAGTTACTGAAACAAAAGATTCATAATTAAAATGAAAAAAATAACAATAGCAACAACAATAAATTGAATTGAAAAGGAAAATAACAAAGAAATAAAACCTTAGAAAGACAAGATGAAACCACTTCTCTTCCCCAACCAAATATTCTCAGCTAGTACCTGAACAGCACTCCTCCCTCCACTAACCTTCATCCCTGTGGGTGGAATGAGGTCAGCTGTCCTGGCCGTGTGCCCTCACAGCTTCTCAAGCTCCCCAGGCCCACTTGCTCATGGGATGATGTGAGAAACAGAAAAGGCCTTTACTCTTAAATCTTAAATTTCCACGTGATTGTTGCTTATCTCATGACTATTCTTGCCTTATTAGAAATAGAAATATTCATCTGTATGTTCAGCCCAAATTTATCATATGATGTCAGCAACTGCTGCTATCATGAGTAATAAAGACAAAATCACTTAAGCTTCTGAGTAAATTGAATTTGTGATATTCCTGCTAGGTTTTATATTAAGTTTATATTGGTGATTAATTGGGCAAATATTTTCTGATGTGTTTTGGATTTTACAAATCTGTTTGCCTAAACAGAGTAGATATTGAAGTTCTCATGAAGATACTGAACAAACCCCCTCATTCACAAAAGTCAGATTTTACAAACTTGTCACTTCTGAACATCAAGTCACATATTCTGGAGGTCCGTTCTAAAATACCAAGTAGATATTTCAGTTTATAAAAACTTGGAACTAACTGCTTATGTCAATATAATACTGTACTGTAAAGACATTAATATTTTTTAAAGCTGCCTTGAGGAAAAGAACTACAGAAGCCTAGCTTATGTTTAAGAATGCATCTTAATCCTTCAGTACTCCAACTGTGTAATGCTGACATGTACTTTTGTTTATTGCTTAGTGATTTCTCCCTTGCCCTCTTCCTGACATACAATCCAGGGATGCCCTTCAGTTCCATGAGTTGTATAGAGCATACTGATAAGTGAGAACAAGGCATAGCTGTTTTGTTGTTGAAATGACAAAGAGAAAACTTCTCTCATTTAAATTCCTATGCTCCTGAAATTTGAGTGTATCTGACTCTATATGCTAAAGGGCTAATCTTTAAAAAATTTCCCAGTCACTCCTCTTCACTGTGCTTTGGTTTACACTGCAGTGCAATTCTGTAATGGAGTTAAACCAAAAGATGTGTCATCCTTGGATGCAAATCTGGTTTACATCTGCTGCAAGGTAACATGCCCTTCATCCCTAGAGTGCCTACAGTATCGATGCTAGGTGTTAAACACCAATTCTTACCTATCAGTCATATTATCCAGATGTAGACTAGAAGAACTTTCAGACTGCTTCAGACTAATATATAGTTATGCAGCCACAAATATCTGGCAAGCAGTAAAACAAGAAGTGACCAAAGCAACCAACAATAAATCAAACCAGCAGTAGTGAAGCAAGCCAATATTTCATTATCACAGGCAGCTTTTTCTCACCAGGGTGGTACCCAAAGCCAACTATCTACTGATTTTAGTAGTGGGAACAGGGAGAAGATGAAGAGATAGACACTTACAAAAAAAGTGATATTTCTAGGGTCAGATGTAATACATTGGTTTTATCACTTTTCTTGCTAGGTGAAAATTAGGAAAGTTATGCCAAACTGGAGAATTTACTTAAGCCTTCTTTAGTGAAGGAGAGCATACTATCTTCTAAAATGTCCTTTAGATCAATAGCAGAATTAATTTACAAAAAATTACCTGCTTTTCAAATGGTTTACGGTTTACTTAGTCTGTATCTAGTTGGAAAATAAATATTTAGGGAGTCCTGAACTGAAAGAGTTGCAGGAAATGCTAATTACATGCTCAGTGCTTTCTTTCTTTACTAAAGGTAATTTTTCAAAATCAGGTTTGCATGAAGTCTAATACATTCTCCTCAAAAAGCTAAATTGGAAGATATATACAAAACTGATAAGAGTGGTTGTTTTGATAACTCTTATGTTGAAATCTTATGAAAAAAGGGTGTCAGAGCATATGAGTAGTACAAGGCATCACTACAGAATACAGCAGCACTTCTCAGTAGAGTCCATTCTAAAAAAATATATATTAATGTAGATCAATAGATACCTCAGAAAAAAATGGTTTTATGCTGGATTAAACTGTCAATCCAGCCCCATACTTACAATAATATTACCAAAGCATCAAGCTATAGGGGCAGATAATAAAAGGCATGTTTAACTAAATTAATATGGAAGTCCTAAGCAGTTCTTATTAATGTAGAAAACAGTGTTTTGCTTTGCCCATATAAAATTTTAAGCTCAGCTGCTCCTCTAATCCTGAAAATCATGTTGACACAGTCCATTTTTGAGAAGGCATAAATACCACTTGAAAACTGTAATGAAATTTATTACTGCAAACAGATATTTTTAGTATTAAAGGTTCTTCAAAATATGAACATTACTTTCCCCATATAGTATTTACATGGAGTATAGCTTAAAATGTCTAGAGGTCTACTGAGGAAACATGGTAAAAATAATGCTAGCAGGTGAAAGTTTTAACATATTTTGCTTATGCCATATGACACACTCAGGATGCATAGGATGCCAAATTACAGCTGAAGACGTGGGTATTATAAAACCTAAAAACAAAAGAAAAAGGGTTACATTTAAAACTCACAGAGAATAAATTAATTTTACTTAATGGATGGTGTTTTGCATAATTAATGCAGTTATCAGGTCTGGAGTACTAAAAATTTCATTACTAAGGAAGATAAAAAAGCAGTCTACAAAAAAAAGCAATCTAGAAAAATCTATGTTTTTTTTTTTTAAATCTGAACTTCAACTTTCATCTTTTGAGCAATGTGTTACTTCACTAGTAACTAAGTATGCAATATCTGAATTAGTAGATGTAAAGTGATGGGTCACATATGTGTATTACAATGTTTCTGTTTGAGTCAAAAACTGAATCCATATTGAAAACAACAGTTGAACAGTCTCAAAGAAAAGAAAAAAAAAGTTTCAGGCTTTCTTTCAATGTTTTATTTTAGAAGCAAGAACTGATCAAAGTTTTTTCTCTGTCTGTCTGGTTGTAAGAAAACAGCTGTGGTAGTCTAGCACCATTATAGCCATTGATCTCCTGTCTGTACTTCTGAAACAGACTTTTCTGGATGAGCAGTGATGTGGAAAATGATGATGACTATAGTCACAATGTAAAGTGGAGCTTTAGGGAGCAAGAGTGTTACCCAATATTTTTGCATGCCTTCAAATTTGTATTAATTTCACAATCCTTCTTTGAAATGCTACTCTTCTTCTGGCATGGTAACATATAACAAAAGAATCCCTATTTGCCATTGTAGTCATTGCTCAGCCTTGCCTTGAAGATGATGGGTTATTCTCTTCATCTGCTTCTATTTGTTAAAAAGAAGGCTTAATTTCTCCAAATATCTTCTATAGAAATCTGTGAAAATTTCTCCAAATATATGTTAAGAAGACTAAAGAAAACCTCAATACATGCAACTAATTCAAATTAAATATCACAGTATTAAAAAAATTCAAACACTAGCAAAGTAACATTTGCTTCTGTAGTGAGATAATCCATGTAAATCAAACACCTGAAGTCATAAAGTTATTTAAGCATATGAGATAAATGCATTCAGGTCAATACTATAATTTCTGTGTTGTTATGCATAACTGTGTGGATGTTATGCTAAAGAAGCTGAACCAAGCAGACCAGTGAACCCTGTCACCTTTCAAACCTAAAATTTCATAAGCATTTCCATGAATCCCTGCTAGAACTCTTAATATAAGGTGAACTTTGAAGAATTACTCACTTCTAACTTGATAGGGTTAACAGGAAGAATTGTGAGAAATTTTGCATAGAAAATATCTAGTTTTTCCAGGTGATTTTTTTTTGCCTTTTTTTTTACACTTGAGAGTCAGTGCATCTGGCAACTCATTTAGTTAAAGGACAAGTATTAATCACCTTCCTTTATTTCTGTTATGATGTATGAAGTCTTTCACACTTGTAAGATTTCGAAAGTATTTAAAGCTTATATCTCCCTCCTGCTAATTTAAAATCTATTACAAATAGCTTTCTTGTGGAAACAGACACCTGGGTTCATTTAGCAGTTCATGGTCACTCCAGAATTCATTAATCTGATGCTGAATTTTTGTTTGCTTTCTTTCAAAAAAAGCCACCATTAGATGCTTTTCAATTACTATGCCCTTCAACACAATAAGGTTGGTTTGTTATGAATCTCTCCTTTTAGGAGTTAATCATGTGCTTAATAGGAAAACATCAGCCATTTCTCACTGCATGAAAATGGAGAGAAGTCAAGAAAGAAATGATAAATTCAGAGCTGCAAAGCTCTCTATTTACAGGAACATAAAAAAGATGGGAGGGTGGAGAGTCTCATAATGACCCCGTTTATAATCCTTTAGCTTCCTTCTAACATATCTGTGTTCTCTTGTCCTTCAGTTTTAAGGTCTTGTATTCTTTGAACTTGATACTGCTTTTTTACAAGCTACAGCAATGTGAGGATTTCACCTTATATTGTTTACATTTCTCTGCCAATTCACCGATTAAGTGACACTTGCATTCAAGGTTCCTAGTAAAAGCTGCTATTTACTTCAGCAAAGGACTGGAATAGTAAGTGCTCTGGCAAAATATAGGTCATGGTTTTTGTAGTAGAAGTATCTTATGCTATGTGTTATTTCTGTTCCTGTGTCAAATTCTGTGTGTTTTTTATGTCATTGTAAAGACTTTTTAATTTAAATTAAAAGTCATATCAAAAGCAGCCCAGATATACTCTAACATAGAACATTATATGAGAAAAAATGTGAAGACACTTACCATAAGCAATCAGATCTTCGTTGATAAATGTTCTCATAAATCTTGAAAAGGGAAATTAGGATAAGTTTCTTGTTTGTTGTTTTGTTGGTTTTTTTTTTCTCAGGCAAAATCATCATCAGGGTACTAAAAGTTAGGAGTCTTTACATCCCTGCTCCTTCTGAAAAAATCTGACTCATCTTAGGTAAATATTTATTGTCTTTTCTATCCCAAGAAATGGGATGAAAAATAAGTGTTCTGTTTATAAAACATAATGTCTTATTCAAAAGGACAAGTGAAAACCAGAATTTTTGTCTCACAGCACTGGATTTCCATAATTTATTAAAGAACTTGAAGTTTTGTGTAATTTTCAGACTTCTACAGATTTCAACACGAATCAGGATTTGTAAGATTTGGGCTTAAGGTATTATTTCCTTAAAGAAGCAAAATAATTTTATCATGTTCATAACAAAAAGGCACTATAAACTATACTAGGGAGCACAGTTTTCTTTGCATTTAATTAATTAACTTTATTATACTCTGTTCCCATAAAGCTTCCTTAGGGTCACAGTGAAAATAGTCTATAGTGTGCATAGTGTGGTACTGGAGCTAGATTTGCAGTCTGGGAAAGCAAATTGTGTCTTCTTAAACACACAATTTGCTCTGTTTTGTTCACCTTCCAAAGCAATTCTATTTTAACTATGTATTAAAAAAATAACAATGAAAAAATAACAAGCATTTTCCCCATGATATTTGTCACAAAGGATGAAGAAAGTAAAGATTACAGAGACTAAAATGCTTTGAATAACATAAGAAAAATGTCTTTCATTTTCAATCCACAGAGCAACTTCTAAGTAACTATACCACTTTCTAAAAATATTTTGTTATGCTAACTTACGTTGTTTTCTGAACTTACTTTTGCTTACTCCACAGTTAAACTGTCAAAAGGAAGAGATTAAATATATAAATAGTTACATCCCTCCATTAAATGCATTCTGGGAGATATCTGTATGACTTCCATAGAAAAAACAGGGAATAGTTAACTTTTCAGTTCTCTGGCTGACTTGCTGGGATAATATTAACTGTCAGCTTTATTTGGTCCAATCTAGAATAATACCAGTTGTGAAATTTTCAAAAGACAAAGCATTGTACTGCAGTGAAGTTAGTAAAGTGATTCTAACCTATTTTCAAATCAATACAGAATTTATTTTGTCAAATCATACCTCCGCGTAGAAGACTGCGTTTCATGTTTTTCTCAGATGGTTACAGTGGTTCAGATGGACTGAATTTTTCCATCATAAACAAAGAGTTGTAAGGAAAAACATTCACCTAGATAGTTGTTTATACCCATCTTTTGAGAAAACTAAAGGAAATCTATACCTAGAAGACATATGTCTACATGCAGTAGTATAACGTAGATTTTTCTCTGTATACGATCTCTTAGCATAAGGGACTAGTAACTATTACAAGCAAAGGTAAACTCCAGATAGTTCATCTTTTACCTTACCTGGAAAGTTTTCTTCAGACAAAGCTAAAATATTGAGACTATATATTTAACATAAAAGTGATTACCTAGTGCTCCAAACTGAATCAGAGATGAGATAATTCAGATTACTTTCCAAACAGGCATGCATCCACATGGCAAAGGGCAAAGGGAGGTGCTGTACCTCAAATCACTGACCTCAACCAACTACCTAACTGAGCAGGAAACATCTATCAGGAATGTGAATGGAGTCAAAAGTAGATCTTTCAGTAATTTTAAATAAACTGAGCAGGGGACTGGATATGGCTTGCTCAGAAAGAGAAGTTACATCAATTTGTTAATTCTTTGTCTGATATTTTGAAGTCATGTATAAACTAAATATGCTAAATTTGTACACTTAGTTGCTCCAGTTAACAATTCTAGGTCTAGGTTAAACCCACGGAATGTTGTTGAATACCCATGATATTCATTGTGTTCCTTGCAACCTAACAGTCAAGAGAATTTGAAAAAAATCATACAATCATAGAATAGTTTGGGTTGGAAGGGACCTTAAAGATCATCAAGTTCCCACCACCCTGCCATAGGCAGGGACATTACCCACTAGATCAGGCTGCTCAGTGCCCAGTCCAAGCAGGCCTTAAATACCTCCGTCACCAAATTGAATAACCCAAACCTGTCTTCATAAGGCAGTTTCTCCAGCCCTTTGATCATCTTCGTGGCCCTCCTCTGGACCTGCTCCAATAGCTCAATGTCCTTCCTGTGTTGAGGGCTCCAGAACTGGACACAATACTCTGGGTGCGGCCTCACCAGAGCCAAGTAGAGGGGCAAAATCACCTGTCTTCACCTCCTGGTCACACTCCTCTTCATGCAACCCAGGATATGGTTGGCCTTCTTGACTGCAAGTGCACACTGGTGTCTCATGTTCACTTTGTCATCCATGGACACCTCCAAGTCCTTCTCTTCAGGGCTGCACTCAAGCCACTCTCTACCCAGCCTGTATCTGTGCTTGTAATTGCTTTGACCCAGGTGCAGGACCTTTCACTTGGCCTTGTTGAACTTCATGAAGTTGGCATGGACCCCCCTCTCAAGCCTGTCAAGGTCCCTCTGGATGGCAATCCTTCCTTCCAGTGTATCAACTGCACCACACAGGTTGGTGTCATCTGCAGACTTGCTGAGGGTGCACTCGATCCCACTGTCCATATCTCCAACAAAGATACAACTCTAACAAAATATTTAATAACATAGTCCAGTAACTATAATAAACTTCAGTATAAATGTTCCATTCCTCTTCTGTGGTTGATACTGTTATTTAAGTTTCAGCTACAAGTAAAATCTTGAAAAATTAACCCCATGTACACCATAATTTTTTTAAAGATGAATTGTTACATCAGCTAACAAATGTACTAAAATTAAACAAATTTTCTTGTGAATTCTTACCGAGAAAATGCAAGCTGTAAAGCATAGAGATGAGCCTGAAAGAAAAATGAATTACCATAGGAAATCAATTTAGGCCAACGAGTTGCTGTGTTAAACAAAAGACTGTCAAACTTACTCAAAAAGCATGAGATCTTCTATGGTTCAATGGGCATAAAAGCAACATATTTTTTGGCTCAACTAAAAAATGTACTTTTTTTTCTTAAGAATACTGCAATGCCTCTTTTTACTAAGTAAAATATATACAGTGATTATGTAGGAGCGAAGGTTACTATCAGTAGTGTTAACCTGAAGAACTTATAGTAAAAAAAATTTTTAAATGCTTAGGCTATAATAATATAAATTTTTACTTTAACAAAAATAGGCAATTATTTTTGAAACAGATACAAGTGAAAGATAATGGTAGTCTCTATTTCTCAGTACTTTTGCCTGGAATCACATTCTAAATACTGATTTAGTCACCAGATTAAGAAAATATTTAATGGCCATAAGTTGCTGTGCTAAATTGGTATCATATTTAAACACTCTACTGTCCTAAAATTAAATAGATTTTCTGTGGAAATCACACTCTACTAATATACTCTGTTCTTTGTGAAACAGTTAAAATATCACAGTACCTGTTTTTCTTTTTCCTGGGGAAACAGTAGGATTAAGTAGTAGGATGAAAATCTAAATGGTTGATCAGCACAACTGTACAAACTCCAGTATCACAGTTCTGCCCTGATAAGGAAGTACAGCTTCCTTATCAACTGATATTATATTTTGAAAGGGAACCAAATTTCTTTATCAAACTATTTGATGTCTGTCCAGATTGTCACCTTTATAATGGATGCCCCCTCTCTGTAGGTGTTCAAGACTAGGCTGGACAAGGCACTGAGTAGCCTGATCTAGTGGGAGGTGTCCCTGCCTATGGCAGGGGGGTTGGAACTCATTGATCTTTAAGGTCCCTTCCAACCCAGACTATTCTATGATTCTATGATTCTGTAAGTTAACAGGGTCATTTTTATAGGACAACAAATTCTTAGATTTCAGGAATGTTAAAAAAGAAAATTTACTGATTGGGAGATTGGACTAGATGATCTCTTGAGGTCCTTTTCAATCCCTGATATTCTGTGATTCTGTGTGATTCTGTGATTGTTGAAGAAAGTGGGTGGTAAGGCTTAATTTACCTCAGAGGCTTACCGTCTATTCGCTTTAAGGCAAGTAGTTTCATTTTATTTCATTATTTATTGAAACTTTAAAGTTTTCAGACACTGCTCTGCCTCTGATTTTTTCCTCCTTCAGCTGCATCTTGATTCCAACTGTCACTTAATATTAGCATCAGATGAAGAGGAGACATACTAAGGTTAAGACTATATTTAGACTGAAATCTAGCTGCACTTTTTTCAGAACTATCTTGAAATGTCCATTGACCTAGAATTCTAATGAGTACAATCAGCAAGAATTGTAATTTTTGCACATTTTTATAATAAGGACAGCTTGAAGTCATGCGACATTTTTTGGTGATTCCTTAGATACTGCTCACTTATCAAACCATGTTACAGTTGGGTGGATTAATTTATCCTCTTACCTCTAGTGCCGTGGTGGCTAATCTAGTAGGTTCTGATAGCAATCAAAATACAGCTTTGCAAAGAGCAGGAAAATCTCCTCTATTTTAAATTTTGGAGATTATCTGTAGTTTGAAAGCCTGGAAAAGCTTTTCTTCTGTAAAAATTAGAGAGAAATTTTGCGTTATATTGAACAATTGAGAATGATTATGATCACTAATTTGTCTTTCCTTCTTTCATAATGAAGTTATCTATATCTCACCAGACATGAAAAAAGGCATTGAAATTGTTTAACTTAGTCCTCAGAGTAAGTGAAAACTAGGGTTCATGGTGTTATCAAGAAATGCATTTGTTGTTTTTTTTCCTCTCTCCATAGCTATGACAAAATAGCCTTTAACATCTGTAATGGGTTAAGCCCAGACAATCACTCAGCCCCCCAGTTGGGATAGTGGAGAGAATCAGAAAAAATTTCCAACTTGTGTGTTGAGATACAGACATGTTAATAAGTAAAAGTCACATGCATAACCAAAGCAAAGCAAAACAAGGAATGCCTTTGCTGCTTTCTGTCGGCAGGTAGATGTTCAGCTCTCTCCAGGAAAGCAGGACTTCATAAGAGATACTTGGGAAAACAAGCACCATCACCTCCCTCCCTCTTTCCATCTCCACTCATTTTGTATAATGTGCATGATGTCATATGTCATGGAATATCCCTGTTGTCAGCTGCGTCTCCTCACAGCTTTATGTGACTATTCTCTGGTGAGGTGGTTTTAGGAGCAGAAAATCTTTGACTGCTTAGCAACAATTAAAACCATCACTGTTTTGCCAGCACTATTTTCATCACAAATCCAAAATGTAGGACTACATCAGCTGCAACCAAGAAAGTCAAACCTATCATAGCTGAAATCATTATACCACCTCCATTAGACTCACTAAAAAGCAGGAATCCTCGAGGTGATATTGATATTCCAAAGTCAAATTAAAAATTCTATCACCCTTAGGGATTTCTAAGTCAAATTATCTGATAATTTTGATCATACTATAGAACCATAGCATCAAAAACTCCTACGCATGCCTTAAATGATAAGCTGCAAAAATATATCATCAGTACTTATAGATACTTTATGCTATTATTTTGCACTTCTCTCTGTAAAAGTTCCCATAATTATTGCTTTGTTAAACATAGAGGGACTAGCTCATGCTTGAATGGAAAAACTGTTTTTATTTTTTTTAAAAACTTCTCTCAATAACAATTAATTTCATTCAAAAACAACTTGTAAGTTAGAATTCACAAATTATATAAAATTGTTGAATGAAAAGTAATATCAGTGCTTTGGGAAGAATTCAAATTATTTGTAAATCTGTTTACATTAACAAATATCTGTTGTTATTGTTGCTACTGCTATATTGTTTTAGAGCTCAAAAGCTTCAGTTATTGACATTTTTCACCATAACTCTCCTATACTGCAAAGACTTATACTTTAGCAAATGGTCCTGTATAAATCCTTGGGACTATTGATTGTGCATTAGGTTAAGTAGATGGTGCTGCTTTGTTTTGTTATTGCAATATTTTATGGACCTCACAAAATCTGATAGTGGGCTTGAGATAGAAGAGTGAAGAATTATGTAATGTAGTATTGACAGAAACTGTGGAAAACAGTTTGATCAAGGCAACATGACTCCTGTGAGGGTTCTTTCTAGCTTATTTCTTACTCTGTGCTGCAGACAGCAATAGTCAATTTATAGACCCAGTCAGAACATTCTCTGTCACAGTAGCCTCATCAGACACATGTCTAGAGATGTTTGATTTCTGTTGAAATGTTCAAGTAAAGAATATATGTGATATCAGGTGTGAGTTCTTTTTTTCCCGGATTACTTATTTTCAGATGTATGATGTGTTAGTTTTATCTATGTGAATGGAAAATGTTATTTGGAATGTGAAAACTCAGTGGAGTACAAAAGGACTGTGAGTCTATGGCTCATAGGCTTGATCTTCATCATTAGATCTAAGTGATGTAAAGAGATGCAGAAGTCTCAATTCTGAGCTATTGACTCTCCATAACTATTTATTCAGGCCCTAAATCCTATCTAGTTGAAAACTGTTTCTTCTTCTCAGGTCTTCTAGAAGACATAAATTATTTGTGATCTCTGTGAAATATTCTCAGGATGATATATGCGTGGAATTTCATGACTGAACTGGAGACTGGCCATTATCCAAAAATGACTACTGAGATCTTCACATAATTATGAGCTTTATCCAGAAACTTATGTTGTTGAAATATTTATGCCAGTATGAACAAATAAATACATTTCATCATCATGCTACTGTTATCTAAAAAACATTCCTTTTCAACATGCAAAATCATTAAGAGAAATAGCTAAGGAAAATCCAATACCATTAATATTCAAATACATTTCTATAGTAAGAATGATAAAGTTTAATAAATGGTAGCTGTCCCATGCAACGGACTGTATTAAATTTATCCATCCAAATCCTCAGATCATAACTTGTCTGACTTCAAGTCAAGTTAATGTTACAAAAAGTTTTACACCAGGTTACCTATCCCTGAATTTTGTGTAGTTTAGTTCAACAACGTTTTTTTTTTTTTGCTTTTAAATTTGTCTATGGGGAAAAAGTCTTAAGCTTAAGGTCCCACTTACCATAAAATAAGAATATTGTAATTTATTTTATTAGAATCAAGATTTTTTCACTATTTTTGTAACATCTTTGTAGTGATTAGCTTCTGACTTTACTATTTGGATAAATAAAGAGCATTAAGGGTAGATTAAGAGAAGTCTTGCAAGACAAGCTTAGTTGCTTCTGTTCTGAGATACGGGCTGAATGTCAAAACAAGTCTCTCAGCAGTCTGTATGAGAGTGTATTACAATCTCAAGAAAATAGACAAAGTACTTGTCTCTCTAGACATTTAAAATTACATTGAACTAAACACTTGAAATTTTTTATCAGCAGGAAAAATTAATAGAAGATGCAGATTCATTTTACTTTACCTTCTTTGATTCTCATGCTATATGCTGTAGTAATTTTTATGTAATAGTGTGCATTATGACCTCATATGTGCCACTGGAAATTCTGAATGATTGAATTTGCCCTGAATACATATACAAGAAATGAAGAAGTGACAGGAATCTCTTTTGCCTCTAAATGTCTTCCTAAACATGAAATTCATCTCTCTTTCAATTTATTTAAAGATTTTAATGCCAGAATAATTTCAAAGTATATCCAGAAAGCTGTGGTCTGCATCATTAGATTAAATCTGAAATTTTTTTAGCAGCTGTGTTTTAAGTACCTGTGCTACTTTAAAATTGTCCTGCCATACTTCAATGTTTTAAAGTATAAGTCATGCTTTCGTGTTTTACAATGTGAAGAAATGTGTATAAATTACATTTTCTATTAAATTTCTTCACTTAACAGGACTGTATTTTATTGCTTTATTGCTCCTGGTTAGTTCATGTTGACCTTTTCAGTATTTGAGATTAACTGATACTGCAACTGAACATTAAGAGCTCAAGCCCAAGCCTTCCTGTGCTAAATACTGACAAATGTAACAAACAAGCAATGATGAGTTGCCTGTTGAGTCCATCTATTACTCTTCCTTCCTCAGGAGGAATATATATTTGACTTTGGAGCAAACAGGAACTTGATCATTGCTAGTAATTTCAGGCTGCCAGGGAAATAGGGAATAATGGAATAACGTGCTGTCATGTAAAGGCTGTGTCATGATCCTATACTGTTTTGTGTGAACAGAGCGTGATGCTCTGAGTTTTGGTTTCTGAGATGTCTTGGAATCTGGGGATGAAGGTACCATTGTTTTTCTTCAGTGAGGAAACTACATGAGCTCTCGTCATGAGACAGCAAAGTGAAGTGTGCTCTGAACTGAATCTCATGGGGATAGGGGCTCCTATGTCTCCCCCTGTGGGGAGAGCACTGCCCTGATTGCAAGCAGTGCACTAGTAACACTCAGTGAGTGCTGGAACTCCAGACTCACGTGAGGCCCTGCTGAGCTACTAGCTGTGTTTCTCTCCTTTGTGTCCTTGCTGTGAGCTCAGAGGAATATTACTATTGTCCAGAGTATGTCTCAAGTTTGTCCTAACTGATTAAAACTAATTTCCTTGAAACTGGGTTACTGCAGGTTTATTTGGAAGTAAAGTATGGCAAAGCCAACATTTCTCTTCCTTTAGTACAGTTTTTATTGCTATTTTTAGAGGAGAAAGGAATTGGATTTTCCAGGAAGTCATGACCTCTGCCTGCAAAAGCTTCCATCTGAATTTTGAAGTAATGCAACAGAGGCATTGTCTGAAATTAGAACACAAGAAGAGGCAAAAATGTGGGTAAGCGGGGTAGTGATTTATTAATCCATTTTAGCCTGCTTACATTATGTCTTAGGATACTGAAAAATGAGCCAAAAGAAAAGGAAAATACTGCACCCTGCAATACTTCAAACTAGAAGGTAAGGAGTTTTCACAACCACTGTCTGCTGCTGGATAGGCTGAAATGCAGAGAAGAGGAGTCAGCTATGCAATTAAAATATTGAAATTAAAAGATCTAGCAAATCTCATTTGTAAAAACTGCATTAATATGTATACTTATTGGTTAACTGTTCCCCACAAGAATAATAGATAGCACTGGATAATTTTTATTCTCAAAAAGTTTAGAGCACATTATAAGTACTCTGTTACAAATGTTAAGTGGTTCATTTAATTAGGAAAGCTGTTAAGAGATTTATATAATGCAGACACACAGCAAGTGTTTCTTTGACGAGCACTGGATAGGAGGGCTCATATGGTTTGATTATATGCATAATACACAGATGGAATTTGATGAACATATATTTTATCTCTTCAAGTTACTAATGTATTTGAGTATTTTCTAGCAGTCTATGTTTCTGAGAAGTTTTGTTTTGCTTTTTTTTTTTTCAGTACACACTGCAGGATGCTTAAAACCTGTGTAGTAACATAAGGAGCATGAGTCTGCCAAGTGCCTGAATGTTCCTGTTAACCTGGTTTTGCTAAACCATATTTAATGAAAGAGAAGAGAACAAAACAGGGAAGAAAAACAAAATCTGCTTTTCATTTTTACCAAAACTCTTTTGAAATAACAAAGAGAGCAAGTTTGGAGATCTCTGAACTTGTGCATCTGAAACAGAAACTGTATATACTTCAAGAAGGTATGACATTAAAAACAATACATTCACATAAATGCTGAGGATGTCACTGTATGATTTTGTTCTGAAGTGACTTGTTTCAATTAAAAATGACCACTGAGTCCTATTATAAAAGGACTTTTTATAATAGTAAATTTTATGATATGAAAGAATGGGTATATGTAGTCCACTTGCCCTGTGTCCAGCAAGATTAAGGGAGTTAAAAGAAATGGAAAAAAATTCTCTAGACTTACAGCTTTTCTATGGAGATGTGGTTTGAGGGTTGAACTCTTTCTCATCCTCCCAAGAATGAATTTTGGTTTCTTTAGGCAAACAATCAGTGCAGCAATCTGTTGAGCAGAAGAATGTCTATCAAATAGTCTCAATGGACAGGACTATCTGTACTGTATTATTTCTTTACATAGAGCTTATTCATGAGATGGCACATAAATATGAGAGAAAATATATGAAACCTGAAATATTCTTTGAAGCACATATACTATTAAATTTGAATAAGCTATATTTAAACTTTATCACTCTCGTGAAATATTTCTTTTCATTTAGCAGTAAAAGCAAATAGATGCTTCAAGTTCCATTGTTCAGCAAAACAAATGAAAGTATTGAAACTTAATGAAAAATTCAAGGACATAATAAAAAATGCCTATTCAAACTTTAAAAGTTTGATAAAATTACAAGAATCAGCATCCAATACTAGAATAATTCAACTTGATTTAACAATGAGCAATCTCTGTGGCTCTCTAGCTCTGAGATACATATTAACTCCATAAATACAGGGAAATCTTACGCCTTACAGAGCCATAAATCAATGGAATGTAAGTCTTCTGCAACAGTAGTCTGCCATTTCAACTAATCCTTATAAAATGGAAAATTTTTGGATATATAACCTTATCTTCATACAGGTTGCATATAGAAAACAAATCAATGTTGAAATAACACCAGCATGTTATAAATTAAATCACTTATTACTTCCATAACGCTAGTATCAAAGGAGAGGCTGTCATCATTTATGTCCATTCTGCCTGTGCATTATTTTTGTTGTTTTCCCTCTTGTGTGTAACACAGTTTATGCAGAATGAGCAATGCTACCCTAATGAGCACTCTGCTTTATAGTGTTTGGCTTAACACTCTTTACCTCCACAGAGGCCAAACTGATTTTCCTCATAGATTTTCTTTGGGGTTTATCATATTCACAGATGACTGGTTCATAAACAGTAATGTCTGTATTCTGACAGCACTATGATAGAAGGCTTTATTTTTATCTTTTTCTAAACAGATGGGGACTGATACTGACAGAGGTTATTGTCTAAAGAACTATTGCTTTTCAATTGTTCAACTTCAAACACTTGGGACTTAAGTTGTTTGTCTCTAGTATTGAATGGCATTCATATATTTCAGCACAGTTCACATTGGCTTCATGTTCAGCCGTGCGCTTACAGCAGCTCTGCCTTTTGAGCCACAGGTATCTTAAGGCAGACACACAAAATGTAAGGAACACACAATTAGAGTGATCTTCACCAGCAGCCCACAGTACGTGTTTACTTCTTCCTGTTGCAGATGAATAAGGGAACCAGCAACAAAACCATTCTTCATTGCCTCATCATTTCTACATGACATTTCCTCCTTAGAACTGATCTCTTCTGTATGATCAATTTTTTGTTTTATTTTCCCTGGGACTTCATGGAAAAAGTTGCTGAAATATACATTTTTATTGTACAAAAGGAGCTGAATTAAATTTAAAAATGCGGTCCCAATTCTGTCTCTTTCCCCATGTGATGATTTTAATTTTACTTATTTAAGAATATTCTTTTAATACGAGTTTTATGGAGGATGAACCCATGTGTAATTTCATAATTTTTTGTTTCTGTTTATTTTTAAATATATTGAATTATGCTGATGGACATGTGAATCATCAACAGTGTTGAGACTTTTGATGCACCAAGTAAGTTTCTGTCACCCAAGCTAGCAGAACAGCTGAGCTATAATTCTCTCTGCTCCTTAATGAAAGGGTGAAACTGACAGAAAATAAAATAGAAAAAAGCAAGATACTCAATTCTGTTCCTGGTTATGGACCAAGTATTTATTGGGGATTGAACATCAAACTCAATTCTCTCTTTATTGTCCATGATCTTTTATGTCTCTCCTGAGTCTTCTCATTGATCTCACTCTCCTCACTCTGCTGGTTTCTGTCATCTCCTCATGATAGGTCCAGATTCCTTAACCAGACACTCTTGCTTTTCTCCTCCCAGCTTCTGGTTTCCTAATTCCTACCATCTTTTCACCTTTCCCCTTTTCTAACTGATTGTTAACCTTCTTTCTGTCTCTTGAACAATTTTAGATGCTAGCAAATGCCCCCAATTTAGCTTCTTTCAGTCACAGCAACTCAAGGCTTCTCCATTGCCCTTTGTCCACCTGCAGGCCTAACACTTTTCCACAGACTGGCCAGTCAGCTCCTTGTCCCACTCCAAGTGTCAGTGAGATCACAGTACTAATGGCCTCTTCTCTAAGGTTAAGTGCACCTGCAAAACATTAATGTTTAGTGGCTGATTTAGAGGGATTGTTCCCAAAAAACCACCAGCTAGTGGAAGGCAGGAGCACTGAACATTCAGAGGAAGTATAAAGTAGGGGATTGACAAAGGACACATTTCTTACTGAAATATTCAATCTTAAGCAGCTGGTGGTAGTTCTAGTTGCAGACACACAGATATATAAATGAAGGGAACAAAAAGCTCTCTACTAAGTCATGTTCATGTTTGATCTTCAATGGATTTAACATGAATTGTGAGCAGATTTTACCTGAAAACATCCAAGTCTGCAACTTGGAGAAGGTCCCCAACTAAATTTAAATTCTTATCAGCATATAAAGTTTTCCAGTATGCAATTAATAGTAGCTTT
The DNA here is from genome assembly GCA_013400935.1 of Turnix velox. Lineage (NCBI taxonomy): Eukaryota > Metazoa > Chordata > Aves > Charadriiformes > Turnicidae > Turnix > Turnix velox. The sequence continues at coordinate 744,726 of VZTY01033816.1, forward strand.
ACCCTTCATCTCATTTTCTAAAATGACTAAAAATATTCACAAAAGATAATAAAACCAGGCCTAATGCCACTCATCTTACCTTGACACTAAATTTACTTGTGTTGCAAATGATGGAAAGATGGGTCTAAGAATGAAAAATATTATTATGCTTAATAATGAGAAAGAATTACTCTTCTATTGGATAACTGTTGTATTTTTTAATTTTATGAAATGGACTATCAGACCTATGTAATTCTATGTGGATCTCTTCCATTAAGAAATATTATGAATATAGAAAATAGTTCAGTGAGCTAATTCTTTCTAGCATGCGCCTATCTCAAGTCATCCCTGTGATAAAGAAAAATGACACTTAGTCATGCAATCTGAAGTCTCCTAGAGCATCTCTATGGGGAATAATAGTAATTAATTGTTTAGAAACTATCTTGAGTTTTTAATGAAGAAAGTGCAATTCTGGAAATAACATACAAAACTTTAATAGGACATTTGTTTAAAGAGAAATCTGAGAAATATTCATATCATGTTACTTACTTTCGGCAAGCAAATTTGGTTTTATTGTCAGTGTGTATTAAAAATTGATCTTCTCTGCTTCCTATCAAAAAATTTTCTAAAAAAGGGAAAAGCTTGAGAATTCCTTTGCAACCTGCTGTAGGTGAACCTCCTCTGGCAGCAGGGAGGATGGACTGGATGATCTCTAGAATTTCCTTCTGACTCCTATCATTCTGTGATTCTGTGAATGTATAATAGTAGATAGCTAATAAGTAATAGTAGATGTGAATACACAAAACAATCTTTTAGATAGTAAGGTGTCAGTCTAGCGAACTGCTCTTCAGAAAAAGACTTACATTTATAAATGAAATTTTCTAGTATCAAATTTTTCAAAGAGAGTACAAAACCAGTTAAAGTTATGTTCTTTTTTGCGTAGTATCAATAGGACCTAGAATATTATATGCATCCACCAATAATTTCTGTTTCTCTCACATTTCAAAATGATACCATATTGTTGATAAGAGGTAAACATTTGCACTTTTAGAAACATGTTTATTAGCTATAGCAGGTCAATTAAAAAATGCAAAAACCTTTCCTTATAAGAATAATAAAGCACCCAAATCTGACTTTCAATAGGGGAGTATACTTGATGTTCTATCAAAACTGAAATTTCAGAAGCTTTGCTAAAAATTACCTCATTCAAGTTAACAAATAAAAAGCTACAAAACTGTAATAAAGAAAAAGATTATCTGATCTGCTGTTGTTAGGGGAAGTCAATTATCAGTTGGATCAAAGAAATTTTGAACTGAAGTAATTAAATTTGAGGTTGTGTGAAATTGTTGTTATTCCAATGAGATTTTCTTACACCTCCCTGTGACTGACTTATTCAGAGCGTAAAAGTTTGGTAAGTGTAGATTTTATATCAATATACAAAATAATTTTCTGAGCTTCTCTCAGGTGATTGTATAGTGCTTTCTTAGCAACCAATCATAGTTTCAATCTTTCCGTTAGGAACGTCTGTTGAAATTTACTCCAAACACATAAAAATAGATAGCACTGCAACTTTTCCTGGTTTTCCTCTTCTCTGAAAAGTTTAATAATTGAAATGTGACCTCCTGAGAAAAGCAAATAATAACAAAAAGAGTGAGAAAAGATTTTCCTAAGTTTCTGTTTCATCAGATTTTATTGAAGACAATATTTTTTGCCTGGAATTCACAGGAGAGTGACATGAATAGAGGCAAGAAAAAGGCTGTGCTGCTTATTACATCTTCTCCAAACTAATCTCTAACAGATTAGAAGAAGCAGAAGGCATCTCTAGCACAAGAAAATATTTCACTGCTACGCTGTCCATTGAATATCCCATTTAGCAATCAACTGAGAAATCTACTACAGTAACAGTGACTAGGCCCACAGGCCCCTCTGTAAGAAGACCTGAAGTAAGCTGATATTGCAGATGAAAGAGTCATTGATCTCTGTCATCCACTTATTGATCTCTGTGAAATCAAAACTATCAACTCCTATGGTTTGCAGGCACTTTGTAGAGTTAAATCCTCAAGAAGTTTTTCCTATGGATTGCAGATGCATGATGCAATTGAACTTCCAAGCACAAGATTTTCCCCCAAAACAAAGCACATGCCTACAAATCTTGCTGTTTGCTTGAAAGAAGAGCCAGAACAACTGAGCTCAAGAGGCACTGCTGAGCTCATGAGAGATGAATATCCACTTAGGAACAAGAAGAAAATGTGTGTGAGGGCTTCTGTTACTTTTCAGCCTGTTTCTGCTATAAGATTCATTAATATGTAATCGTAGTAATTGAGAGGATTTCAAAGGAGCTAATTCAGATGTGTAGCTCTCTCTAGCTATTATGATCATAGAAATCACAGATCATAGGTGCGATAAGCTCAAGATGTCACAGTGACCATTTCCCACTGAAAATCAGAATCCATTACATTAAATTAGGGTTTGTTCTGTTTTTAAAACTGCAGTTGATCCATCTCTCTTGCTTGTCCTAAACATATATTTATGTTCTACTTGTGCTTCTGCTCACTTTATTGCCTTCAGTATGAGCGCTCCGATGAGCCAAGTAAATCTACTCATGCATTAGCTTATCAACCCCTGAAGGGAGCCTACAGAAAGGCAATAACAGGACTTTTATGAGGGTATGTGATGGAAGGACTAGGAACAACAGATGTAAATTGGAAGAGGGAGATTCAGGCTAGATATAAGAAAGAGGTTCTTTATTATGAGGGTGGTGAAACACTGGAACTGTATGCCCAGAGAGGTTGTGGATGCCCCCTCTCTGGAGGTGTTTAAGGCCAGGCTGGACAAGGTACTGAGCAGCCTGATATAGTGGAAGGGTTGGAACTACAACCCAAACTACACTATGTTTCTATTCTATTCTTGGTTTTATTTTTATTTTATTTTAAATTTTTTGGATAAGATATTTCTAGCTAGCAGTTTCCATAGTCACTGGAAACCTCAGATATCCTGATTAGTTTTTCATATTTCTCTGTAATTTGTACATATACTTTTTATTTTTTTACATTCATCTCTAACACTTTGGTCATTAAACCATGCCAAACATGCTAAGATTCTGTCATCTCTACTTTCTTGCTTGTGTTAAACATATATTTATGCTCTACTAGTCTTTCTGCTCACTTTATTGCTTTCAGTACAAGCACTCTGATGAGTTGAGTAACTCTTGTCATACATTTGTTATTGGCTTTCTTAGTTATTTTATGCTGTGAAAAGTTTGCATGCTACACATATCAGTGAGGCTATTTAGACTGGAAAAAGAAAGAAAATATTCAATAGCATGGTGTATTGCACTGACTGGACTGAATATGTTTCCTTCATCTGATACATAGAGGCATCTGAAACAAAAGTTTTCTCATATAATACGAGATGGAGAGCAAGCAAGAATGGAAAGAATGTTTTTTTTTCCACTCAGGAGAGTTCCAGCACAGCTTGCTTCTCATTTGCTTACGTACATGAGCTGTTTCCCTGGAGGCCTGTCTTTATTGGAACATGATGCTAACATAATCGTTTTCTCCTAGGGGCCTATGCATGAAAACAAAACTCTGTATTCTTCAACCATGTTCTTGCTCACTGCACACTGACATTTTTGTCTTTGGTTTTGCTTGTATCAGCCACATTACTTTGAGTGCTATCACAGCCTTTTTACCTTCGAAAACATATGGGAGAACATTTCTTTTACATGTAATCTGTAGTTGTATCTGCGAGGTATGGAGAAGAAAGGGTATGTTTTTTGTTTAAAATCAAACTAAAAAGATGAACAACACTGAATGGATGATCTCAGTTTCTCAATTAACAAGTTTCACCCGGCTTATGTGAAAGATGTTTATAGGTACTGAGATGTCATAGAGAAATCTAAAGGTTTTCAGAATGAGGAAGAAAATATATATGACATGACTCATTAAATAGAAATTGTGAATATTTAATAGAAGAAATAAACTGGCCTTTCTGTTGAAATTATAATGATTACTTATAGTTTACTTCTCAGATTAAATATAGATTGATAAATAGCTTTGTACTGGAACTAAGATAATTTTAATGTCATCTAAATTTAAAAACATTCAGGAAGATATTTCTCTGATTCTCACACAAATACGAACCAGATAGACTTAGCTTTTCTCCTGTCCTCCATCTGTTTCTGAGTGACTTGCTTGTAAAATTGAACATCCTTTGGAATCTCTAGATAGAGAGATTTGACCCCAGAACTGCAAAACTCTTAAGACTTAGAATTTAGTACTATTTTACATGTAATGCAGGAATTTTAAAGGGTCAATTTTGATGCTGGAAGCTACACTATCAGCTTACAAGCTACCCCTGAAAGCTGACAGCGCAGCCATCCTAATCTCCAGCTGTACTTCAAAGGTATTTAATTGACAGCATTTTTTCTCAATAAATTTATTTTTACACTCAAGAAGAGGAGAAACACACTATGAATGGAAAGCTTCTCGATACATGAAGGGGGCCTACAGAAAGGCTGGGCTAGGACTTTTGAATAGGATATGTGATGGAAGGACCAGAAATAATGGATGTAAATGGGAAGAGGGAGATTCAGGCTAGAAATAAGAAAGAGGTTCTTTACGATGAGGTTGGTGAAACACTGGAACAGGATGCCCAGAGAGGTTGTGGATGCCCTCTCTCTGGAGGTGTTTGTCCTGGCCAGGCTGGACAAGGCACTGAGCAACCTGATGTAGTGGGAGGTGTCCCTACTTCTGGCAGGAGGGTTGGAACTTGATGATCTTTAAGGTCTCTTCCAGCCTGAACAATTCTATTATGCTATGATTCTGGAAGACATATTGAAAATTTAATTGATTTACTTTACAGTAATACCCTTATTCCACTATGGCTTTTGCTTTCTTCTGTTAAATGTTCCTAAGTTCTTTGCTCCTTATAAAAAATACATTTTCTTTATTTAATGACAGTAGTAATTTTTGAGATATTCTGAACACCACTAAAATTCCTTTTGAAGGCATTTAAGAAATAAAGTTCTCATCATTTCTCAAAACTTGATGATAGAATACAAAAAATCCAAATTTTCTGACACTTACTATTACAAAACAAAAAGGGCAAATCTACTTTTCTCTGTATTTTACATTCTTTGTTGCTGAAAATGCATCTAATATCATGAGCTTTGGAGAAAAAAATAGTGTCTATTACATAAATGATGAGATTTTAAACTGCAGTAACTGCTCTTCACCTTTGGGATACCTAAGGCATATTGCACATTCGTTTTCTTTAGCATGTTTCTCCCAGCTTGATTTTGTTGGTTCCTGTAGCTGTAAGGACTAGATTGCTAGCCAAACCTCAGATGAAATCTCACTGCTTCCCAAAGAGGAATCTACCTCAGGAGACCCTGACTTCTTCCCACTTCCCACTTTCACACAATTAATAGGTAGCAGGCATTTATGAGTCTTTTATTTTCCCCGGTGCCAAGGTCCTTGATGTGCTGGTTTTGGAATATGCTAGAGCTGAGCTGGAGTGTATTGCAGGGCTGTAGAGTGTGTGTGTGATAAACATGCAGCAACCCCATTGTAGACCTGCCTACTGCCTAAACTGTTTCCTACCATTACATAGTATAAAGCATAGCTGCTCTATGCATCTGGCTACAGGGAAGATGAGAGCTTGTCTAAATGATGGGCAGATATGGTATCTCATGCTTAAAATATGGACTTAAGTCCATATAACTTCTTTCATTCTTAGTACTACCCACTGTACTGCTTTGTGGCTTATATGTATATACTACTCTGCAAATTGTAATTGTAAAGTTTTGATACACAGCTCCCTGAAAATTTTGGCTTTTATCCAGCTGCCAACAGTATGCTTATTGGGAGGCTGAAGGACCTTGCAAATAAAACACTGATCCCAAACTCTGAAAAACATGATCTGTTACCCAGCTCAGTCACAGAATCCTTCTGACACTGGGCATCACATTTACTTTTTGCTGTCTCAATAAAATTGAAAAAGTAATTTCTTTTGCAAAATTTATGCTAAGAGGATATATATTTATATGTACATGGATGGATAAAACATAACAAAAGGAAAGAGAAGGAAGAAGAGGGAAGAACATAGGGGACCTATTGAGGACTCTACAGAATGCTCTTATGACATATTTCCATGTTTGCAGAATAGCTGTAATTTTTGAACAAATGTGTTTCTTGCTTATTAAAGTGTACAGTTACTTTCTGTACAATACATGACAGTAAGACTCATCCTTTCTTCCTAATAATTGGTGAAAGATTTTAAAAATAATTGTATTATATGCGACTTAAGTGCTTAATCCCCACACTAACACAGTAAATTAAAAAATGCTTGCATATGGGACAATCAGTTCTCTAGAAAGCATCAGCTAGACATCAATAGTTTTGATTAGGTTCTATTTTCCCACAAACAACATAATTATGTCTTGCTTTACTAATGTTGTGCCTTGTGTAACACATACTTGAGCATTCATGGGCTTTATTCCAGGAGCATGTCCAGGTACCTGCAGCTGGTGAAAAGGCTGAACAAAAGGTCAAGATTTAACTCTGCAAGCGTCCTCTAAATCTTGTAAAGGTTCATGCTTATTCCAGTGAGAAATGTGAGTGAAGAAAATACATCAAGCCATAAATATTCTAATACATTTTAGCCATCCTGACAGAATGAATTTTTCAGACATTCCCCTAGGTACCTACAGTCAAATCAGATTCGTTTATCTTTGTGTAAATTCTGCACAGTCCTTCATGGAATAAGATTGAGCATTCATGCAAGGGCTGTAATATCCCAGTCGCTCTCTCTGTGCTTTTCATACTGCAGGATATGGCAAACCTACACCTTCTGGCAAAGTTCCAACCCAATGCTGAACTCTGTGCTACTCCCAGTGTACTCTGTCAAGCACTGGTGGTGCAGACAATACAGACAAGGACATTGGGGTCATTTAGGGGAGCCTGAGAATGGGAATAGAGATAGGAATCTCCCCCTGTGTAATTGTTATATACTTCCAAAATGTTAAAAGTTATCACCTTTGCAAAGTTAATACTTCTGGAAAGCATTTTCCTTCACAATGGAAACAGAATGAGATTTATTTTATTGCCTGCCTTATTAACTGGAGCTTCCACAAATCAGGAGAAGACAGCGGTATGTAAGGGCATGGATGCAAAGATGGAAAATGTAGAATTCTATTTTGAATTGCTACATTTCTTTTTGTTTTTATTACCATGTTTACAACTCATTGGGATGGGATAAACAGGTATTAAAACTGTGGGTGAACACATTTCTACTTACAGTCAGGAGATGTTAAAAGCAAAGGCAGTTTGTTCCTGCTGCTGTTTGAAACTTGCACGCTCAAGTGAATTGTTGCTGCTAGGATCAATATCAGTTACCCATCTTAAATGTTTTTGCTAGTGCTGTGTGCAGCTTAAGAGGGAATTTATCAGTAAAAGCAAGAGCACTCTATGGACACAGTAACTGGCAACAGACCAGAAGATTATATTTGGTGTTTGGCATGTGCAGTGGTACTGGTGATTGTTAGAAGGTGAAAATGCCCTTTGACAGAAGGATTTAGAGGTTAATGGGTATCCCGGATAGGCTGTAGCTGCCAATTCATATTTTTTCATATTATTTTAAATTTAAAATATTTTAAATTACAAATACTACAGACTGTAGAAACAATTGCATCATAGAACAGGTTTCCTGGAGAAGTGGTTGTTATCCCAAGCCTGTTAATGTTTAAGAGGAATTTGGACAATGAATCTAATTATATGCTGAAGTAGTCAGGCAGTTGGACTATTTCCTATTCAATTCCACTCTAGTCTAGCCTGGTATAGTCTATTCACTGTCTGAACATAAGATACCTGGGTTAGTGATTATCACAATAGGCAGCCAGTTCTTTCAGATTGTCTTCACTAGGAACAAAAGAGGCTTCAACTGTATGTGATCTGTGCCATGACATATAGCCCTAGATTCAGAGAAAGTTTCTTTAGCTATTCTACCAAGTAGTATAGATACAGCCATCAGGTTGATATTACAGGGTGTCCTGGTTTGAGATAAAGTAGAGCAAATTCTCTAGTTTGTAACTTCACTTTTCAGCTAGGCCTCTTCTGTCTGACTAAATTTTTAAATTAACTCTTCAGAAACTGTTCACTCTCAGACTGATAAAGCCTGATTATATCAAGGAACAGTATGCAAAATGTTCTTATTTTCATTTATCACAGTCAGCAAATTCCTCATTTGACCCACCAGGGGCTGGAAACAGAAAGATGTAGAGTAGTCCCACCTGCAAGGAGTGAACAGGTCAGATGACCCAAAACTGACCAGTAGGAGTATTCCATCCCATCTGCTCCATGCTCAGTATAAAAGCTGAGGAATCAAAGGGTCAGCTCTGTTTCTTTGATGGCTGACATCTAGAAAAGACTCGGTCTGTCTATCTGCCTTTGATCGTCATCCAAGCTCTCCTGACTCCTGATCTGGCATCCAGATCCTGGCTGAACTGACCCCAGTCTGGGCCCTTCCCTGTGTCTGCTGGGGACATGATTGTCATCCTGGGAGCTTGATATGGTTTTGTATGCATTGTATACATTTATATTTTTTTTCCTTTTAATTTTATTTGTTATTTTATTATCATTTAAAGTAGTTTAGAATTTTTCCAAAACTCATAAATGTCTTTACTCCTTCCTCCCCTCTCTTTTGAGTGAGGAGCGGGGAGACCATCTGTCATTTGGTGGAGCCTTTTGGATCTAACCCAGGACACAAGGAGAGGAAAATCATGGCTTAAATAATTTAGTCAACTAACACTGTTAAAGCTCTTTGACTCAGTGGTAGTGTAAGTTCAGTTTTAGCTACAGTGGAGACCCAATTAAGTCTCTTGACAAGAGGCTTTGTCATAATAGGACTTAGCATTGACTGCTTACTGTCATTTGAAGATTTGAGCCCTTTTCTCATGATATTGGAACATCTTTGCTTATAGTCTTGATCTGACACTGGAAAGCAACTAAAGAATTGCTTTCAATTTTTACTATTTTTTTTCTGATACTTAAATTCTTTAATCTTTGAAAAATAAGATTCTCCTGTGCACTTTCATATAGTTAGTATGTTCAACCTTATAAAAAGTACACCTTGGGGAGCTAACAACATATTTTTTGTCCCACACTTTGGGACATGATTTTTTTCCCCAAGGAGCTCTGACTAGATGAGACAGTATGTGGAGAGTCTGTTGAGATTCTGAGCTTGAACAGAAGTTTGTTTCTGAGAGCTTTTTGTTTCTTTCTTTATTTTTGTAATTAGGACCCTGGCTTCTACACAGAGGCAGCCTCTAGTGAACTGACTTTTGAGAACAGTTGTCACAAACCACATAGAATCATAGAATAGTTTGGGTTGGAAGGGACCTTAAAGATCATCAAGTTCCACCCCCCCTGCCATAGGCAGGGACACCTCCCACTAGATCAGGCTGCCCAGTGCCCTGTCCAGCCTAGTCTTGAACACCTCCAGAGAGGGGGCATCCACAACCTCCCTGGGCAACCTGTTCCAGTGTTTCACCACCCTCACTGTAAAGAATTTCTTCCTTATGTCTAATCTAAATCTATCCCCCTCTAATTTATATCCATTGTTTCTAGTCCTCCCATCCGATATTATGTTAAAAATTCCTTCCCCTGCCTTTCTGTAGGACCCCCTCAGGTACTGATAAGTTACTATGACATGTTGCAGTGATGCAGTTTTTGTCAGTTAGTTTAAATCACTCCTCAGACTTTCAGAATATGTCTTAAACAGAGTGGGCTTTTATTCCCTGTGTATGTCTAAGCATGTTAAATACCTCAAATGGAAAGAAGTGATTCTACTGATCAAGGAAAAATTGTAGACAATAAGTAATTTATCTAGATATCTCTAGAGTCTTGTAAAAAGTAGAAGCAATATGTATTGCCAGTATAGCTTCCAGCTTCTTAGAAGATGTATTAGCATATTAGATGACATAGGCATATTGTTCACCCAAGGTCTCAGCTAGCTTTTATAATTTGTACTACGAGACACAGTAGGAATTTATGGAATATTTTCCCAGTGAGGTACATGCAAGCCCTTAGAATTTTCAGTAATATTTATAGAAGATGTGTGTTTTGTTCCCCAGACACCTAACTGAATGTGTTTTTTTGATATAGCAAGAGAGATATTTAGCATAGAACTGTTTAGCAGCTAAGAAGTGGTTGCAAATACTCTTGGGTATCTCCAGGTTATGAAAAGTTCAACTATTTTGTGACTGCACATTCATTCATTAGGTGAGAATAAAAGTTATCGGCTCTATCTTCATTATTGGCTCAGTGTTTTTGAAGTAGACATTATGTCTCAACATAAAATTCAGTGCACTAATTTTTTTTGTCTAAGGCAGCATTGAAATTTATGTTGCAAATGCTGCAGAGATTTTTCCAGCTATTTAATTTGAATTGCTTTGGAGGACAAGCTAATATTTGGATATTCTAAGAAACATAAGTCTTTGAACTTATCTGCCCATGACTGAAATTAAATCTTTGACTCCTGTAGACAAATATCCCTAGTCATTCCTCCTGGATTTGCATGTTTTACTTTCAGCAGGAGATGGCAGTTATTAATTTTTCATAATATAATTTTTAATTACTGACATTAAATATTCTTTTCTTCACTAGATTCTAGGGACCAGATGAAGTAAAAGGGACTTGTGAACATACAAGTGAAAAGCACTTTTGTGGACTGAACACAATGACTAGAGAGACCATATAATAGTTGTTTCTCTCTACCAACTCTGTCAGACTGACTTTCAGTGATGTTCTATATCTGTCTCCAGAAACTCAACTTGTTATTTTGTGCAAACAAACAAACAAACAAAAAACCAGATGAAAAAATAATGGAACTTTGGATGTTGGATAACTTTGCTGAGAATCTGACTATGATATTATTGTCTAATCAAATTCAGAAGATTCAGAGAAAAAAGTTTCCACAGAGAATTAGTTAATAATAGTACCCAACAGGTACTTTGTATCAGATCAAGGAGGTTTGAATATTGATCTTTTTTTTTCCATTTACAATTGTATATATTCCATTTGCAAATTAAATATATTACCACATTTCTACATCTAGTAATGGTAAGCATTTTGAAATAAAGCAGAAGCACATAGGAAAAGTTTTGATATTCATATGACACATAATGTATATTTTCAGGTTTTTAAGTTTATTCTGTGCTAACTGTATGCTCAGTGAGAGATTATAGCTGGACAGCAGGAAGGAATAGTGCTGAAAGGCTCTGGAAATGTCATCCAAACACCTGGCATATTTTCTTGCCTCCTGCAGTTAGGGTTTAGTAAGATCTTCTGGAGACATAAGATTGATCACATGCCCCTGGGAAAGACATGTGCTGAGCAAGGAGAAATATTTGAAATGGGCCAAGCAGAGAAAAGCAGTGGGGGAGCCCATAGCAAGAGCAAAGTGGCTGCCAAGAGGAAAAAGACAATCAGGACTCTAGGAGAATGAAAGGGAATATTTTCTAATGGCACCAAAAGTCCTGCATTACTCTTGCTGCAACTAAGGAAACACCTACTTCAGCAATGCTTATGCATCACTTTTAAAAAGAGACAAATCTTCCTTTTGAATCCCTCTAGTCCAGCAGATCTGACGTTTTTTTGTCATAGAAGTGGGTTGTTAGAGTTTATGTTTGAAAAAACATGTATCATAGAATCATAGAATAGTTTGGGTTGGAAGGGACCTTAAAGATCATCGAGTTCCAACCCGGGGGCAGGGACACCTCCCACTACATCACGCTGCTCAGTGCCTTGTCCAGCCTGGTCTTGAACACCTCCAGAGAGGTGGCGTCCACAACATCTCTGGGTAACCTGTTCCAGTGCTTCACCACCCTCACTGTAAAGAACTTCCTTCTTATGTCGAGTCTAAATCTACCCCCTTCCAATTTCCATCCATTGTTTCTAGTCCTCCCATTCGATATCATATTAAAAAGTCCTTCCCCTGCTTTTCTGTAGGACCCCCTCAGGTACTGATAAGTTACTATAAGGTCCCCCCTGAGCCTTCTCTTCTCCAGGCTGAGCAACTAACCTTACTTCAGCCTGTCCTCATAGGGCAGTTGCTCCAGCCCTTTGACCATCTTCGTGGCCTTCCTCTGGACCCACTCCAATAGCTCAATGTCCTATCACGTGATTGGGTTGTCCTGGACCCTCCCTATCCACCTCAAAGTTAGAATCTAACCACAATCAGGAAAAGCTGATATTTTAGTTCATTGACATGAAAGAGACTTTCCCTCATCCAGGGTTTATGTTTGAGCTTTCACTAGAAATAAATTTACTTCAAACATGAGTAAATATTTTGCTGTTTTTAAGCCAGCCCTATGACCCTTATGGAAGAACCTTGCTGTTGTTCTTTTGTGTTCTGGTTACAGAAAATAGACCAGCAAAGGAATAAACCCATTTGAAACTGTTTGCTAGTGCATCTATGTCCATATATACAAGATATATACAAGATGTTGGGAGGGCAAATTTAACTGCAATTAATTTTTCACAATTAGTGCTACATTGCACAGTAGAAAAAATAGTCATGTGTTGACTATTTTAATAGAATTATAGAATGTTTAGAGTTGGGAGGGACCTAAAAGACCATGTAGTTACAACCCCCTGTCCTGGGTAGGAACACATTCCACTAGACAAGATTGCTCAATATGCATGAGCTCAATATGCTTGTATGCAAGTCTTCCATCAAGCATCTTTGTGGCTTAAACTCAACACTCCACTTCTGCTTATATTAGTAAATTAGATGAAGAATTATACATAGTAACTTCTAGAGCAATTTTAGGCCTTAATATTTGAGATTAATTCAGACCATACACATAAAATACCACAAAGAAATCTGAATGCAACTCCGCACGCTTATGCACATCTATTTACTTGAAGTAAACAACACATTCTAGTGTCTCAAAGTCCTTTGAGTCCTTCTTTATTGCTCTAATAGGCCATTTGATATAAGAAATCACTTCTGCAATTTCTCCTTGCTGAAATAGCTATTAGAATTGAATCTCTGGACTAGAAGAATAAAGCATCCGATGCCATGTGTCCCATAAATGTCTACAAATCAAAGAATTCTGGCTGTATTTAAAAGGGTTTCATGGATTGTCACTGTGCAAAATAAATACATGTATTCGAGAAGCAGTTTTTCTGTTGAAATAGTTGATATGTCACTTAAGAAAATCTGTTACTGGGGTAAAATATTGCATTACAAGTTTTCACATTTTTCTCCATAGTTGCTCCTTCTGTGAGCCATTTGTACTGCAGATGTAGACTCTTCTGGGTTCATTGCCTTGTATTTATACTCTGTCTCCAATGAAGACTTTCAGAAATGTCTCCATGTAGTTTTGAAACTCATGAACATCAAGCAAAGATGGAAAGCTAAGCAGCATCTGTATTTCTGATCTATACATCACTGATCTCTAAATGTTCAACCTCATGGCCTTGGGGCTATCTATAAGTAACTAGTATCTTAAATAAGCCCCAGGTACTTATTTTCTTCCAAAGAAAATCTGTCCTCCAAATTATTCTCAAACTTTCAGACATGCCAGAAAATGTTTCACATTTCCACTCAATTAAGCTATCAAAGGTGTTCCTAATTTCTATATTAAAAAATAGCACTTACTACTAGATTGTCCCAACATTGACATCTTCTCAAGGTATAAAGTGGCATACTTCTTAGACTGCGGTTTCTGGATTTCCATAAGAAGCTCAATGGACAGGAACCATTCCCTGAAAAATCAGCAACCTAAGTGGAGACTTATTAAGAAGTGAAAAGAAAAAAAATAATTAAACAAGCAAATGACTGTCGGTAAGAAATGTGTAGTTGAGTTTTGCTTGAAAAAGTGATGTGCTTCTAAGAGCATTAACAAATGCAAGAAAAAAAATTATTATTTTGTAGCTATCTCATTTCGTCTTTGCATCCAAACTAGAATGTACTAGAATTTATTCTTCAAAGCATACTGAAGGAATGGAGGTTATTTCAAAGCATGTCTGTAGACCTGGGGATTTGCTAACAAAACCCTGCAGCAGTATAACTACAAAAAATATGTTCTCTTGCAGTGAGAGGAGAGTCTTTTCTGGAAAGAATTCCTCTTTGATATTTAAAATATGTTGTCTGTTGAACAAGTCTGTGTATTGAACTTTCAATATTAGAAACAAGAGCCAATAGGAAGGTTAATATGCCTGCCTCCAAGAATTTCCTGTTCACCATTAAGAAACTCTACAAGTTTTGAAACTGTTAATGAATGCAAGGTAAAGCTGAAATTTTTGTTGTGTCCTTCTACTTCAATTAAGCATAGACTGTGTTTCATAGAATCTATTATCCTCACTCTACAATCAAGAAAATCTATTATGTTTTGAAATGTAAGAGAACAGTATTTTTAGCAAGTATTTAAAATACAATAAGCTACTGTCTTCTTTTACTAGAAGTTGAAATGGCTGTAAAGAGCTATTATATGCATTTTTTCTGTCTTTCATTTATATACATTGAGTAAGCATTAAAAATACCAGTTGTAAAGTTTTCCAAAGTGATTAATTTTAGAACAATATATTTGAAAATCTTACTAGAAAAGTTTCCACATAGTATAAAACATAAAAATTAATTTTTATCCCGTTAAAGGAATTGAATGCAGGCTACTGTGAACACACCACAAGTAATCTTCAGCAATGCTTACGCATCACTTTTAAAAAGAGATGAAGTTTCACTGGTTATAGATAAGAGCTTGAAAGTTTGCATTGAGACCTCAGTTTGTTCTCTAGGTGATGCCAGCACTCTAAATTCATGAAAAAAATGATAGAATAATTTAAAGGGTTTTTTTCAGACTTTTCTTCTCTAGACTCTGTTTGGTGAGGTAAACGTCTGTTAAATATTTTGTAAGAATTGCTCAAATAACCTCCTTTGCTCATTTTAAAGTTAAAATTGCATCTAATCTGCATATAAATTAAAACATAGTCAATGTATAAAATGGCCATCTTTTGATTTCATCTTTGTTTTAATTCAAACACTGTTTTGGCTCCTATTTGTACTGTATCCAAAGGGTGTCTTTGAAAATTATTATTATTTCTGCTTATATTCACACTCTAATTTTCAAGACTAGAGCAGAGAACAAATGAAACATTGTATTAAGGTTTTGGCAACAGAAAATAATTACTGTAGGTTGTAAGTCAAGTGTAGAAAAATATGATAGATACTTGTGCCACAAGAATAAGGTTGTTGCCTCATTAGTTTATGGAATTGTTGGGATTTTTTTCCACAGAAATGACTGAAATACAGGATAGAGATAGCTAAGCAAACTCTCAGCTTATTTGTCTACTTGTTGCAGTCCAACCATGACTGTATGAAATTCAGTCAGAGAAAAGTCTCATTCATGAATCAGATCAGATAATTTGTGCCACTGCTAGTTTCCTATGGATAAACTAACAAAAAATTAGCTAAAATAAGCTATTCTTTACCTTTTTTACACTGTAAGTAATAACAGAACTGTTGATTGTAGACACACTTCAGATCCTAAATTAAAATAGGGAGGGTTTGACTGTGTGATCTGCTTCATCTCACAGATTCCAGAAATGGACCAGTCTCTCAGGATCTGCTACATTTACAACTCAGATTGTCAACAAGTAATTTCAATGGTCCTTCTCCTTTTGTTAAGATCTGAACCTAAGTCAATCAATATATGTTAGGAGATGAATTTGACATCTATCTTGGAAATTACTTAAAAAGGAAAATCTACAGACAGACTAAAATATCTATAGGGCGAGTCATCAACAGCACAATTTGAATGTCCTGTGAGAATATATTTTTAAAAGAAAATTTTCAGTGACCTATAAGAATATTTCATATATCTGGTAACCAAAGGGAAAGTCTCATAAGAAAATAGCTGTCTGCATTCTTTGCCAAGAGGAATTAAAAATACAAGAGAGGCAGCAATCTTAATTAAATGGAAAATTCAGAATATGTATTCAGCAAAGTTTGATTCCTGTTTGATATAGGACTGAAATGTACAGGTTGTGAATGCTGTGGTGTCTCACAGATGATACAGAATAATTGCTGTGGATTTGCATTCTCATTTTGAAGCTGAATCCCTCTGTTGCTACATAGGAATGATATACTCACAACACAGTAGTGGTTCAAGCAGAAGAATTAAAACAAGGCATCATATAGTCAATTTTAAAAGTCTATTTTAAAATACTGCAGTAACTCCTAAGTGATATAGTAAATAAATGACAATCCAATTTATCATCAGGTCATATACTTATCCATTGTATCTTTGTGTTCAGATCACAACTACTCCCAAAGACAAATCTTTTCTCAAAGTGCACACAAACATGCACCACAGGAAAACCAGGTTCAGCTATTTGCAGGAACAGAGCCTGTAAAACCAGTTATGGGAGTGTAGCTGAGCATTTGCTGAGTGATTGTGTCTGACTGGGGCAATTTGGATCCAGATCTGGATGGGAGCAGAGTCCTGACATTTAGCTGTGAACTGTAACTAGCAGAAAAGAGGGAGAGTGCTCAAGAGGTGGCTACAGACCTGGAGAATCAGGACAGATGTGTCTGCATTTCTATTTCAGAGCTGAGCAAGGACAAAATGCAGCTGCCACAAGCATTCCTGACAGCAGCATGGCACGGACAGGTTCATGTCAAACTATCTAGAACCAAACGATACTGAGAAAGATGCATAATTGGTAGAATATACAATTTAATTTTCTACAGTGTTTAATAAAGACAGTGTTTAAACAAGACTTTTAAAAGAACACAGGACAGTATTTTTCCCCCTTTCTCCAGCCCAAGAAGGACATAAGCATTTTGGTTTAAAAAATACAAAGGTCTGGTACATTGCTTTGCTAGACTATGTGTTTTTTGTTTACAACTCCATTTAAAGTTGTATAGTTTTTGTGTTTCATTAGTACATACTAGTAAAAGGGATGCAACTAGGCAGCAGCGCTTTTTTTGTTTTATCTTGATGTGGATGCTGCGTAGCAGCTCAGATGAAACTGTTTGGAAGGGAAATGAGGCTATGTGCACCCAGAGAGGAGATGTATTTCATCTCAGTGATAAAATTGGGCAAAATTTGGAATGCTTATTTTTTCAAGCTCTATTGTGCCTTTGTTATTCTTCTTTAGAATTCATAAACAACCACAGGTGTACACCTTTTGGCTTGATTTTGTGAATCTCCTGCCAGTGTCTTATAGGTTGGAAGCTGCTTGTGGAGCAGTGAATTAGAAATACTGGTCTAGCTACAAATAAAATGTAAAGAAAATTGATTTATAGCCTTTTTGCAGACGCTTAGATATCATGTGGCCACGGTCCAGCCTCTCCATCTCCCTGTGCACCTATTTCCTTTAATATTATCCTCCCTCCTCCCTGGTTACATGGTCAGTAAGCTATTTATGGCTCCCATTGTGATGCCATGATGCTGAGCAGAATTCAACTTTGATCTCAATTAGGGCACCTGGGCACTACTGTAGTACATGCAGTAGTGTCTGTCACTTGCAAAATGAAGTGTGTAGTTTTGCAGTCTAGTCTGTAGAAGCTGGCATAATAAAGAAAAATGGGCCACATTCTGTACCACAAATGAATTTCAGCACTCACACGTAAGATGACAGGTAATCCACACAGGCATTAGTATGGGCAGTCTAGGTGACAGACAGTAGTGAAGTTACAATAGTGCCATAAAAATTGCATGGAGGCTGTTACAATGCATTATGGAATTGATATGCATCAAGAAGCTCAGCAAGATTCCTTAAAAGAATGACATCACTATATTTTTATTCATATTGCTATACAAATATTTCTTCAGTACTTCCTGAGTTTATCCTTGATTCTTTCACTAGTGACAATGGATAGAGACTGATGATGATGCAGAGATACTTTTAAAGGGTTGAGTTCCAACGTGTATTTGAAATGAAATATCACTTTTCTTTGAAATTCCTCTTGTTTTTTCAGTGTGGTAAGGATTTTGTCTTCTTCTAAGAATTCAAGTGGTATATTTCTGATAATTCAGGTCCACAGAAAATATAGAGTACATAGAATGACGAAGTACATTCAGTATATAGAAAAATCAAAGCCTTTCTTCAGATATTGACTCTTGTTTTGATTTTTTGAAGAATTACAGTTCACAATATTTCTAATACCTTTTTTAGTCATAGTTTTTCTTCTAAGAGGAGAGGGAGGAAATTAATGACTTCAGGCCAAATCTGTGCAGCACAAAACAGTATTCTGCACAGGTACTCACATTTTGCCTAAACCTCTTAGGATGGAGCATAGATGATGTTTAAGGTCACTTCCAAGCCTAAGCATTCTATGATTCTACAGTAAAAGTGAAGCACAACAATTTACATCAAAATCTAAAAGTAAAAGAAAAATTGATGTTCCTTTGACCATGCGTGACTTATCAAATCTAACCTCTTTCAAAACAAACTTCAGAGATAAATGCTATGTTCAGGATGGTTTGTTTTGTCTTGAACCGGTATGTAACATGAAGTTCAATGCAACACCTTGAGTCTAGCATTAGGAGAATGAATAAAGAAAATATATTCATAGCTACTTGAAATTAAAATTGCATTTTAAACATTTTACATAAACTTCCCTTAAATTCTCAGTAGGGGAATCAGGATGTGTTGTTCAAGAATAGAGAGAACAGAGTAAATGCCTAAAATCCAGTTGCCTATTATAGGTTCTGTTCTGTGGAGTTTATGGGGAAATATTCTTCGGTGGTTGAGACACACGCATTTAGTCATAGTGAGAAAGAGATTTTGGAGTATCTCATCAGGGACAGTACATTTCGATCCTGCCTAGAAGCAAACCAGTGAAAAACAACAATAGAAATAAACAGTACATTTACTTTGTGTCCAGGAAAAGCATTTCTTTTACTAGTAGATGACTTCTTCCTTTGTGTTCACTTATTTCTGATACTTGACACAATACAAGGACACTAATTTTTTGCATGTTTCTCCTTTGTTGTCTTGTTTCCCCTCCAGTGCAAATGGGAAGAACAAGACTAATTCCAAAGAGACCTCATTGCATCTCTTCTGTCCTAAATTATGCCTTGCTGTTAACAAAACCAGCAAGGAACTAAAAGCTCTCCATATTTCTTCACTCTCTCAAGCATGTAAAAGACAAGAGACAGTTTTGCCTTTTAGAGATCATCCTTGTATAGATTTGACTTAGAGGATTCCATAGCAATTATGTACTAGATATTAACACAGAATTAAAAACTCTAAAAAAGTTTAAATTAATTATATTAACAAGTTATAATTAGCTGGACATGAGTCAACAGTGTGTGCTTGCAGCCCAGAAGTCCAGCCATATCCTGAGCTGCATCAGTAAAGCTGTGGCCAGTGGGTCAAGAGAGGTGATTATGCCCCTTTACACTGCTCTTGTGAGAGCCCACCTGGAGTACTGCAACCAGTTCTAGAGCCCTCAGCACTGGAAGGACATGGAATCATTGGAGAGAGTCTGGAGGAAGGTCACAAGGATTATTCAAGGGCTGGAGCATCACTCCTATGAGGATAGGCTGAGGGTGCTGGGGCCATTTAACCTGGAGAAGTGAAGGCTCTGGGGAGACCACACAGTGACCTACCAGTACCTGAAGTGGGCCTACAGGAAGGATGGGGAGGGACTGTTTTCCAGGCCATGTAGCAACAGGACAAGGGGAAAAGGTTTTACACTAGAGCAGGGGAAAAGTTTTTTGAACTGTGAGAGTGGTGAGGCAATGGAATATGCTGCCCAGAGAGGTGGTAGTGGCCCCTATGCCTGGAGGTATTCAAGGCCATGCTAGATGAGGTTCTGAGCAACCTGATGTAGAGCAGGATGACACTGCTCACTGCAGGGGGTTGTACTAGATGGCCTTTGAAGGTCCCTTCCAACCCTATGATTCCATGATTCTATGATCCTGCCCCTAGTTGAGGCTATAGAATATTTAATGGAAGACTTACAATGCACAAGCAGTTTATGATATGCCTTTTACTGTTTAAAGTTTGGTTTACTGCAGTTTTAACGCAGTACCTGTCATGTATTTTCATTTTACAGTACAAGAGGTGCAACATAACAGAATATCAGTAAATCCCAGGACTTTTATGTACATACCTTATCTTAACAATATTATGCTTTTAATGCATGATTTTTTTTTCTCACAGTGGACCATATACCATTGTACATTCCAAGTAACAGAGCAGTGCTTAAAAATTAGATAGTAGGCATTCAGCCAATTGCTGCCTTTCAAATATTTTAGGACTCATTACTTGTAACCAGTCCTATATAGCAAAGTCAGAAAAAACACTACTGAAAGATGTGCAACATACAGCTCTGGAGAATTATTTCTATGCATAAAGGCAACATAAAAAGATGTCTTAGTTTGAGAGAAATATAACAATCCTTCTCTCCTCACTGAACCAAATGTTTTATGCATTCAAGTGATTCTGCAGGTTTTGAGCTAGCTTTTCTTCCTGCTGATATCGTACAAGTTACTGTCTCAAACTGACACTCTCTTTCTTTATTGGTAGGCTATGAAAAAGAATCATAAAATCCAAAAAGAGTACAACACCATCTGATATCCTTGATGAGTTTCAGTGCCTTGCAAAGACGCTTTCTATCTTTCTTTACTATTAAGTGTAAATACAATATCTCTGTTCACCAAAGAATGGTCTGGGATCAAATGGGCAGACAGAGCAGAATGGTGTGCTGCCTTTCCCAAAATTTGTTAGGTTCTTTGTAGGGGAAAAGCTGCAGGAGACTAAGAAATATTTTAAATGAGATTTTGCAGACTCTCTGGCAGCTGCAAACAACAAATAAAAACATTATACTTGACCTTATTAATATTATCCTTTGCACATTAAACTGGAAACAATCTATGACTTTGCATCCCTAAACCTGGGTACCAGCAGTGATCCAGGAAGGAAAGGATCACAGAAATGTATCTCTCACAGGTAACATAAAGATTTTTCTTCTCCTTGTTTTAAGGCAAGACTCCTTATATTGAAGAATGTCCTGTTGATCTTCAAATGCACTTCGCAAAGGAGTAGCTTTTGCCTAAAATCATGATTCTTGTATGTAAATCTCTGTCCCTAGGACACTTGCAATGATCACATGCACAAAATCCTTGATGGCAAATATGATCTATTACAGTCATATTTGTATTAAAAAGATACCACATTGTTTATTTGACTTCTGCCTCTGTAATGACATCTTTGGATTAAAATAATGCAAAAGAAAACCCCAGCTTCTTTGAAATTGTACTAATTAGGGTTTTTTTCACATTTTTATGGGCACCAATGTAAATAAGTAAGTATTTTAACAAATTAAAGGATTCTATTGGGATTTTGTTCTCTCAAACCACTATTTTTTTGCTACCTTAATAATTTACACCCGAATTCATGACCTCATTTTTCTTTTCTACCGAACCCTTACTTAATGCATGGACTGTCTTTTCTGATATGACACTAGCATATTTCCTTTAGCAGATATACAGCCTTACTCTGGTTATCTGTTACACTTTTGTTAAGGTGATCTTCTACTGTTCTAATCACTGAGCAACTGCACAGAACTTCCTTATTAAGTTGCTTTGATCTTTGTACTGGAACTGGCATTTCATGCATCATACATGTGACTTACAGCTCAGTGCTGCAAATCACGCTTAGAAAATGAAATACTAGGAGAGGGATTCAAGTTTTCAGACATTACTTCTCTCTGTTTCTGATATAGTGTAATCACACTGGAAGTATCTACTATTCAAAGAAATTCTCTTTGCAGTTAAATTTTGCTCACAGATATTTGAAAGGCTTATAGCCATTGGAAGGTTTGTTGGCATTTTGTTGTCTGGGCTTTTTTTTGCCCTGTTCATTATTATGAATTTTTGTTTTTTAAATTAACTAATGTTCTGAGTGTCTAAATCTTCACATTCTGAGAAACAAATTTTTGCATTCTTAGTGACATGTCCATACTTGTCAGTGAAAGAATTTCTAGTCATTCAGAAAACTTACATAAGGGTTTTTTCAGTGACACTGATTTCCTTCCAAAAGCAGATTATTTTTAGGCTGAGTAGTTCAGATGCTTGGTATTCAAGCTGTTCTCTCTTATTCTTCCCCTGTCCTTTTCCCCCCTCCTTGCTTCTCTCTTAATTTAAACCTGTGGACAAAGATCTCACAGGTTCCTTTGTCACCTCCTGATGTAATTATTAAGTGAAGCTATTTCTTTTCAAATGCCAATGTAGACAGCTATTTGCCATATTTCCTCTAGAGGCCAACAATAAGCTTTTCCTCTACTGGAGTGAAAATTAAAGACTGTTATGCAAGTGGCTATCTTGGTCTTTTATTAGGTGAACTATCCACTTCTCACAACTTATTCAAAATTTTTGCATTGTGTAATCTGATATACAATGTGAAAATGAAGAAAGATTAATATTTCTGCCTAGAGAACCATGTAAAACATTTGCTCTGATTCCTTTGTGGGAAATGATGTTATTAAAGAAGATGACATAGAAAAATACAGTAACTGATTTTCTTTTAAAGACACATTTCCAGTTTCTCTGTTGTACATCTTAAACCTTCTGTGTGGTTTTCATTATGCCTGGTAATGCCATATTCTGTAGTCCACAGCAGACATCAACTATATTTCTACAGCTATGCAGGCTCACTAAGGGAAGATAAATCATCTAAGAAAATGAAAATTTTAAAAGAAAAAAGGAAGAAGGTTTTGAGCAAATCTTTCCAGAAAAATGTTTAGTAGCACTTTAATTTCATTTTTAATGCCAAGTTCAGGAGTGCTTACATTAACATGACCTAAATGAAACTCAGAAAAAATCTCTAGATTGTATGCTTAAATCCTTCTAGCACAGCTCTTCAGGTAAAGCAATTTTGATATCAATTAGTTCACCCATTGAAACTGAAGGGAGAATTAAAAAATACATTTTCTAAACTTGTTTTCCACATCACCTTTTTATATTTTGTCCCTGCTTTTGGTGGCCTGCTCAATGTATGTTGATTCATTGATTTGAACAGTAAAAACAGAGGAAAGAGGGCTTTATTGTATACCTGCCTGGTGTCTTGGACTTAAAGTCCAACATAAGGACATCTATGTTTATATGCTACCCCTTAAAGCAAAAACTTGTACAGAGGATCTGATTTCTACTATAAAGTTAAACATAGCAAAGGGCTTATCCAAAACCATACCTCTATTCACTACATAAATGTGTCTGCACATGTGATCATATGTGCACACATATAACTCTCAATATTTGTCTTCCATGTGACAATGAACTAAGAGAACACGGGGTCCCTCTGTATTGACAAAAGGCTGCCGAAATGTTGCTGTATGATCCTGTGTGGCTGGTGTCAGGTGTAACAGAGATACAGAGAGACTACAAAGCATCTCTGCCCCTGCAGAGCAAGGACAGCAGAAAAGTTATTCAATCTGCAATTCTTAACATCAGTTTGTAGATCAGTGACCTAAAAGACTGCAGTACTGAGAGAAGTGTTATGGTCTGCTGTGTACTAAATCTAGCTGAAAAATATATGACATTCTCAATTACATAAACAATTGTGTTCTCAACATTGTCTTTTAATAAGATTAATCTGTTCTTAATTTTTTCAAAGTGAAAAAATCAATTCTCCTATATTAAGACAATAATTTGAAAAGTCACTACATACTCCAATGATATGTGAGCTGAAGAATTTTTCTGTAATGGGGAATTATTTATTCTTTTTGCCAGGAACAGAGGCATGGGAGCCAGGCCTAACAATTCAAAGAAAAAGCCTTCTCTATTGCAATGAGTTGGGACTCCACAAGATAGCAGGATAAGAGATTTTGCTGTAGTACAGTATATACCTGATTACCACATTGCAGTCATCTATTTTCCTTCATGAACCAAAGAAGCAGCATTCTGAAAAGCTGCAAAGAAATACATTTGCTCCTAGGAGAGATTCGATGGGCTTATTTATTTCTTACGTTCTGTTGTTGAAATATCTGAGCACAAGATGGTGTTCAGTATGTTGCTGGTGTTCAGTACTGGGCAGATACACCATGTCAAGTCCTGAACTATTATAGCCACGTCAGCACAGTCCTGGAAAACCTGAACTCTGGCCCAGTTCTTCATTGAGACTCACACTGATCCAGCTCATTTTGCCTTTCCATCAAAGCTGCTGCCAGCCACAGTGCCTTGCAGATCTGTACCATGCTTATAAACACTTTTTGTTTTATATGTGGAGAGATAGTGGTATACAGTGATGCATAAGACTGCAATTTCTATTCACATATTGAAAGCATTTTGCTTAAAATTATTTGTTTCTACCATGCTAATGGAAAATTATTCCTATATACGTATTGGGTAAGCTTCTGATTCTGTATTTGTTCACAGAGACTGGCTGAGTATCTCTGCATATTACATTACATAACAATGTAATTTTTGCCTTCTGTCTTTTACACACTTCTGTAGTTGAGATGCTGTTGCTGCAGCAGTCTCAATGAAAAAAGGTCAAAAAAATGCAGTTTCATGCTGTATTCTTCTGAGAGGAAAGCTGTACTTTCCAGTCCCTTCCACACCCATAGAGCAATGAAGGATGATATTGACAAACTGGAACTGTGCTTGAGAATGAAAGTACAATTCAGAAGACAGAAATAGCTTCATATAGGCAGAAAAATAGTAAGTCTCACAGCACTAAAGGAAACATTGCTCATAAGTGAATTCTATTGATTCCCTTTTGATGCCAAGAAGTCCACAAGCTCACAGAACTGAGATAAATATGTACTGCAAGAGATTCCTTCTTCACATGGCTTTAATGGTGATTTGCATTCAGGCAGGATTTGAATGCTTCCAACAGTAATCTCTTTGCCCAGTGTTTGTGCACTGCAGACCTTTCCATCTTCTGCCTGAAAGACTTCAGCTTTTTCTTGGCTTCCTTGATACCTGGTTCAGAAGATCTGAACTGCAAAGCAAGGTGAATGATAACCCACAGAGTTCATAGATAAAATTAGCTTGAATAGTCACAATTCACACAATGTCTTCTGTCTTTAAGAGTCTTCAGCTTCTTGGAGTTAGTGCAAGGTGATATAACTAGGTAAGTACTGGAGAATCCCACAGCACCAAGGGAAATAAGGATGGCAGATCTCCTCTGTCTGATCTCTAATAGAGAAGGACAGCTGATATATGACTTAGAGTCCAGGAAAGGGTAGAGATTAATGTTCTAGGCAAGACAAAAGTAATTTCTGTTTTGGTATAGAACCTGTCAGCAGGCATCAGATCCATGTTTCCCTTGCTGAAGGTATAGCCTTCCAACTCCTTTTATGAGGGAAAGTTCCTTCTTGCAGGTAGCGTTCAGATCTCTGTGATTCTCTCAGCTGAGGTCACTGTTATAAAGACATCAAGAAGTGTAGAATCAGAACAGGATTCCACCATGAATTAGGGTCCAGCATGAGAGCATATACCTTGCTCTTCCCTCCTAGTGATAATGGAATAGTGGTAATGTCTCTGTGTCTCTGATATTCCCTTATGAGTCATTCTCTTGGGCACTTAGAATAGTTCAACACTATATTTTCAGAATAGACTCATAGTTATTTATCTGTGACTACAGGATTGACTGTGAAAAAGAAGAAAAAGAATTTTCATTACCTGTCCACCCCAAGAAGTTTTCCAGCTTCCTTTAGTTGTTAAAAATAAATCAGAACTCTGCTGGGTCTCAAAAGACCATTCTGCAAAACAGGAAGGTGTGGTCCAGGCACAGACACCTATGTAGGGAAAAACTGAAGAGTGGCACCGCGTGATGAAAGATACTAGGATGAGATTTCATTTCTGTTAGCCTGAATAAGTAATGCAATCAAACTCTCAAAAAGTAGCTGTGCTTATCTGAAAGACAGAACACACACATACAAGTAAACTGAAAGCAGTTAGGCTTTGTTCTTCATTTTTGTGTAAAAATGAGCAGTCCTTTTGAAGGTGGCAGAGTGATACAGATTTACCCCTGCTGATAATATGCCCTGCTGTGAATAGACTCCATTTGGCAAACCATGTGTATGTGTAAATTGAAGGACACACAGGAGCACTTTGCTGTTCTCAGAATGCTTGCTGCTTCTGGCTTGCACATCATATTTGCTTGTGTACACATATTCTTTCTTTCAGGAGAAAGGCAGGGAGGGACCATAGGTGAGGCTGAAGAATGTAATTTTTTTGATGTGCAGAAGAATCTGTAGTCTGAATGAGTAAGATTACAGGATACTGGATAATAAGGTGGCACATATCTTCTTATATATGTATCTATATACACACATATATTTAAATATATGTATCAGTAGCATTTTCAGTATAGTCCACTCCCAAGTTTTCTGGCATCCATTGTTAAAAAATTTAATTTGAACCCTGATGGGTCTCAAAAAGTGTTTATAGAAACAGAAAAGTGTGACCTAGAAACAGAAAAGTGTGATAAGTGCGTATATACACCCCTGCAGGGTATATACATATATATAAACACGCATATACGCATATATATACATGCATATATATACATAGATCCATATGCATTTATATATGTACGCACATCCATATGTGTGTGTGTGTATGTATATACAAGTATGATCTTTACCTGTGCTTTCTTTGGAACTGAAATTTACCTAAAAATCTATTTTTGTGCAAATAATGATACAATATACTATGATAGTGAAGCACCCCTTCCCACCATTCCCCTTAACAGCCCCCAAACCCAAATTGACTTTTGTTGATTGGTTGATTATGTGAATATTAAAAGTTAACATTGTTGAGTTCCTGAGACAGATGTCATAATAGGTAAGAGTATATCTTCAAGTTCAAACTCTGTATTCTCCATTAAAGATGTCCTAGCCAGCATATAGCTCATTGGCTACACAACATCATCATCCCAGAATGTCAGTAAGCTGTTCATGCTGGAAATACTCACACAGCAGGGGAAACAGCAAGGGTATGTTATTTTAGAACAACTGCACAGCATGGCCTTCAGCAATAGGGAGAAACAGGCTTTGCTGCTCTAGGTCACTTCTCTCGATGTGTTACAACAGATGTTTTTTTACTCAGCAGCCTAGAAAATGGTAAGAGGACATTTGTTGCAGTAATTGTCTTTTCTAGGTTTGAAAACAAACCAATTTTTGAAAAGGAAACCTGAAATCTTGCAGCAAGGCAAAACAGCTGTCACATTGAAGAACTAACAACAAATCAAGTCAAATTTGCTCTGCATCATTGCTGGTATTGATATGACTGCTGAGGAAACACGTGTACAACAGCCATGAAACTACATTTTATTAATTCATTCAGCAGAAATGCTTTATTCTTTGTCAGGGTGGGGGATTTGGGACTGGTAGCATGACAAAAAGGCTGATAGAAGACATATGTACATAGAGAAAGGTTGTTGGCCCTTTTGAAGCGCTATGTCTGCATTTTGGAGGAGAGAAACTTGAAATGCCTTCAGTATATATAGATAATTTAGTTTATTTTTTCTAATTTTATCTTTCTAATCAGTGCAATTAATGGCAGATTTTGGTATGACGCTATACAGCAAAAAATAATTTTAGAAGTTGCTCATGCTGTTTCTATCTATTCCCCTTTGTTTGTTCAGAAACATTTTGGGGACCTTCAGACGTAATAAACTCTCTGAAACATTATAAGCTTCTGTCATAACTGAGAACAAATTGTGATCATCATTAACTATGTTCAATAAATATTAGTTGCAAGAACAGTAAGTAGAATCTCAGTCTAGAGCAGGCTGGAACCCAAAGCATCCAAGCAAATTTTGAATAACCCCACGTAAGATTCTACAACCTGGACACCTCTTCTAGTGTCCATCACCCTTGAAGTTAAGTTTGTCTTCGTATTAAGACTGAATTTCCTGTTTATAGGTATTATTGGAAGGCTTTACTATGACAGAATAGAGAGGGAATATGGCATCCCTTGATCTGAAGGCCAAGTTGTTTTTAATGCATCCCAGAGAACCTTTGCCCTACTTGACCATAAGTCTACATAGCTGGATCATGGACAACTTGTCCATCAGGACTCCCAGGCAGATACTCTGTAGAGCAATTTCTAGCAATTCAGCCCCTAACCTAAACCAAGGCATTGCACCCCTCTGGGAGAGGGTCACAGGGGAACCACTACTGATACATGCTGAAGGTCCAGTAGCTCTGTTTTGACATCTGGCTCTGCAGCTCTCAAGATACTATGATCACTGAAGGCAACTTTGAGCTTTTACCAACATTATGGAAAACAATTCAGGTAGTTTTAGCTTATTGCATGAATATAGACAGTGTCTTTTCTATTTGATCAATGGAAGTTTTATAAATATGTGTAAAATATTTAAACAACAGTAGATTGTCAAAATAACAGATGTCAAAGTGAAGAAATGCTCAAAGACAACTGTTATGTGAATGGGATCAATGCATCTTTTCTTTTCACATTTGTTGCCTGGAAACCATAATGTCAAGTACATTATTATTGCTAATATAAATAATTCTACAAGGACTAATTCCTGAGCATCTTATTCCTTCTAGAAACACCCTGAAAATCATAAAGTTGTTCATATAATGTGGTATGGTATCTGTATGACATAGTACAGCCATAATGCCTGTTCCAAAACAGACTGTTTGAGAGTTGTTTGTACTATGTTTGGCTGGAATAGACTTAGCTTCTTCCATAGTAGTCTACAAGGTGCTGGCTCTTGGATCTACCTAACAAACAAATGTTTTGAATAGTGCTGGGCAGTGCTTGCATAGAATCAAGGATTTCTCCCCACTCTGCCCCTTCAGGTAAGTAGGGTGTGGGTGTACAAGAAGTTGGAAACTTACACAGGTAACCCAAAATTGGACAAAGGAGTATTTTATATTATATGACATACTGATTAGCAATAAAAACTATGGTAGACAAAGAAATGGGAGAGGGTCGAATTTGAATCGGTTGTCTGATCGAATACTGCCTGGGCATTGATTGACATGTGGGAGGTGATGAGCAATTTTGTTTGCTTCACTTCGTTTTTATTTTTTTGCTTTTGTTCTTTTTTAATCTCACTTCCTTTCATGTATTATATTATGTTTTTCTCAGACTCTTGGTTTTCTTGCTTTTACTCATGTTACTTTCTTTCCCCATCCTGCTGGGGATGGGACTAACATATCAGCTGGATGGGTAGCTCTCAACTGTTGCAAACCCACCACACATGCATAACATGAAAAAAAATATTGCTGGGGGACTGTGTGTGTGTACCAAAGAAAGGAGGGAGGAATGGAAACCTGTCTTTCTGATGTAAAACTAGAAATCAAGATTTCAAGTTCTAGAGGAAGTGAAAGAAAAGTTGGTGAAAAAGAATATTCTGTCTTATGTCTGCAAGAAAAATATATGCTCAGTGCATTGCTGATCAGTTTGACCACTATGCATCTTGAAGGTCTCTTTCGTATTATAGATTTTTTTTCCTTGTATGTTATTAGAATTCCCTTGGGATTTCACAGGGATAAATAATTGTGTCCTTAAAATATACAGGGTATGAATATGCTCACCTTACTTCAAGTGAATTAATGGATACTCTCCATTAGTTCTTTCCTAATTCTAGTAATAAAATGATACTCAGCATGGAAAAGACAGCATCTGGGTTTTTTTACAACAATTTTTTGTAAAATTGTAATCAGAGCAGTTGTTCAGCAAACTCTTAACACTGGACTTTAAAGAAAATTTTATTTCATGTTTTTTTAAATTGTAATTTTATTGTAACCCAGGCTAGTATGAAATTGTAGCATAGCTTCCCTCCTTTCTTTCCTTACCCCTCTGAAATGCTCTTATTGCATAGCTTGTTAAATGATACAGTGACAAAAAAACAAACCATTTTCACAGGTCCCCCTAGGCAAATTCATGTCAGCACAGTACTTGAAGAGGGATGGTACTTTGTGGGGCATGGTGTTACACCATGGGGAGAAATGTCTTGTTTCAGGATGCCTGCAGGACCTCAGCAAGAGATGCTGCTCGTGTTGAGGCAAGATACAGACAGTCAGCTGTCCCTGCTGAGTTTCTCCAAGCACAGCAAAGCAGACTGCCTCTTGCAAATGCAGAAGACTCCAGAAACATAAGGCAAACACAAACTCAATAGATGCCTTGAGGCCTTGCCTTTCCCAACAGAAACATCACAGTCTTGACCCTGCACCTCTTTCCCATATCACATTCGAAATAGGCTTTGCTTGTACTCTTTTCTAGACTCTGTCCCCCTTCTCTCATCCCACTCCACACCTTTTACTGAGCATAATATGGATAATATTAAATAAATGGATAAATACTATTTGAAAGATTTGAATAACTAATTGTAAGGTTTAGGGCTTGATTCTGCAAAAGTATCACTGTCAGCTTAATTGCAAAATCTTCTTTCACAAACAAAAATGTTACATAGTGAGATAAAGTTTATTTTCATCTATTTCTAATGATCACATTTTCTGGCACACAAAAAAATGAAGATTTGGCTTGTCATACTCACCAATGAGAAATACTTTTATTTTAATTAATCCTGTTGCACCTTGCCTGCATGTGCATATTTATTCTCTGGGATATGTGATCATTAAATGCATCTGGCTGAAATTCAATAATGGTTCTCTAAAGAGATACGACGATTGGTGTAAGAAGGGGCTGACCTCCACGATCAATGTGATCTGCCAGAATCCGTTTATTGTGAGCATGAGACAAGCTTATATACAGTGATGGCTACTTATCAATGCTACTAACATACTGATTGGTTACAGGTTACATTCTTGCATTAATGTCAGACCCTCCTCTTAGAGTTCTTCTGCCAACACACAAGGCCGTTGTTTACCTTGTCCATCCTTGACTCCTTCTTAGTTCCCATCGCATAGAGGACTCTTTCCCAAAACAATGGATTCACAAACAAGCTCCAAGGCCTCAGGTGGCTTGATAGGATTTTTCTCAGGCCCTGAGCTGAGCAGCTGTTAACCCTTTATGGCCTGTGCCCATACTGCAACAGTTCTCCAAAATAGATTTTAAAAATTTCACTGAATATTGTGCTTTCCTAAGGAACAGAAATACCAAAATATACACCTGTGGCAATATGCTGGTGTTCCAGTACTAATTACATCAATCTCTCCTTGAAGAATATTAAGATTATGTATTGGAAAGCAAAAGAAATAGTTTACCATAGCAAAGCTGTTTTGTATTCTGCGTTGGTGCACATCTATTGGCATATTTTAACAGCATCAAAGATTAAGTACAGCATAAAGCTATACATCTACCAAAATGCAAAGTATAGAATAAAACTGTGTATTTATCAAAGTGAAATTAAGGTGATAGCATCATTATCTCATCAGAGAATTATTCATTGGAAAGTCACATTTGTGCTGAATTACCCATAATCGGTGGTGCCTCTTGGCTTGCTGCCTCTAAGATACCCTCAAATTCTTTTAGACAAAAGCATTATGTTCTCCAGTGGAATTTCACAACACATCTCTTTGAATATGACTTGAAATAACTGAAGATGATTTAGTAATGTAATTGCTTACAGTGATGTAATGCGAATTAGATTCTTGACAACACAGAAAATATTATTTTGCTAGATATGTCAGGAAGATGAGAGTACAACACAATACAAGTGTATACATATTAAATAAATAAGGATGTCATCCACTACGATCAAAATTTGTAATGCAAATCTGCCTACCTGCTGACCAGAAACCCCACACTTTAGCCACAAGCTACAGTATTTCAAATTACTCATATTTACAAAATTATTTATATGGGTATTCCCACTGATCCAAATGAGATACTCTCCTGAGTATGACAAATCACACAGCTCTATGTACCGATTACAATTTGTAATTAACCATATTTTTGTAGTATACTTCTCAAGAAATTAACTAATGAGATTCAAAAATTCTGAAGGATATGTACAATCTTAAATTAGACATTTATGGCAATTAAAGATTGTATGTTAGAATGAGAGAAATTCATACAAATTAGTATAGCAAAGGATATGAAACTTCAGTACCAACAAATTAAAATGACAAATCAAACTGGTATTATCTATCAGTGAACCATTTTATCTATACTAATCTCCTATTCTCTGGAAGATGATTTCATTATCAGCACAGTACATCAACTCTTAATAAACAACTTATCAATCTGCTGATTAGGATTTACTTTGATAGAGTATAAGATAGAGCCACAGGTATTTCTAAACAAAGAAATTTTGACAGATTTCTCATGGAAACTAAAAGTCTAAGTTTCCATGTAGGCCATGGTAACTCACAGAAAAAGTATTTTTTTAAAAATAGAGAGTCATAGAGAAACCCTGCTCCTGCAAAACATGGCATTAGCTAAGTTCAGTTATTCAGTCTTTAAAAGCACAGACAAATGCATTGTGTGTTTTCTCCTATTATATTTTTATTATTGATTTTTCCCCAGCCTTGGGAGATCTTCCTCAGTTTTAATGTGAATTCTTCCCACTTTCCCTTCCTTTCCTCATGTTTAGGAGCACAATCAAATCAGTCAAGATACTGTGGAAATAAAATAAGCAAGATGTCAAAGAGAATAAACTCCAAGAACATTTATCTCAAGCTATCGGAAGTAAATACGTGTTATGAAGTCTCTTACAAACTTCAGTTCTCCCATTGTAAGTTTACATTGTTAAGTACATATGTTGATGAGAAAGATATTACCTGGGTGATGAACTTTATCATGCTCATTTGTATGTTCTGCTTTTTAAGTATGGGGAGCTTGTAATGCTGTGATTCAGAAGCAATTTAGCAAAGCTGAAGAAATCGTTTAAAATAAAAATGATGCGATTCAGAACAGGAAATAAGCAAAGTTTTATGCTTGATCTCACTAAATCGATGGAGTGACTAAGCAGTAATTCTGCTGAGAAGTGTCTCAAATAGTGTGAATATAAGACAGCGTGAGAAAGCACTGTGATGAATCCTTCTCCTTCGTGATGCCTTGGCAACTGCATTATGTCCAGTTCAGTGTACCTTTACATGAGAAATATAGGGAACGGTACAGGAGACAGAGTTTGTAATTACTGGTGAGAAAAAGTGAAAGCTCTGTTTATTAAAATGAAGGTCAGTAAAGAGTTAGATGTTCTGCTTGAGGAATAACCTGTTATCTGTTTGAGGAATAACCTGTTATCTGCTTCATTGTGAATGAGAGGAGAAACAGGAAGCACAATGTAGAACAGAAGATATTAAAATTTTTACTGTAAAGTACTAAAATAAACAGCTTACAAGAGTTTTCAACATTAGAGGTCTATTTAAGAACAGTTACACAAAGAGCTGTTAGAAATGATTTTAGGCATAGTTTGCCTTGCCTGGGGATAGATACAGGGATTAGATCAAGTTTTGCTATAGCTACTGGCTCTGGTTTTTATGATCTCTAAGCAGAGAAGCCCAAAGCCAAATGAATTAATGAAGATACTAAATGTAGGTCAGATGCTGTAGTATTTTTTCTGAAGATTGGAAGTTTAGGTATCTGGGTGTTTTGGAAATGAATCCTCTAAATCCTTTAGGAATATCTGAAGAGAAATAATAGAAGGAACCACTAGCAGCTAGCTGTACTTAGGAGATGTAACTGTGCAAGAAAGAAAGGAGGAAAGACCACACTTAAGAAGTTTATTTTTCCGGGAAATGGGAACTGCCAGGAAATCAGCTGGAGATGTGAATGTAACTCACATGCATGAAAGTGTATTAGCCTCCAGGGTGGACATAGTCTTTCATTAGTAAAATGAATCTAAATTGGGTTTAGTTAATTTCTGAAGAAGCCAGCCTTAACTGATTTGTCAGAGTTTTTCTGGGCCTTTCTGCTTAAAAAGGCCAACATATAAAAACAATGCTCAGCTGAGAACAGAATGAGTGCTGGCTATTCAGATAGATTGTAGGGAAATACTGCTGTGAAGTATCTGATTTGTTGGCTTCCATGTAAGGCCACCTAAGAAGAAAGGAGGAAAAGAAACAGAAGAGAGAAATTTCTTACTAAAGATTTTGGTCAGATTTCTGTTTTTGCCATTAGTGGACTCAGGATTAATTTCATTGAAATAAAAGCAAATGGATTATAATGAAGTCTTCTATCAAAAGCAGCTGGACCTTGAAAACACTTTAGTTTTTTTCCTTTCTACACATAGAAATAATATATTAAAAATCCCAAACTTGAAACAATCCATCCAATGATGTTATTGAAAAAAAAAGATGAAAAGAAGAAAAAAGATAATAAATTGAGAGTTAGGTTCTCCTATTACTTGTTAGAGTTTCATACTCCCTATAAACTCCCTTATATTCTATTGCCATAAAGTAATTGAAAATATTAATAAATTAAAACATTACTCCTTCAGTAAGACTTAGAAGTTCCTGCTAAATTTGTTACAGACATTACATTTAGGACTCAACTTTGAATTATCCTCAAATGAAGTCTAGTATTATTTAGTGATAATGGAGAGTATGTTTATCTTAACTCAAAAATTATCCTTTGTGAATATCCTGTATGAATCATCTCATAGTCATATGTAGCTAAATAGTAACAAAATCTATTTTCTATTATAAAAGTAGTGGGAGCTAAATAACTAGTGGTTAGGGTATCTAATTCTTGAGTTTTCAATACCATTCTCCAAGGTATTTCTGATAGTCCATAATACTTATGGACTTGTATAAAGTCTTAGGTGGCTGGTAGTTGTGCTGGATATTTCAGAACAGAGAAAAGTCTTTCTTTTTGCCATTGCAGAAATTTTTTGGTTTTTTAAAAGTTTTTTGCACAAAACCTTCTCATTCATTTTAAGTAAATTGCAATACAGATTTTTATTCTCAGAGTAAGATAACTGCACTGCAAGGCACAGAGGACTTAAGAAGCTGACCTTGTAAGTGATGACCTCAGATCACTATGGTAGGGAATATCATCCTGCAGATTCCTTTCTGTAGTTTATACCTACAACTGCAGGTGGAGAGTAACATTACTCACCAAATAAAAGCTCTACCTCGTGTCTTCATTTTATGCATGTATCTACTCTAATAAAATTCAGTTACGTTGAGTGATTCCCACAGATCTCAAGGACAAATATGATAACAATGTTAATTTTAGTTCTTAAGAAGCTGTGTGAATTTCACAGGTTCTTAAAATCAAAAGTTTGCCTTTTTTTTTTCTATTCTAAATTATAATTTTGTGGTTTGACTTTCATTTTTTCCCTTCACACTTCATTGCAATAGGATTGCTGTTTGAGGTTTGCAGAATAATCTTGTATTTCATTTAGTGAGATAATTTACAACAAAGAATATGGAAATAAGAAAATTAATTGTCACTGGTCTGTGTGCTTCATAGCAGAGGATCAAAAACTTTAGAAAATTAAAATCTAAACTAACAACAAAACATTTTTATGGTATGTTTCATGTTAGGAAATATATATTTTCCCAAAGGATGTAGTGAAAATTAATTAATTAACATTTGCAGAACGTGCCAGTACATTTCTAGCCATTCACAAAGTTCTAAAGGGTAAAATAATTGTTAAAGGTTAAATACTGACTAAATCTGGCTGCAAACATAAAAAATGGTCTCCCCCAGCTGTCATTTTCTATAATGACTATTTACAGATTTCCAGAATATGCAACATTGTTCTATGCTTAAGCAAACCCTGTTGAAAATTATCCAGGGGACGGCAAAGACAAAGAACAGAGGTCTCTGATCCTAGATTTGGCTTTGCAGCCATTACTGAAGAAAAGGGAATGCACACTTGCAAAGACCCCATGGCAAATGAGGTGTCCATCCAAAAGTCAGATTAGCCATCTGTTAACTCAACCACTCTCCTTTTCATTGGCTGAAGGAACTATGCCAGTTCTGCCTGTGCTCGGCTTTGTGTCAACTACATGTTGCAGCAACCACAGGAAGGGTCAGAACAATGTCGAATGCATCCTTTGTTCATCAATCTCCTTACATACAAGAAGGGATGAAATATCTAATGAAGATATTATATGGCACAGAAAAAGCTCTGTTGGGCACTGATGTGGTCACCTCCAAGCATTCCTGCAGCAGGGTTGGCCAGGTTCTTTAGAAGATTTTGGAGGCATTCTCCGATGTCCCTGTCTTTTGATCCTTCTTTTCCAGCAAAGCTTTGGTGATTGTTTTGCTCCCATTCTTGGTTACTTCCACATAGGCTTATTGTTTGTATAGTTTCTTTAATTTAATTGATTTTCTGTAGAACAAAGCCTGTGTTTGTATTTGCAGAAATGTACATGTACACATAAAACCAAAATCATCAGAAAAACAAAATTTCAAGAGCTTCAATAAGGAAAAAGCATTCACTTTCTAGGGAAAATATCTACCTATACAATGAGATCAGCTTTTCGGGGAGAAATAGTAGAATTATTTTTCTGTTAATCTCAAATGATTGAAAAGAAGTATTTTTTAGGTTCATTGCTGATAGAGATATAGACAAAATGTGTATGCAGTCAATTTCTAATTTTCCAAACTGCTATGACAAAAATTATTTATGTGGAAAGATTTGGCACACATTTTTGCAATGCTGGAGAAGTGTTGGCATGTATACTAATACTAATTTTCATTGCTAAAGGTTAGAGTATTGAGCAGAAATTGTACATTTTTGCTTTTATTCTTACTTGTAACAAGAAAGGAAAACAGAAAGCACAGATAACACAGAAAACACTGACTTTAAAAAAAAATTGCATCAAAATTGTAATTATTGATTTTCATTTGAAGTATAAACTTATTCACACCACTGTCTATTAAAGCTTGCATCTCTGTAGTGATTTGCTATTGGTGAACATGTTCATTATTTTGAGAATTAATGTTTTTCTCCAGAGTATTTCAATGAACACTGCTAAATTTATTGGCTTTCTATTAAAAGATGACATTAGAAAATATGCATGAAAAACAGCAACATATTCTGAACACCTTGTGATTAAAATCAAATACAGTCTTGAAATATTTTCCAGATAGTAGCTTAAAATACACTTCTCAGGGAAGAAGAAAACTAATATAAGCTCCCAAGAAAGAACGAGGATGAATTATTGGCATAAAAGTGGACTCACTTAAATTGCAAATATTGCACAATCTCTTTAGAGCAGAAGCTTTTATGGTAGGCTTTCCTACTGCTAGCCATTATGGATCTCATATAAAAGTTGTTTCTGAGTGCTTCTATGAAATATATTAAGGAAAAGATATTAAGGAATACCATAGCTTCACATGCTAAAGAGGTAATTTTCCAATTCAAAGTTTTGATTTTAGAAGTCATTAGCAGGTAGGATGATTCATTAGAAAAATAAGATAGAAAATTAGAATATTCCAATAAGTTATACTGATTCATGTCAAGCCTCTTCCAGACATATACAAAAGGAATTTTGCACAGAGAGACAACTATTTTTAACTTGTGATTTTATTGGATTATCATTTAATCTCTAATGACTGTCTATTAGCTCATTCAGAATTCCATGTTTTATTGAACTTGATTATAGACCACCCAAGAGACTTGAGATGGATTCACAACCAATCTTCGCCTTCTTGCTGCGGGAGACAGATTGCTTCCTCTTTTTTTTCTTCTCTGCCCCCAGTCTGATTGACTGCAGCTTCTTTTTCTACCTTCACCCATCCTCCACGGTGCCTACTTCCTATTCTTGGATGTATTAAGGGTATTTGTTTTCAAGAAAAGTAGACAGGCAAAAAATGTTACCTTAAGAGAGCTAATTACAAGCTGCTCTTTTCACTCTAAGTAAGTGAATTCAGCTATATCCATTTTTTATACCGAAGAGTGTATTGCTAACTGGGGAACAGAGAATGAAAAATAAAATAGCATGTTATGTTTAAATGTGTAGATAAGAAATCAATATTCTTTTGTAATCAGGCGTATTTATAATCCAGCTGGAAGGTTAAGCTGTAATAATAATGTTGCAAGAGATTTGATGTAAGTGTAAATTAGTTACTTTTCCATTTATGGAACACAGTGGCTGTGTTCATGGATGACAGTAGCTGAAGAATGAATACATGTATGGATAAGGCAGGGTATAAGGAGGAGAAGGCTATTTAAGGAGTTTGCATATATATATACGTACATATACTATGTTCTCTGGCTCTTATTTTTTTTTATTATCTAAAATGTTAAGTTAAAAACATAAAAGTGTGCTTTAGAAAAAAAAATCTAACCCATCACTGTTTTCATATAGATAAAAGCTCATTTGACAAACACTGGTGAAGTATAGCTATTATTTTCTGGATAACTGTGACTCTCTATAGAGAGATTGTACAGCGACTAATGGCAAAAAAAACCCCAATAAACAAACCAAAATAAATCCAAAATAACAAATGTTTGTGATTTATCCAAACTAAATTAATCTGACCCACAGCCCAATTTCTGGCTCCGTTTTTCACTGTAGGACTTTGTTCATGCTGACTAATTAAGAGAGGGGAGATAACAGGAGAAAATTTGGAACAATATTTCTGGATCTGATATTTAGGTTAGTAAGCAGCAGATCTTCAAGATGCAGGAAAAGTTTTGCTCTGTTTCTGCAGTTCTATAATGGATAGTGTTGGCTGCCATGTGGAAGAGAGACATACATGAATTTACTATTGTTCGGTACTGTAATAGCAAGGAACAACATCCATCAGAGCACTCCTGACAAGATCCTAACAAGCCCATCATGGCCATAGGTAACCTAGATTCTTGTAAACACAAAGAAATTTTCTGATAGTGGCAGAATCCTTTTGTTGTAACTGCCAAAATATAGCCAAATAAATTCAATTAAACCTTGAGAAAAGATTAATTTCAGCGAGAGAAATGTATGCACAATAAACTAAAAGTATGTATAATAATGGAAAATTTATTAAGAGATTTCACTGTTTTCACCAACTTTAATGACAGTTGTAAATGTTTATAATGCCAGAAAAAGAAAGTTTTATCTCTCATATTTTCCCAAAATAAAGTCTGTGTTAGTATTGCATATGCAGTATGTTTTACTGCAAGGTTTGCCATTAGGTGTCAAAAAATAGTCAGTTCTGTGCTACTAATCACCTAGACACACTGTGCACTCAGCTTGTCTTGCTATATTTCTTCTTGTTCTGGTTTGAAAAGATGAAGCATTAACCTAACAGTTAATATAGTAATTTTTATTATATTGTGATTATTTATTTGATTTAAGTTGTTCACTTATTTAAGTAGTTGAAAATCTATAACTTAAAACTACAACAAAAAGTGTTTTCATGTTGGAAATGAGAAATTACAGTCCTTTCATACAAAGCTCACCAAAAATTAAGCCATACCAATGGTACTGTCATGAAGGCACTTCACTCATATTAACTTCTCTCTTGCATCTTAGACGTCATTTTTGTCTTCTACATAAGTTGAATACATTTGTATACAAAAATAACCCTTCTTGTAGTCAACACAGTGGTATTTCTGTATGTTGTACTTTTTTCTGCATAAGACAAATCATAAATGAAATAAAAGTAAATGCTAGACACTGCTTCCCCAAAAACTTGGGGGTTTACCAAGGAAGATTTTTTTTAATGCAATTCATAGAAATTTTTTTTTCAGATGCTCTCACTGCTGTTTGAAGGAGAAGTAAGAACTGACTGAGGCTAATAATTTGTTTTACAGGTACATTACCCCTTTAATCTTCTTGCTATCTGTCACTGTAGTGCAAACCCACTTGCACGTCTTGCACACAATATATTTACCATACACATACATTTACATATGCACAGCTTTATACACAGTGTATCTGACAACATTTAGGGTTACAACATACTTAGATAAGTGGCATCATTTTTGATCACAACAATGCTGAGTGAATTCCACAGATTTTGTGTGTAAACACACAGTTTTCAGAAGCAATATGCTGATATACCCCAAAGAAACTTAATACATCATACTTCTTGCTTAGCACTACATTCATGTGCCATGTAGCTGACTATTTCACATGAAAATAGTATTTCATGCTACTACCTAGTTATTAAGAAAGGATATTTCAACCTAATAGTACTTTTGTGAAATATCTGCATTAAAGTACATGGGAAATGAAACCACCCACTGTAATAGTTTACACGAAAGCTGACAAGACTTCATGCCGTGGCTGGCACTCTCACAGTGCATTGTATGACCCCCCTCCCTTTCTGGGGAAAACTCCTTGTCAAAATTCTCACATCAAGCTGGTAGGTGCAGTTCAGCCATCCAAAAAGCAGCTTTAGAGGGACTGCCAGTGATCAAGTCTCCTGTGCCCTTGTTTAGCTAGATGCTCATCTGCAAATAGGGTCTAAGGGGATTTAGCAATAGTTAATAACTTTTCATTTGCTTTGAATATTCCTTGGACAAAGGCTGTTCCATGCAATGAGTACAATAAAGATCAATTGAGCTCACCAATGCTTTCCCCCCAGAAGCTGTGCTTTAATTGGTATTTTCATTTTGAGTTGGTTGCTTTCTGGTTTCATTTCAAGAAATACAGAGAATACATATAATCTCTTATTAATGCTCTGGTAAAATGTAATTCTCAATTATGCTTTTCCTCATGTCTGCTTTACAGATGACTGAAACATAAATTAACTTAATTTTCTTTGCTAATACATTTATATAGTTCAGTAATATACTATTAATCTCAAGAAAGGTACCTGTAAGACTTTTACAGAGATTTTTACAAAGAATGCATGCATTTAAAAATTAATAAATATTTCAGATGCCAAGAATGCGTTCTGCCTCAGTACATTAGCCTGATATCTTTTACAGATAAGTCTGAAAACTGAAGAAAAACATGCATGCAAAAAGCTGTAGTGGGATGTGAGCTTGTTCAGAATAATTCACTCAGACTGCACAATTACAGTACCAGAGACAATAGATGGCAGTCTTAGCACATTGTGTTAAAAGTACTGCAGAAACATCAGTATCTCTTGCCCCTCACCCAACAAGTCACAGATATCTTTCAGCAGTCTGTAGGTCAATGTAAAAACACACTTGAAAAGTTCATTTTAAAGATCTTTTCCTTCTACAAGTCTGGCTTGATTTACATCTGCCCCACTAGCCCTGTAAATGGATATGTATCTGGAAGTGAGTGGTTTCCTTATGTTTTGCTGAGGAGGACACTGAAGGATTTTTGCAGCATGAATATGGAGTACTTTGCACTGTGAATATCCATCCTGAGGAACAGAACTTGAACCCCACATACACAAGCACAGTGTAAACCTTTCTGGATACGTTTGTCCTGAATGGTTCATAAAACGAGAGACAAACAATGCATCTTGTCTCCCTTGCCCAGAAAGTATGCCTGTTGAGGAGGTCATACAGGTGGACCTATCTGTCTGCCTCTCCTCAAGCCAAAACACCAAGACATATTTTGTTACTAGCTATGAAAACTTTCTCTGCTTTCTCTCACGGAATGCTGACTAAAGGGGGGTTCCCCAAGGTACCCTTGGCTGAATACTGATTTTCTTTCCTGTTTGCATGCAACGGAAGTCCAGGTTTTTCTTCAGTCATGTAAAATGATACTGAAAAATAAAATCCTGAAGGAAATGTCTTTCTTATCCTGAACTTTCATAGAGGATAACATGATTAAAAATCTTACACAACCTTGCTAAAAGGCTTAATTAGTTAATAAATCAAATAAATCAGTGATACTACAAGCAGATGCAAATTTCCCACTGGTAGTTTTTTCTGTTATCCTCTGTAAGTAGAGCCACCACTACAACTACCTTGTGCTTTCTGTAGTATGTTCTGAAATTTAATCCAAGACCACTTTGGTCACAACTCAAGAATCTATTGAAACACAACATGCCACGATAATATTACCAGAATCTAGAGAATGATACATGTGCACATGATTCTTACCAAAAATGTCATATATTGGTGGATCTCAGAATCTGTGTTATCTTGTGTTATTATAGATGATGGAGAAAATACTTCTAAACCACTGACAGATAATAGATTTACATCCAAAATGCCAGTATGCTTTGATGTTACTTACAGGAGCTCTGGATAAAACACAAGCAAGGGACTTCTGGTAACAGAATTTCCACATAATATTAATATCTATGTTGCTGCTGTCAAATATGGATGTTCTAGGAGAATTACCAGAGTAAAAAAGACACTTATACAAGGTTGGTAATGGTACTTGCCCTTGTTAACTGAACTTAGTGAAAGCCATGTAAGGAAAGGAAAAGAATAAAAAGTTACTCAACACATTTCAGCTTAAATATAATTTTCCTGCGGCACTGCAAATCAACTCCAATTGTTAGGCTAAATTTGCTGTTTTCTTTTTTTTTGTTAGAGCAATTACTAAATTGCTATTTGTAGACAAAACAGGTCATTCAAAAAATGAACAGAAATGAAAGTCTGACAAACTGGATTTTTCTTTGGTTTTCCCAAGGGATTCTGAACAAGACTTCAGACTTATAGAATCCATTCTCTAAATTTAACAAGATCACAGGAAGGAATGCATAATTCTGTGATAAATATAGAGATGGAAAGCCATTGAGAATGCTGAGACCAAGCAATGATGAATACATAGAAAAATATTTTTTTACTTTCTTGACAGGTCTTACAGAGTACTTTCTACATCAAGTGCCCAAGCGCTTTAAGTACTCTGGCACCTAAGCTCTTCAAGTAGATGAAGGATCATTTTTTGTTGAAAATACACAAAATTTGAGAGCTAGGTATGGGACTGTGCTTACAAAAGTGTGGAAAAATTTAAAATCATGACATGCATAACATGTGCTCTGTGTCTGACTGAACAGCAGTTTTGTAACCTGTTGCCTAAATATTTCTTCAGTGTTTTCTGCAGAACACATTCTTTTGATGATTTCTGTTTATGAAAAACAGTTTTTTCATTATTCTGACATGACTTATATTTTATGTGTTTACATGAACAGCAATCTGTAGAGCTGATCTGTAGATACCCCAGCTTATTCTAGAAATGCAACCGAGGAGTAAATATCAGGTATCAAGATTATGACAAATCAGTTGTTAACATGGATCTCTCTAGACAGTGATACTAACTGTGTCATGGAGAAAACCCTGTTTGTCATAGTGTAAGCATTATATAAGGAATGTATACACTGCAGTTTTCAGCCAGTAGTTTTAACAACAGTCTCCTGACTTTTTTTCCTTCTACAGCTGGATGGTCTGACACAAGCTGGATGCAATTTGCTTCCATTGAAGTATGACCTTAACTTTTAATACGCAGACATTTATTTTCATAACTTAATCAGCTTGTACCCAAGTCTTCTGGATAGCACTGCAGAACTGTTATTAAGAAAACAAACCCAAATAAAACCTCTAACATAAAGAAAATGAAAGAAAAGCAGCAAGGAGAGAGCAAATCAAGAAGAGACAACAGGGAGAATGATATCCAGACCATGAGAAAGATATATTTTTCCATTGCTCAGTGGTGTTTCTTAAAATACAGAATCTTGCTACTTCGCAGAAATAATATCTTCCTATTTTTATGCCCTTTATACATCTCCTTAATTCCCAGGAAAATGAAGTGAGAACAGTATCCAGGTAGAGAACAGAATTGTTCCTGGCCATGATGGACAATAATGCTATCTTGCAAGAAAACTATATCATAGATAGTTCTCTCTAGTAACTTAACTGCTGCATAGTTCTGAATGATGAAAAAACCACAATTATAAAATCAACAGTGCTTTGTGAATAATTTATGAACAATTAAGATCTAAATTAATTGACACTCTGGGTGTGCCATGAATTCTTCACTCAGATCTCCCTGTTCATCCGCACATTTGTTATTAAGGACTGATTAGTTTCATAAGCATAATTCATAATCAGAGAGTTTGTTTAACTGAAATCCTTTGATAAAGCTGCTTGGAATTTTTCAGCAAAACATTGTTACAATAGAAAATACCAGTTCCCAAAATATTACAAAAATCACCAAAACCAGTTTTATGTAGAAAGATACCATATTGATACCATATGTAAAGTCTCCTCAGGTTCAGGACAACATTGTTAATCAATCAAAATTGAGAGAGAGAGATAGATAGATAGATAGATAGATAGATAGATAGATAGATAGATAGATAGATAGATAGACGGAAGCAGAAATGAGCCCTAAATGATGTAGAGCAGGGACTTTTCCTATGAATCTGCCAAAATGCCAAAGCCAGCAGTTGATTTACCACTCTAAATGGACTATTAAATTTTAAACAGGAAGAAAAAACTTGATTGACTCTTTTGCATTTAATATAATTATACACTACTTGACCATAAGCTGTAAATGAACAAAAATATATACAGAGGTGTCTGACCGGTATGGAGAGGGAACATTGGTAGTTAATACAGCCAAAGCAATTAAACCATCCCTGAATTTGTTATTAAAATCATTGCACCAATGCCACACTCCTAATCAAATGAAAAGGGAAAAAAGTCATTATTACAAATTAAAGACTTAGTACATTTCACTCATGGCTAATAACAAGTAAAGGTTAGCTATATTTATATATTTTATAGGCATAATTAAAAATAAAATGCCCTACTTTTTCAGGAATAGCAAGTGGCTATAGCTGCTGAGTATCTCCCAAGGTTGTGTGGGTTTTGTATATTTACTGGTCCTCTATT
The DNA here is from genome assembly GCA_013400935.1 of Turnix velox. Taxonomy (NCBI): domain Eukaryota; kingdom Metazoa; phylum Chordata; class Aves; order Charadriiformes; family Turnicidae; genus Turnix; species Turnix velox. Next base: position 789,272 of record VZTY01033816.1, read on the forward strand.
TGCCCTAGTCTTGCCAGAATATATTCTGTGTTCTGAGCTACATCTACCCTGAAAACTGGAAAAAATATGACCTGGATGATAGCATGGTCTGCAGCACTTTGTTTATGAGAATGTCCTTCTGGCAAGCTCCTGTATGTCAGCATGAAAATGGAACTAACATTTCTCTTCTGTCCTTGAGACATAGATCAAACAATATTGTCATAAGAGAAGTTTCTCTGTCAAACATTCCTTTGATCCCACTGGAGATTGTGCTGCTGAGCTTGTGTATCCATGAGATCAGAGAATATACCTCACTATGTTTTGTTAAACTGCACTGTCTATAGGTTTCTGCACTGCACCACAGTATTTCTTAATAACATTGTGCAAGGAAAAGGTGGGGTTTTTCCTGCACTGTTCCAGCAGATTTTCAGTTCTTTATGGTTGTTCTTTTGGGGTATTCTTTTTTCCTGTTTTTGTCTAGTTATTGGATAATATTCAGGATGTAGCTCTACTTGTATCTAGGAAAGACTCCTCTACTAGTTTTATCATTGAGAAACGCAGAGTCAAGACAGGGGAAATATTCCCATTCCTTTCAGTTACAGGAACTATGTTCGTGTGACTTGCAGGAGGTTTAAGTAACAGACACAGTATGTTATTCACAAATATGAACTTTCTGTTCAGTGCTCTTGCTTATTGCTACATCAACCAGGACCAGTCATTGGGTTGTTTATCCCATGGAGGGGATTGCACCTGTGGGGAGGAGCTGACAGGTGACCAAAAATGACCAATAGGGCGCTCCATCTAATTTGCCATGCTCAGTATAAAATCTGAGGGGTCAAAGTGGTCAGGTTGTTCTCTTTCCATTTTTTTTTCCCTCTGAGATGGTCTTCTCTGCTGACTTTTTACTTCTTCTCCAGTGGCCTACTTCTTCTCCAGTGGCCTGCTTCTTCAGTCAATCCTTCTTAAATGACTAATATCTGAGGAGGACTCAGCTCACCTGCCTTTATATCTTGATCAATGTGCCATTTGTCACCAAGTCCAGTCTGAAACTTTCCTAGTGCCTGCCACTAGTATCTTCCAAGTAACTTGATCTGGCTTTGTAAATATTTATTTATACTGTATCGATTTTAATTGTCATTAATTTTTCTTTAAGGTAATTTAGATCTTTTCTAAATTCCTATTCCTTTATCTCTTTCCTTCCTTTCCTTGGAGTGAGAGGTGGAAGTTGTCCTGCCATTGTCCATCCTGGCCCAAACCATGACAGCCTCCCTCCTGGGACTCTTGCTGACATACCTGTATTGATGGATTGGAGCTGGGAAGAAGGTGTGTGGGCAAGAAAGGAGTTGGAGGATATTGCCAGATTTTGTGTTGATGTGCAAATAGGATGCAACCATACAGTGAGCCTGAGCCATGAGAGGTAGCTGGGCAGCCACCTAGATAGCACCTTTGTGCTGATGCCCTGGTAAGATGTATAAGGCTCACTTTTCTTACTTGAGAATGATAGAAATTTTTCCAGCAGCCTTATGGGTTCCAAAAACTCTTGATACATGTAAAAGTTGGGAAGGGATATGATTGCATTTCTCCTGTGTAATGAGCAGCTCAAATACCTTTTGAGGTATTTCTCACTTTGACAGTTGCAGATTCCTAAGAGGGAATTTTTAAAGTCTGGAAAGTAGACATAGTGCAATTGCTTGAATCATAGCAGTGTCTTCAGTGATATCTGCACAATTCTATCTGTCAGATGTTTTAATGAAATAACAAAGTAGTAGGGACAAAGAGCATTTATTTGTCTTGTAACAGTGACAAAACAAAAATCTGCGTTTATTTGCAACTCAGACCATGTTTTTTGTCTTGGATCAGAGCTGACAACAAGTATTACATTCAGCTGTAATGCAGATGTATCTGTAGAGTAACTCTTAGGAAGTGTGTAGGTTTTTTCAAGCATGCAAGGATTTCTCAAGTGACAGTATTTTCTGGCTATATAGCTCAGACTAGCCCTGCTGAATATGACTGGAGGCTTGTTCTTCAGCAGTAGATGCTGCAGGAATATTAACTGATAATATTGCACTCTGATAGTAATACCTTTGTGTTTTATTTCTTGCAATATTAAAGTACTCTTTTTTTGCAGATAAAAAAATACATAAAAAGCTTGTATTTTCTCTAAGAAGTTCATGTTCAGTCTGTTCCCATTGAAATTCTGTAACTCTGTTAATGTGATCTTGTAAATAACACTTTTTAAAAGAAAATAATTCTGCTTCTCCAATTTTTAATCTTGTCACATTTTTTGATCAATGTTTCTGTTATGGGGTGTATGAAACTAAATTCTATTTGAAGTTACTTTTCAAAATAAGGTAACTTCATTTTTCTCCTCAGTGATTAGGATGGGGTATTATTTGCTGTGTCATTTATTATTTTCTTCTTTAATTGTGCTCTATCAAATTTGGGTAAAACCTATTTTAACTGGTGCTGCTGAAAGGACCTGCAGGTATGATCCAGTGCATTGCATAATACTCTTCCCTGGAAATTTGTTGTTCTTTGGAAGAGAATAGCCTACTGGAATGTTTGGACTAATTTGCAGTAATGTTTTCTGTGAAACTGTGGATTTGCTCAGTCTTTCTAGCTATTGTTTTTGATTGCCTTATATAAGCAATGACTGTTGTGAAGAATGCTATTGTCTGCATCTAATGTCACTCAGAGATTGCTTCTTGAGCTTCTGAGCTCTTTTTGGAGATGAGAGTGAAGGTTTATTAGTTATCTTAGTGCTATACCATCACGATTAACTGCTACTGACAACATGCATCTGAACTCCCCAACTTGAGCCAGTTCAAAACATTGACAAAATAGATAAGGCTCTTATGGGAAGAAATCTGTGTCCTTTGCATCTACCAGACAAGAATAAGTGGCTTTGAGGTTCTGTGCAAACAGGCTTGTGCCTGCTGTCCGCATAGGCAGCCTTCATGAGGTGACTAGCAGAGGAAGAAACCAGTGCCAGCACCAGGGGGGCAAGTGGCACAGGCAAGCATAATGGATAGGCAATGACAAGTAAAGATTTCAGTGACCAGAGCTTCCAGGAAGAAATATCAACTGAAAACTGAAAATTGTGGGGGAAGGAACAAGAGGACATCTTCAGACAGAGGAGTGATGTGTGGGAGTGGAAAAGCTATTATTCATAGCCTCCAGGAAACTCCCATCTCTCCAATATTTTCTGTTCTTCCAGAGCAGATGCTTCTTAGCTATTATGGCATCCCCACACTCCAGTACAAATTTCATGTAGTTGGTTTGACCCTGGTGGGATGACAGATGCCCACAAAAGCTGTTCTCACTACCCTACCTCCTCAGCTATACAGTGGGAGAGAATACATGGATTGAGATAAGGACAGGGTGACATTACTCTGCAGTTACCATCATGAACAAAACAGACTTAGCCTGGGGGAAGAAAATAATTCAATTTATTACCAATCAAATCAGGGTAGGAATGTGAGAAATAAAACCGAATCTTAAAAAAAGCCTCCTCACCTTCCCTTCTGCCTAAGCTTAACTTTACTTCAAGTTTCTCTACCTATTCTTTGACATGGATTGATGAAGAATGAGAGTTGTGGTCACATCTTCCTCTTTGGCAGGCAGACTACTCACACTCTCCCCCTGCTTCATTGTGGGGTTCTTTCCACAAACACACTCCCTGAACTTGTCCAACATAAGTACTTCCCCAGGGCTGCGGGTGAATTGCTCCAGCAGTTATGAATCCTTTCCATGGGGTGCACTGCTCCATCATGATTTCCCTACTAAAGATGGAAACCTGCTCCAGTGAAGTCCCTTCATTTCAAGGGTCCACAGGTCCTACAAGGAGCCTACTCCAGTGTGAGTAGTCTGTGGGGTCACAGCCTCCTTTGGGTATCCACCTGCTCTGATGTGGAGTCCTCCATGGGCTGCAGGGGAACAGCCTGCATCAGGTCTTCAGCATGGGCTGGAGGAGAACATCGGCTCTGGTGCTTCTCCTTCTCTGATTGTCATGTCTGTGGTGTTGTTTTTCTCATATTCTTACTCCTCTGTTCATCTACAATTGCTGTTGCATGGTGGGTTCTCTCTCTTCTTAAATATGTTATTGTAAAGGTGCCCCCACCACTGCTGATGAACTTGGAGTTGGCTTGCAGTGAATGTGTCCACGTGGGAGCTAAATAGCATTGGTTCTATTTGATGTTGAGGAAGCTTCTAGTAGCTTCTCACAGAAACCACTTTATTAACTCCTCCTCTACCACAACCTTTCTACACAAACCCAGGATGCCAGAGTTCATCCTTACTGTCTTGTTCTGTCCCACCACCAAAACAGAATCTGATGTCTATGGTTCAGAAACCTTGAACTGACACTGAATATGACTTTCAAGCAATTGTATCAGCAAACACAGTTCAGTTCTAGTATCAGTGCACTCAGTTTGTTTAAAACTAATCCTTTAAATCTTTTATTTAAGTTAGATCTGCTAATTGTTTTGACTGTTAGTGAAGTCATTATATCTATATTTGTGCATGTTCGTATTTGTACAAACAAAGTACTTTATCTTCAAACAGGAATGCCCATAGTCCCTGTTGAAACATTTGGTAGGTCATTGGAAAATGTTTCATTGTTTTTCAAACACAGTACTTATGGAGTTTTAATACCAAGTAGCAAATGAAACAGCATATCTTTATGAATGTAGCCATTTTTATTTCCTATATATCTGTTGAAATATGGAAGGGGCAGACAAGGTTGTCTTTGGAAACAGCATTATCTACAGAAGGTGGCCAGGTAGTCTTTCATCTCAAATTTGATTTCATGACAGTGATTGCCCTCACTCACTTATAAGCTTCTAACAAACAAAGTTATTTTCAAATGGAATCCATGCATCAGTTGTTTGAATCTTTCATGGTTCTAGTGCTCACAAGTAGCTGAGACTGGCTGAGCCAAAGTGGCCAAAAGTCTACTGGATACTATGTGATGCCCAGTTCAGTGTATAGCAGAAATCACTGCTAGGGAGTGGGTTGATCTTTAGAAGCAATTTTACTGTGTGAAAATAATCCCTTTAAAGGTTTTAGCCACTGAGATTTTTGTGTCTCTTGTTTTAATGGCTTATTTAGTTTATCTTTGAGTGTTTATCATAATAATTATCCTAGGTCTCTCCAGTAGTGAATGAGACAGTTACCCAGCTATCTAAGTAGTAGGTATTGGATGTTAAAATTTGAACTATTACTTTAAAAAACCTGTCTTATAATCTTAGAGTATATGTATTAGTTACTTACTGAATCAGAATTGCATTAACGATGGTACTATTAAAATACAACACAATCAAAACATACAATCTGTTCTTAAATGTGGGTGAATTATCCTTACAGTACTCTTGTATCCAGCATTTAGCTGTTGAGAGTTAAAAGAGTTTTATTTTTCCTGAATCTATATTTGGTATCTTGAATATCATGACCATTTTGTTATCTGCTTTGTGCCATCTACTGGTTTCCTCACTGTTCTATTGAGTAAAATTAAGGAAAAGCTATATTCTCACAGCAAAATTACTTCTTTGCCTTTAAGATGTCTACTAGAAGTTTGGGCAGAATTTATTACTAAATTATTAATTCAGAATTACATATATGTATATGTCACTAGGTTGTGACTCACAGAAAGCAGGAAGGAGCACCACTGAGCACAGAGTTCTTCAATTATGTATTTTATCTAATTGTGAAGAAAGTTCTGTAGTAATTTTGTTTATGAAACTTTTTGGGTAATATGGTTTATTTGGTATGCTACATGTCAGTTGGAAGGATTTTTTTGTTTAATTTTCTGATTTTTTATTGTAGTTGATGTGCTTGTACAGTGACAAGAACACAGAAATGGTGGTCCTTGGTATGTGACCACCAACAACAAGGTCATAGAAACTGCAGTCATAGAAATATTTAGCAACAAATTATTATCCTTGTAATTAAGATATTTATGAATTTTTCCCCAGTTTGAATATTGAAAACTGCAGGCCAGCCAGAACATACTTATTTGCTAATTATAAAGTGATATACTTTTCTGCATAGTTTTCAGTTTGAACTTTGAAGCACCTCTTGTGAAGTTATTTTTTATAATAAGTGGAAAACACCACTATTTCCTGTTGTGCTCTATTTTATAGAAGGATGTTAGTTTGAGAAACTTTGTTAGTTGATTTTCTTTTCATAACAACTACAGCTTCAGCCTGTTAAATGTTACTGAGATTGGGATACAGAGACACAAGCTTATAATTTGACTTGATTCATAACAAATCATTCTGTGCTTCAGTTCCTAATCTGGAAAGTGACTTGTTAGTCCTCCTATCCTTGTAAATGTACTGTGATGAATTCATGCTAATAAACAAGGAGACTAAGAATGTACAAATGGATAGTACAGAGGATGAAGATGACGGAAAAAACCTTCAGAATCTGTGAAATTAGCTCCTGATATATAACAGCAGCTTCATACAGAATGATTAGAGCACACTTTCCAGTTTAAAAAATAAGCATAGTGGGCAACTGCTTCTACACTGTTAGGAAAATTTTAATTCTTTTAAGTTGAGAGTATATCAGACATTTTTGTCCCCTGGGTAAGACAATGTTTAAGCATTAAGTGCCTTTAGCATTAAACATTTGATTGGATTTGACTTGATGCATAACAGGAAGGTTATATAAGCTTAGCCATCCTCTTATATGACTATTGTTATTAAAAAGAACACAGAATTTATGTTGGAGAATTTTTTACATCTACCAGTTACTAGAGCAGAACAAACCATTTTCTGTGGGTTACAAATGAAAACTATTTATCTTCTCCCTTGTATCTAAACCATATTTCACAGCTCATGAGATGCAAACGAGAGGATGGTTTTGATACAATGTTCCCAGGATTTTCTGACTAAAAATAATGGAAGTAAAGAACGTAGAAAGAAAAGGAGGAGGTTATAAAAATAGTTAATCTTGCAAGGGAGATAAAAATTAACAATCCTGAGTTTTACAACTGACAAAAATCGTATCCAACAATGAAGGTTAACTGGTAGAACACCGATATGTGTTGCACAGAATGCAATAAAAATGAATTATTGGAGATCAGGATCCACGTCTTTTTAAATGTCCTTTTTCTTCTATATTTATTAGTAAATATTTGCTGGTAAAATATTATTTAATTTAAAGATAAATCTGCCATAGATTTGAAGCAGATGGTAAAAGCAGACTAACAGTAAGATGACCTAGGGAAAATATATGGGACTAGCAAATTAAGGGCATTTTAGAAACTTATTAACTCTGTAAGAGGGAGAACGTCAAATGCTTCTCATAAGTAGAAGAAAAGATGAAAAGAGAATAGTATAGAAAGGAACGGAAAGTGGCAATAGAAGTGCTTGAGGAGCCTGGAAACCAGAAAAACACAGAATCTACCACTTTCAAAGCTGGTCGTATAAGCAATATACCAATGCTGGCTGGGCAAAGGGTAGTTGCTACCCCTGCTGTCTCAATCTGTAGCCCCTGTTATCAGACTTGGAGTATGTGGGTCATGAACCTGCAGCTGCTTTTAGGTTTCATGAAGGTTTTTGACTAGCACAGTCTCACTTTACCTCATATTTCCTCAAATTATGTTCTGAATGTAGAGATCAGGCTTTAATTTTTTAATATAAGTGCCAATTGCTCCTCACAAAAGGTAATAAACAAGAGGATTCACCTAGTAGGGAAAGTTTTGTACATTTAAGCCAAAGTCATTCAGTGAAAAACAATGCAAGTTAATTGAGCAGAGTCTGTATTGCCACAGCATGCCCTGGTAAGGAATTACAATAATTGTGCTGGAAAGGTTTATTTTGAATTTATGTGGCAAAGACCTGAATCTCCGAAACAGACTGTAGTAGATGTTTTTCTTATTTTGTCTGAATTTTGCTGTGTTTTGATGAAAATAGGATTTTTTTTCATGTTGTTTGGTGCAAAAATTTTAAGTAAATTCTGAGGATTAGGGAAAGGATAGTTGTTACATGTGGGATTTTGAATCAAGATATGACTTATGTTTCTAATTCATAATTGACTTTCTGTGCATGACTTCACTTGGCCTCTGCTATCCTTTTATATAAAATTTAAAAATGCATTGAAATCCTTTGCTTGTTGTATTCCTGTTTCATTGACAACATATGTATCAGTTTCTTCATATTACTTGTCTGCTCCTAGGCATGAACAGTAACTGAATGCTTCTAGAAAGTCAGTTGTTAGTTGGCTACATCTTGAAAGCTGTTGAGATTTTGGGACTGATTTTTATACATAAGAATAGTGATATAAAAATCTGCAGATAAATTTTTTGGTTTACTTTATTACAACTGACTGCCATTTGGATATCACAATTATTCAGGTACAGGATTTTAAATTAATTCCATCCATCTGTACTAATATTTTGGATACTTACAGCTTCAATGATCTCTGACAGGATGAAAATCGTTCATATATGCAGTTGATTGTTACAGACAAAACCCAGCTTTCCCCAGACTGTCTGCATTAATTCAGTGTAGCTCCATTAATGAAAACAAACAGAAGCTAGGGTTTTAGATGATGGGTTTTGTGGTACTCATGGGCATTGCCAGGACTCAAAAGTAAGAGAAAGAATTTCAGTACTTTTGAAGGGAAACAAAAAAATGACAATGAAACAGTTGCCTGGAAGCCGTGTAAGACTAGTCCCTAGATTATCTAACCAGAGTAAAAGAAGTCCATACTCCTCCACAGTTTTATTTCATTTGTCTGTATTCTACTGTCTGGCTGAAGAGAAGACTAACATTTATTTTCCATTCTTATGTTCTCTTTATTTTTCTTTAAATCTGGTGCCTGCAGGGCCATACTGGTAAGCCTGCTGTTCTGATTTTAATTCCTAGTGGAACAAGGTCCATATTAAAAAAAGAAACCTCCTTATTTGTATTACATGTTCAGTATAGTTACCAGAGCAATGCAAGTTATAAATTCATTGCTTGATATACCTCCACTTTTATCTTTTAACTCAGATTGGCCGTGAGTGAGTGTTGACTCTATCTGCACTTAGTTCTGTTGCATCTGTGTAAGTCCTTCTCTTATTTGCAGCTGAGGTGATCTCTTGGAATCAGTTGGGCTCAGCGTCTCTTGTAAGATAAGCCTTTATGCTGCAGTGTAATACAAGTTGCATCTGTGGTGAGAAGTGAGTATCCTGGGAGTTATGGATTTCATACTGGGGGATCTAATTGTATTTATCCTCTTTCTGAGTTTGTCAACATGAAGTTTTACCAGTTATGTTTACAGACTGCTGTAGTAAAGCTTCCTTGGAACATGTTCCAGGTTATCCATTAAAATTACTTTTCTCAGTTTAATTGAAATGCGATCTCATATAACATAAATCAAATGATAAATGCAGTTCTGAAATAATCTGTACAAGAGATGCAGACCCCTTTTGAGAAGATTCAGTTAGATGTGACAGTTAAGTCTGTCAGTTCACATTCCTACTTTGGAATTTATTTATCATAACCTTCTGGTACAGAATGCTTGTAGTATATTTATTAATGAATCTTAGCAATAACACTCAATAAATGTTCCATCCTGATTTTGACTCCTGTTTTAGTGTTTAGATAATCTATAAAGTCTAGCTTACAATTTATAATTACATATCTTTAGCTCATTACTGGAATTCTCAAATATTGTGTTAAATATTTTTCCCCTTCATGTACAGTGACAAATATAGGTAATATTATTCAAGAATATATAAATGTAACTACAGCACATAGCAGCATTATGAGGGTTATTAAGGACCTTGTCACTCCATTAATAATGATTTCAAATTTAACAGGATGACTAAGACCTTGCTCAGTCCCTTAAGCCTTCAGTGTTCTGGAGAGATTTAGCCATAAATCTTTTCCTGTTGGAGTGCAGTGTTTTTGTCATAATCTAATGGAAAACACTATTGCTACTGAGTTTGATGCAAGCCACAAAACACTTTCAAGTCACTGTGTACTTGAGTAATCAAATAGTTAAAAAATGAAGATTAAGTAGACCTAGGTATATCCTTGAATTCCATATGTTACTGCTTCTCAAAAATATTTTTTGCATTGGTGCAAAGTTTTTTTTTTTTCTTATTTTTTTTCTTATTAGGCTGTACAATCCATATCGTTTATACAGAAAGGAAAAAAATGTGTATTGACCAGTTATTGACAGTCCTCACATTTAAATGGACTCTTATTTTACCATTTTCCCATAATTTTCATACTTCAGCATTGTTTTTTCTGCTTGATAACAGCAATTTAACTGGGGTTGAACACCCATTTTTTAATACATTCTTTAGTCCCATATCCAAATTACTAAAATTGCATGAAATGTAATATCTGAATACTGTGTTGCATTTCCATCTCATGTTTTACCAATTTCTGAAATGGCTATATATTCCTGCTGTTGCTTGGAATAAAAATCAAATCTGAGTACTTGCATTCACAGCTCTTTATATAATGTGTATAACTTAATTATCAACATAATAGAATATTGTGCAATCTTTTGTTAGTGGGGAGTGAAAATAATTTCTGAGATCAAAGAAATATTTCTTTTTACCTTCAGTGAAGCAATGTGCAGCTTAATGTTACATAGCCACTGTAGTTCTGACTGTTCACAGTTCTGAATAATTTTACCTTCCTACTTTTCACTTATTTTTTATGGAAGTATTCTATATGAAATATCAGACATTGTTTCCTTACTAACATTTATACTAATTTATGTTTTTCTTCAACATTTTTGTTTCTTATATTTTTTTCCTTCAAGAAAAAGAATATTATGATTGTATGATACAAGAAGCTGTTATTGAGGGAGATTATTCTGCTTAAACTCATTTTAAGATGGGAGTTCATGCTATGCTATCATCAAAATGTTGCATGTTGTAAGCTCAAGTATCAAACACTAATCAATAAAGTCTAATCAGTTCTACTGGCCCCCTTTGAAAAGCTATTCTTGATGCCTGTAAATACAGAGTGGCTGAAAATAAATAAATCTATGCTATCTCACTGAGATAATATACAGAACAAAGAGGCTCTTAAATACAAAACCAAAATTGAGATTGCTGTGTGCCTTGTTTACAGCATATTTCTATCTTAAAGATCTCACAGAAGTTGAAGATGAGAGAAAAAATTCCTTTGCTTCAAAATGCCTTCACAAAATAGATTAAGTATCACATGTTCACAGGTATACAGAATTTCTGTTCCTGTTGCCAATCAATTAATTTTTTATTTAGGTCAAAGATAGTGCTTCATACATTCTCAGAAAGTAGATATAAAATAACATTGTTAAACTTTGAGTGCTGATTTATATGTGTATATTTTGCAATCTTCTTTAAACATATGAAACCCAAATATCAGTACAAGATTCAGAAAGATGTTCCTCTCAGTTTGTAATCAACTCAAGGAATTATGAATTCATGCACCTATCTCAAAATATATCTTTCTGTTCATATCTATTCATAACTGTAGCAGGAGCGACTGTGTAGCATATAGAGCTTGAATAAAATTGGTGATAAACACCTTCCTGCGTGAGAAAATAAAAATGCTTGAAAAAACTACAGTCTGCTTTAGAAGAAGGACATTTTTTCTTGAATTAAATGGGAAATAGAGTTAGTCCTTCAATACATAAAAAAATAAGATTGAGGGAGAGGAGAGGATGCAATATAGGGGTGGTGAACAGGAAACAAAATTCATTATAGGACAGTGGCCCAACAAAGCTACTTGTCTTTTTCACTGTCTGGACATTTGTTGATAGTAAAGAAGAAAGTAGGCAAAAAAGCCAAAAATAAACCCTCAAAAATTATCAAATTTACTTTATTTTGCAAACCATAAATAAGACAAAATTTTTTCCAACATAGAAACATTCCTAGCATTTTCTATACAGATCTTGTGTTTGTAAAAGCTGGATTTTTTAATTTCCTTTTCAGGATCAGTTGACAGGAAATGGTATTGTTGTTCTCTTTTTGATATAGAATCTTGATAGAACACAAGCCAATCACAGTAAAAATTATTCATAACCAATTCTTAGTAAGTTGTGGATGTTCATTATGTATTGAGAATCGTGCTTTGGTGTTCCCAAGAGTTTTGTCTTTAAATTGTGAATGCCTTGGTTTTTTAAATGTCTTATGTGCTGTTGTACTTCAGAGTGAGGTTGTATAACTTCTGTAGTCACTTTACTGTCTTAAGTGTCCTTAACTATAAGAAAAAATAAACCTCAGATTTGTAGTAGTAGTCAAATGCTCTCGGAGGTCTATCATCTTGATTCTTTTTAACCACTCTGATTAATAAATGCTTTTGCATTTATTGCTGTTATTTTAAAGAACTCCCAAACAAGGAAAAAATTATCAAGAATTATGTGAAAAAGCTGAAATTTTGACATTAATATGGCAAAATTCTCAAGGTGAACATTTGAAAAGAATTTCATATTGTGATAATTTTACCAGAAAAAAAATGAGGAAGTAAAATTAGTCTTGGAGGAAGTTTTTACTTTTAAGTTAAACTTACATTTTATTATGGAGTGTCATATAAATGATATACAAAAATAAACTCAAAAATGAATAATGAAAATAATGGAATTCATGAAGATGCTAGAATGGGTTGTAAAAGAATGTCTGTTTAATTTGTATGCTATATTCACTTTCTTTATAGCTGACAATCTGACCTCTCAAACTAAGTCTTAACTGTACATATAACCCTCATAAAGAAGGTATATAAAAAAATGGAAAATACCATAGCTTTGTTTCTGCTTTGTTTCCTTGCAGTGAACAAGGGGGAACAGGGATTTCTGAACATTTTCAGTCACCAAGAATATGCAGAAAGTATTTTGTTAAAGTATTTAACCTTGTCAGTTGCACATAAAAGATAAATAGCACTGAGAAAAACAAGCGATGTGATGAAAGGGAAACGTGTATTTTCTTTATAAGGCTCAGATATTTTTGGCAAATACAGTGAACAGAGAAACATGGAGAAATAGGAGGTTATTTGGGACATCTGCTCTTTGGTTTTACATGCATTAACAAATGAAACCTTACAGCAGGCATAGAACAGGTGTATTTAAAAAAACTTAGTTAGGGTAATTAAGGGTAGGTAGATAATCAAAGGCCGTGACAAACTTCAGGATACTCTCATTTGTATTATTGTGGATTCTTTATATATTGGATAATGTAATCAGGTTGCAAAATAGATATAGGAGAACTTATTTTCACTGAAGTCAGCAATCCTAGTTAGTGTAAATATATGTTCATTTTATATTAAACTCACATGTTTTTGCTACACTTTCAAACAGGGAATTGAAACAGCTAGGTCCTGAAATAGGGGGAAACAATTGAAAAGTTAGTCACTGAAAGCGAAGGTGTGCTTAGTAGGTAAGTAATGCAATTGGTATGTAAACACTGCTTAGCTTAGTTCTTAAGTCTTATTTTTGAGGAACAAGGAGATACTAAGTCTAGCCAGCCAGTAGATAAAGGGGAAAGCAGACACTGAAGGCAGCTTACACCAAGTTGTGACTGCTTTCTCTGCAAGGGAAGGAGATGTGAAAAAATTTTTTTCTTAGTTAATAATAATAATGTCTGTTAGAGGGGTATAAGTTTCGGACATTTCTTTTTCTCACAATGTGCTTAAGGATGGAACAGTCCTCTGCATGCCCAGCCCTGCAATAAGGAATACCTGGCTAATAGTCATCAGACTATTGAGTCTTTTTTCCTGGCATAAACTTATAGGTCACATTTGTTCTGAATTATGAGAAGGCTTTAAAAATAAAGTTATGCATTGCAAAATGTGTCTAATTTGTGGTTTCTAAAGCAGAAAGAAACGGAAGATGAGAACGCTGTTCTTAGCAAAGTGAATGATGAAGAAAGATTTGCAAAAATAAATTACTAGCTAGAGAACAAAATATTTCCCCTGAAGAAATGGAACAAGACATAAGAACATAAGTTTTTTCCATCTTAGAAAACATCTGTGGCAAAAAGGTATTAAATTTTAGCATATATGGAAGTAGATGGCTTTTTATAATATATGCAACTTTATTATAAAGGAGCGATCTCAAAATAATCTTCTTTAACAATTCCTTAATAGTTAATTTTTGTCAAAACTGGAATTAGCAGATTTCATACTATATTGTTGCTTCTTTACTCTAAGTGGTGCAGTCTGCAAATTCTATTAGAGACTCTGCAAATCATATTAGAGACACTGCAATATGAAAAAAGCTTGGTTACCATAGTTATAAATTTATCACCAGATTTCATTTCCTTCACATATTTGTGTCAGTAAAGCACAAGCAGTTGTGTTCATAAAGAGGAAGAAAGTGTTCAAATATTTTTGACTTGTGTTATAAAGATCCTGAAAACACCTAAAACACTTTTTCTTCCCATACAGTTTGACTACGTGTGACACCGACATATGTAAACAAAAATTCTAAAGACCTAAATATTTAACTTTATGAAACTAAAGCTATTAGCTGTTATAAACAGTTGCTGTTTGTTCATATGGGATACACTAATATTGCATTAATACTTTCAAGTGAAAGACAAAAGATAGTATGCAATTTTTTTCCCTATTTTATATGCAGCGTATTCAGGAATGTAATGATTTACTATACTTATTAATACAATTATATAAGCCAGTTCATTGAGAAGTAAGTGTGGATTCAAAATTTACAATCTTTTGATGAATTATATTAATTATATTAATTATTTTTAGAATCAAGATACTATGTAATTTCAAAAGATTAATATTTATATAATTATTATAAACACCCTGCTGTGTTTTATACAACTACATATATGAAAGACAGATGTGTGAAAGTAGGTATATACAGTGTTTATATATGAGAGAGACTTGTGTTTTTCCATCCTTATATAAGATTCCTCCCTCGATTGTTCCTTGGTGTCATTTTTCTCCCATGTAGTATTTCCAAAAGACATTTTGATGGGTTTGGATAAGAGTGAACAACATCTGACAGGTAAAATTGATACACAGTTTGCAGGCACTAAAAGCCTACCATCTTCCACATACCTCTCTTTCATATATATAACTATATACACATGTGTAGGTGTTTATAATTCTTATATAAATAGATATGTGCAGATGTAAAGGTAGCTCTTGTCCCACTAACTGCTAGATCCAGATAGTTTCCCTCTTGAATGTGGCAAAAAAACCAAAGAATGGACACCTCTGTGTGAAATTGAGATGAATAGTGAGTGAGCATGACCTTTGAGAAACCAATCCAAAATAAATATCACACAGTTTTAGTTGAGAAGGTATTTGTACATGCTTGTTGGAGTTTTAACCCCACTTGACTATTTCTATTCCTTTCATGAACCTTGAAGAAAAACACAGGAATTGAAATTAAGATAAAATACACCATTCTGAACAACTTCCTTTCCCTAACATGTACTTCTCTGTCAGACTTCCTGAGACTCAGTAAAACACACTTCAGAAGAAAACAGAAATTCTACAACTTTCATAAGTCTCGTTTATCATGATAGAGTGGCACTGCATGACCACTTACCCATGAGAGGAACAGTGCCACTGATTGGATTAGAGCAGGAAAGACTAATGCAGTTATGTCCGTAAGGGTTAGAAGAAAAATTAATCTTTTTCCTCTGAAAGTGAGCACAACAAGCAATTCAAAAGCATTATATGTGTGAGGTAGTTTCCAGGATTTGTTCTATTTGTCACTGTAGAACAGTGGCTGTAGAACATCTGGTACTGTCTGAGTTGTTGCAAGCCTGCCTCATTATCCCAAAGTCCCCTTCTGTGCTTAAGCTTCAGAAGTGGTTTTGGGGGATCAAAAAGGAAAGGGGAAATTGCTGCTGTTAACACCAATGTCATTAATACTTCTGAAGATAACTGCTACGTACAGTTGCATAGGACTTCAATACTATGAGATTCACAGTCATGTCTATAAAACACCTAAAATTAAGTAGTAGGCTTTCCAAGGCACCTAAATGAACATCCTGCCTAAGCCTCAGTGATGTCACCAGACCTCAGATGGAGGAGCTAATTTTCTCTTGTAATGGGGCAGATAATGAATTTATTCCTGTGTGAATGAGCATTTATTCCTGTGTGAATGTTGCTTATGTGTTCAGAGAATTGTCTGGAATATTCCATTCTGGATCATCTTAACCACAATACTGAATGATAAAAAGGAAATTCACCCCTCTGAGCCCAAAATTTCCTTAGAAAAATGTTATTGTGGGATAATATAGATGACTTAATTATTTCTTTTGGTTAATGGTAGCCTATCACCTTTTCTGCTTAGAAGTTTACTAATGAAAGCTTTTTTAAAAAATCTTTTTTATGTTATTTTTTTTCTACTTGCAAGAATGGTATTGTTGAATCTATATCTCAGTTGTTTGCCACCCAGAAGGTGGATATCAGGAGTACATAAGTCCCACAATGAATTGTATCATTAAAGAGAAGCTGAAAATATTTCTGAATAGTGCATAATAATGAGTGTTGAATATTAGTGGCTCAGCGGTAGGAAAATGACAGCTATTGATGATACAGGATATGACATTATCAGCTTGTTCAGGCAGTGCTTGCAACCTGACACCTACATGACATGCACCTGTGTAAGCTAAAGTCAGACAAACTGAGATGTACAGAAGCTCATACAAGAATATACTTGTCAAGACAGTGATATTTAGGTGTTTAAGGAAAAAATGCTAACATGAGAAGGTATAAGGCCTAAAGAAATAAGGAATTGAATATTAGTGGCTCAGCAACACAAAGGGTCTCCCTATGTGTTATGACATTGCAGGCAAAATCATCTTCATTCCGCTTCTGCCTGCCAGGCCAATTGTCTCAGTAGGGATGGTGAGTTTATTAGCCTAACAGTTTATGAGTCCCAGCTATTTACTGTGTGCATTACCAAAGAATAATTGCTTTGAAACCTCAGACTGCATACATCCAGATTTATGGTCACTTTTTACAAGTTACCTAACATGCTCCGATATGAAAAGATTTTCCTGGTAGACTGGATTTCTCAAGGGCTCTGCATCCACCTGTCCCTCTGGAAAAAGTCAAAGAATGCATGGTACTATTAAAGAAAGGATTAGAAAAATTAAACAAATTTGGATCTCTTCTTAGGCTTCAAGGAAGCCTGTTGGACAAACGTAAAATTTAATCTACTTGGTTTTATAGTTTCTCTTTGATAGAGAGGACCTGATTTCAGTAACTTCAGAGTAAATATTTGACTTCTTATTTTTGCAAGGGTTAAAGATTGCAAAAATAGAAAATGAGTCATGTTTTTGGTTTAGTTTATTTTTTAATCTACTGCTGAATACTTTATTTTACTCTGGGAGTATGAGCAATCCAGGCTAAGGTCAGTCTGACTTTCCATAGCATATGTTAAAAATTGGTAAATATGCCTTTCATCATTAATTCCCAGTTGTAAGTAATTAATTGCTATTAAATGTTTTTTATTTTCCTACATGTTCCTCCCCAAATTAAAACAGCAATAGGTCACTCAATACTGGAGAAGTGTATTCATAAGCACTTCATATTAAATCCTTAAAATGATAATGCAAAGAAAATGGAAAGGGCTCAAGTGTCACGTGTAATCAATAAATTGTAGGTTTAACTCTATTTCAAGCCTACTTCTACTGAGAAGATGGGGGTATTAAGGCTGTATGACTAAAATCTTTGAACAGGATGTTCTCTTCTTTTAAAAATAATACCCTGGGCAAAAAGAATTACAAAATCATACAATTGTTTTTGTTGGAGAAGACCTTTAAGATCATTAAGTGCAACCACAAACTTGACCCTGACAGGTCCATTGCTAAACCCGCTCCCTAAGCACCATATCTATTGGTCTTTTAAGTATCTCCAGGATGGCAGTTCTACCACTTCATTGATCTTACACTTTGCTGTCTAGGAGAACAGGTTAACCTCCACCTCTCTACAACCTCCTTTCTGGTAACTGTAGAGAGTACTAGGATCTCCCAGGCTAAACACCCTCAGCCTCTCCTCATAAGATGTGTTCTGGAGAACAAGTGCAGCCTCACCAGTGATGAGTACAGGGGGACAATTACTTCCCTAGTCCTGCACACCACACTATTTCTGATACAGGCTGGGATGCTGCTGACATTCATGGCCACCTGGGCACACCTCTGGTTCATATTCAGGTACTTGTATTGACCCATTGCTGGGCAGCTTTACAGCCACTCTTCCCCAAGTGTGTAGCATTACGTGGGGTTTTAATGACTCAGCTGCAAGACCTGGCACTTGTCCTTGTTAAATTACATACTATTGGTCTCAGTCCATAAATCCACCCTGATCAGATCCCTCTGTAATCTTCCTGCCCTCAAGTAGGTTGATACTCTCTCTCAACTTGTTATCATCTGCAAACTTACTGAGTAGGCACTGGATCTCCTCATCTGCATTGTTGATAAAGATATTAAAGATATGTGAATCCAGCAGTGAGCCCCAGGAGTCTGGATAACACCAGTTTTGATCCACTGCCAACTAATTTTAACTTTGTTTATCACAACTCTTTGGACCTATTCCTCCAGCCACTTTTTTACTCAATGAAGAATATCTCAATTCAAGCCACAGGTATACGGATTCTCCAAGAGAATGCTGTGGGAAATGGTGTCAAAGGTTTTACTAAATTCCAGGTTAAAAATATCCATGGTCTTTCTCTCATTTGTTAACAGGAACACCTTACCATAAGATATTAGGTTGGTGAAGCAGGAAGTGCTGCAATGGGCTTCTCTGTATCTTTCTATTCCAGGAAGGGATTGTTCCTGTTTCACAGGAACACTTTTCCTTTGAAGGAACAAATCCCTTTGATAACAAGAAACCTGTCCAGTCCTGCTTGCAACTGTCTAAAAGCAAAATATTATATATTTCATTTCTCCACTCTAATCCCCCTCTATGTAACATTTATGACTAGATATAGTTAGGGTTTGGGAAGAGAAGGACATAGAATGGTGCTCCAAAACCTTTTACCGCATAATTCTGAAAAGGAGATTAAGATTGCTTAATGGGCTTTTCTTTAACAGAAAATAATTATTTTGTATTGTAACTATGTGTATGACATAATAAAATAGATTATTACTGGCTTTCTTGTACTTTCTGAAATTTTTTAGCTTCTTTTGGACATCATTATATCAATGACCTATAACATTTTTTCAGGGAAGCAGACTGAAGTCACAGTAATAATTTAAGCCCTTTTTTGTCAGTTCACAGGTCTTCTATGCAAATAAGTAACAAGAAGATAATTTAGGCCCTTTTTTGTCAGTTCACAGGTCTTCTATGCAAATAAGTAACAAGAAGATGACAGGAGCCTTTGAATGTCTTTTGAGCTCTAATTATAGTTTAATGTGCTTTTCCCATCGTCTCAGTTTTGCTTAAAATGTTGTTCTTGCTGGAAATAGAGCGTTTAAAAGATGAAATCTGTTCTTCCTTTAAAAGAGGTTGTGTAACACATACAGCTCAAGTGATCAGGAGTAGTATTTGTCATACCTCTACTATAAATCACGCATCATTTTTTCAAGAAGGGAAAGAAGATGATGAAAAAACAAAGTTTCCTTTGTACTAGCACTGTGCCTAGAATTGACTGTGCAGCTGCAACAGGGAAAGAAATGAGGCGCAGATAATCAGTGTTTTCAGTTTGTTTGGTTGGTTTTTTTCTATTCAGTATGTATTGGATCTTTTACCTAATCACATTAATATGTGCTAGTCAGATTTTGTCACTGGAGGCTCACCAGTGGCAGCTGCACGTGCACAAGACTGAGAACAAAACAGACACTTGACTCTTCTCTATTTCTTATTCTTTTCCATGCACATCTATCCTCCTGCTGCTTTTGCACTAAAATCTGGCCATATGTAAAAACACTGTTGTGAGACCTGTTCATCTCAGCATTAAAAATAAATTTGTTATAGAAATTGTAGGATTTCTGTTTTCACTGAAATCCAGTGCAACATTTTCTGTTATACATGACTACCTTTGAAGAGGAATGAGGCAGCTCATGAGGGATTGTTTACAACAGGTACATATGAGTACTTTTTGTGCCAGTCCCAGTCTTAGATCTGTACGTGCAGGAGATGCAGTCCATACTATGTACCAATGTCTCCTACTAGAGTTTGCTTTGACAAATTGCTTTCTGATCACTCCCTTTCTTCAGGATCACTTCTGAAGTCTCATTTAGAAATACCAGAGAGCTGGAGAAAGACAGCTTCTCAACACAGACTAATGCCACTTGAGAGCTCATCCTGGTTTTCTGTCATCTGCAGCATAAGAGGGAAAGAGAGCTGAGCTATAGAGCACCATCTGTTCCAGTGGGTCACAGAAGATCTTTTTTTAAAAAAATCCCTCCTGTTAATTAATGTTTATGTTGGTTGAGGTCTGTCTAACATGACACATAAGACACTAATTAGCTGCCTTCTTCTCATTTGCCCTAATTACCATTAAATTGGTTTGTTGCTATTGCAGTAAGCATGAATAAGGACTACAATACCTTTTGAATGTAAAAAATTCCTCTTCATTTAGAAAGGAAATGATACAAAAATTTGAATATTCCTTGGCATTAAATATTCTTTTGTTTCATGCACACTTTCTAATGAAAGTATCTTACTGACTATTTGACAAACCAAAAATTGTTTTCACAGGTGAATCCTGGCATATCCTGGTGATATTCAACTTTAGTAGCTCTAACTGACTAGCAACACGTATCCAAATGTAAATGTCCTTTAGTATCTGATGTCTTTTTGCATCCCTGATGTAACTAAGAAAATGTGCTGCTAAATATTCTGATATTAAAATTTGTTTCCCCTCCCTTTTCACTTCTCCTCCAGAACAGCAACAGCCCCTGTTTCGTGGGCAGGCAGTTTCAGATTTCATCCTTCACTAGGGGAGATGGAAGCAGCTGTGAGAGCAAGGGTCTGCATTTTCTAAATGAGGAGATCCTGGCTATCCTTCTAGCAAGCAAGCAGACAATGATGCTGGAGAACTTCTGCCAGCTAAAACAGC
The DNA here is from genome assembly GCA_013400935.1 of Turnix velox. Classification (NCBI taxonomy): domain Eukaryota; kingdom Metazoa; phylum Chordata; class Aves; order Charadriiformes; family Turnicidae; genus Turnix; species Turnix velox. The sequence goes on from VZTY01033816.1 coordinate 810,230, forward strand.
TCTTCATATTTCAAAACTTACACATTTGTTTGTTTATTTGATTTGGACTTGTCATAGAATCATAGAGTTGGAAGGAACCTTCATAGGTCATCTATTCCAACCCCCTGGCAGTGAGCAGGGACATCAAGCACTAGATCAGGTTGCTCAGAGTCTCGTCAAGCCTGGCCTTGAATGTCTCCATGATTGAGGCCTCCATCACATTTCTAGGCAACTTATTCCTGTGCCTCACCTCTCTCACAGTAAAAAATTCTTTCCTAATGTCTAACCTAAACCTCCTCTGCTCTAGTTTAAAACCATTGCGTCTCATCCTATTACTACATGTCCTAGCAAATAGACCTTACCCAGCTTTCTTGTAAGCCCCTTTAGATACTGGGTGGCTGCCATGAGGTCCCCTTCGAGTCTTCTCTTTTCCAGGCTGAACAGCCACAGCTCTCCCAGCCTGTCCTCATAGGAGAAGTGTTCCAGCCCCCTGATCATCCTTGTAGCCCTCCTATGGACCCCCTCCAAAAGTTCCATGTGCTTCTTGTCCTGAGGTGTCCAGAGCTGGATGTAGGACTCCAAGTGGAGCTTAATGAGAGCAAAGGGGCAGAATCACTTCTCTTGGCCCTCTGACTGTCATGTGCTCCAGTAACCAGTTGAGCTAGCACAACTGACTGGAACTCTCTCTGAGATTGTTTCCTCTGAACTGTAGCCTGATGTAACCTGCTGAGATCAATTGAGAAGAAACACAATAGTGAATCCCAGGTGATTCTCTGTCTTAATCAAGCCATGCTCATCAGTCAAAATCAAAGGAAGCCTAGTGGGGCATGCAATTTCCTTAACTGAATAGGTTTTCATGTACTTCTACAGTGAGAAGCATTATTATATGTTTATTAATGATGATTATCTGGTGGTATGTTTGCTACAGACTCTGAAGGAAATTTTTTTTGTCTCTAACATGTTGTACTGATTGGACTTGAAGCTTAACTGCAAGCTGTAAGATCAATTATGCTGGGCAAAGTCTCATAAGTGGAAAGTGACCAAGAAGAGTGATTGAGAAATGTGAGAGCAGAGAGAACTGATGTCTTTGCAGCTGTGAAAGAACTAAGAACCAGGTCTGCCTCAGTGTCAGCTGAGGATACCTATTGCAAGAATAGCCTGGCTAGTCTAAGGGCACGCACAAACAACTTTTCTCTGGTTAGCCACAACGTTGTTTCACGTTTTTCTCTTCTAAGTTTTTTGTCCTTGCTTATGTATGGACAGACTGGAAACTTTCTTCCCAAAGGCTGTCAGCCTTTAGATACCTTTTATTAACTGGTGATGCAGATAAAAGCAGTTACTTTATTTAGTATCAGTTATTTATTTAACCACTACACACTAAATTCTACATGGCAGATAATAGAATGTTCTTAACCATTTTTTTAAAATACAATAATAAAAAAGGGCTATAAAATTGCTTGAATGTCTGCAACATCTCTGGCTCTGCACTCCCTAGATAATTACTGATGGCATGATTAGAGTATCCAGTGGCTGATTTTAGGGACCCTTCAATGCTTGTTAACAACCATTGCTAGTTTAATAAATGAGACTAAAGTTTTCCGGAAGGGTAAAGAACTTACTGGTCTAGAGAAAAAAAAATAATAGTAGAATTGGCCCAACGTAATGGTCTGTTTATAAATCATCTATGGATGTGTGTATGTGTCTTTAAAGGAAGAGAGAATAAGAGAAAATAAAGAGAAAGTTATGTTTATATTTCCTGAAACAGTTTTGGAATCATATTTTAATTTGTGGTGATCCCACAGACTGCTCTGATTAAACTCTCAAATTTAATTTGAAGATTTGTTGATGTAATGATTATCTATCTCCTAAATCCCTCCTGCTTATATTTATGTATAGCAAAAACATAATGAAGAAATTCTAACAAACTACTCCTCTTTAACTTCTTAAGTGGAGTCTATTCCTACTGTACTAACCCCTACTGTCATAAGCTAAACTATTGTATTGGAGTTTTACGGTAAGGTTCTTGTAGCAGGGTGCTGCAGAAGTGGCTTCTATGAGAGGATTCTATAAGGTTCCATCATGTCCAGCAGAACCAATACCAGACAATTCCAGGATGGACCTGCACCCGGTCAGGGCTGACTCCATCAGCAATGGTGCTAGCTCATCTGGGATAACATTTGTAAGAACAGGGAAAAATGCCTGCACAAAAGTAACTGCAGTCAGAGAGAGGAGTGAGAATATGTGAGAGCATCAATTCTGCAGACATCTAGATCAGCACAGAATGAGGGGAAGGAGATGCTCGTGATGCCTGCTTCTTCTTCAGCCCATAATAGAGACTATGGTGAGGCTGTCCCCTTACAGCCCAGGGAGGTTAACAGTAGATATCCACCTGCAGCTGTGGCGGACCTCACGCTGAAGTCGGTAGATATCTGAAGGCAGCTGTGACGTTAGAAAACTCAGGAGCAGTCTGCTTCTCAAAGATTGTACCTCATGGAAAGGGCCCATGCTGGAGCAGTTAAGGAAGAACTGAAATCCACAGGAAGGACTGATGTTGGAGAATTTTGTGGAAGAGTCTTTAATGGGGAAGAGACAACCGCACTTGAGTAGGAAAAGAGTGTGAGGAGTCTTCCCCCTGAAGAGGAGGGAGCAGCAGAGATGTTTGATGAACTGATGGCAGCACTTCCATTCCTTGTTCCCTTGTACCGCTGGGAGGCAAGAGGTGGAGAAAAATTGGGAGTGAAGTTAAACTTGAAAAGAAGGGAGTGTAGGGGCAAAGTGTGTAGTTTGGGGGATTTTTTTTTTTTTTAAGGTTTTGGTTTATTTCTCATGATTGTACTCAACAATGATCCTAACTTTGTCTTTGACTTGACCCATGAACCTTTCATTATATTTTTCTCTGTCCTGTCCAGCTGAGGAGTTGAGTCAGAGAGCATCTTTTGTGGATATATGGCATCTACCCAGCATCAACACGTCACACTGGTTAATTAAAAGTAGAGATTTCTGAAACAAAACATAGGAAAACCAGGTTACTTAAATAAATTAGTGAAACCTACTAACTAATGACATTTTCTTGTATCAATAATTCTCCTAGGTCCCACATTCTAGTTATTTGAAATGCATTTGACAACTTTTATATTTTACGTTATAGCAACAAGACACACAGACTGGGATTAGCAAATGTATCTTATTATCTGTATGTTTGTTCAAATATGTAGATTGTCTTTCTGTTCTAGTGGAGATAATGAGACCCGAGTCTTATAGAACACATTGCATTGAAGAATAGTATGTGGTTCTGATGGCTCAGTTTCATTGCAAATTTTCTATTACTATGAGTTTGTTTGGTTTGGTGTGGTTTTTTTGTTTTGCTGGTTTTTGATGAAATATTTTGGTTTTGTTTTTTTCTTTAAATCCTTAAATGGCTTTGTATTCTTTCATTGGGAATGCACATGCCAAGAGAGTTTGATAGCCACTTCTGCCTAACACAATGGTGACAATACTGTAATAGCCACAAAATATTATTTGCAGCCTTACTTGCCATTGACCCTCATCCTACCACTACATGCCCTAGCAAAAAGTATTTCCCAGTTTTCCTGGAGGCCCCTTCAGGTACTGAAGGTACTGGGAGGCTGTTATGAGTTCTCTCTGCAACCTTCTCTTCTCCAGGCTGAACAGCCTCAGCTCTCTCAGCCTGTCTTCATATGAGAGGCACTCCACCCCCTTGATCATCCTTCTGGCCATCTGTCATTTTCTTCCCATTTAAAAGGGAAGTATTCCAGGTTTGTAATATTGAAAGGGTATTTAAGTTAGATTTAATGTAATAATTTTAAAAAATTAACTATTTTTTAATTTTTAGGTTTTTTAATCTTTAAATTTAATCTGTCAAGGAAAATATCAAACTGAAAATATGCTTTTTCCTAACGCTTACACTGTCTTGATAAATTGTCTATTTAACAATGCAGTTTGAGCCTAAATATTTGTAAGTCCATAGCAAACATTAAGCAAGTTACTCTATTCCATAATTTTGAGATTTTATTCTCTTAGAGAAGATGAAGAAAACCACATTTGCTATTTATGAGAAAGAAATCTCAGAGAGAGTGTGAGTTATGAATGACTACAGACCAAATTGTCCTCTCTCCTTGCAATTATAGCCTTTCTGAATATTTCCATGATAATTTATTTAATGTGCATGTGGGATGTAAAGAGAGAAGGAACTGCTAGACAGGTTTAGTGACAAATTTAGCAGTATTTGCCTAGTTGTTTTCTGGTTGCAGTAGAGTTAAAGGAAAAGCACAGCAACGGGTGGATCATTTACCACCTTGTTAATCAGGCTTGTAGATATCTGAACGTAGAAATTTTTAAAATATTTGACTGATACCTATTGTTGAAAAGTAATACAATGATTTAGTAGAATGTATGGACATAACACCAGTTCAAAATCTAGTTGAACTGTCTTAGAAGGACTTAGAAAATCTTACAAAAATGCTGTTCGTTGCAGCACTTTTAATGGAAGTGAAGTTCAGTGTGCATGCTATCATAGTCTGTATGAATCACTGAGGGTGTCATCTATGGATATTGCTGGCAATTTATTTAGGGTTGTGTTTTGTGGGATGAAATTACTTGAGCTTGGCTTGCCAAAATGGAATTCTGCACATTAAAAGAAAATAAGTACTGAACCCTTTGCTTAGAAATATATTTTTAGACTTTTGAGATAGGATATTGAAAATACTAGAGTAAAACAAGAAATATTTATGAATTCCAATTTAAATATGTACATGAAATTAACCGGGAAAGAAATAAATGCAAAAATTTGCATTTGATTTTGACTTTCTGGCAATAATTGGCCACATAATGCATGTAATTCATAAACCTTTAAAGTACTGTGTCGTCAAAGAACTCACAGTGTTAGCTTAGCAGCAGAGAAGAAAGGGGAGATTAATTGACAGCAATTCACTTTAAATTACACATGCAATTGAAAGCACAGCACTTTGAATAGAGCTAAGATGTTCTGTGGAGTAATCCTCTGGCCAAACTAACATTAACACGCTTTATTATCTACCTGGAGGCATCAGCTCGTAAATCTTTTCAACAACAGAGTAGGAAGTGGGAGCACAGATGGGAGTTGTCTTTATCACTTTTATCACTTCTACTGCTTTTATCACTTTAAGGTTCCTTTCCTCTAGGGTGAGAGTCATCAGAATACAAAGTCTTAAGAATCTGAGAAATCTGAGAAAAACAGAGGTGCTACAATAACACCACTATGCTGCTTTGCAGTTGTGATGGAGGCACTTGCAATGACAGTGGTGTAGTGATGGTGGCAGGCTGCTTTTTTCTTATTGCTTTTTTTATGGCCACAAGCTTCACATCCAGGACCTTCTACTCTTCATCTGCTTCCTTCAATTTTCAAATGTCTTGCACACTCCCCTTCAAAGAAAAGTAACCAGCTAAAGTTAGAACTGTTTGAAGCAGATAGAATAAAGGAATATGCAGATAGAATAAAGGAATATGCAGATAGAATATATAGAAAAGGAGAGGGAGAGTTACAACAATAAAAACTCTTCACTTTAAGTATTATGCTTTCCTCTACATTTTAGCTATTATTGCACCAGATTTCTTAAAACCTGAAATAACACATTTAATACCTCATACAGAAAACAAGTATCACATTTGATTAAAAGTGCTGTTGCTTTCATTTCAAAACTTTCAGACTTTTTTTTTAAAAGTTACTGGGTGAAATAATATTTTTGCATAGACTTCTGATTAATTAATACAAGTTCCTGCCTCTTATTTGGGTATGCAAATGTTTTGAATTTAGCTTCTTAAGACTGGACATAGCAGATATGATAGACAGAAAATGTTTTGATGAGATATGCTTAATGTGCAATGAATAACATTAAATAAGCAATTAGATTCTTTCAGGAGGATACCAAAATATTTAGTTATCTAATGCTACTTAACTTTCAATTTGTTATAATTTCTACAATATTAGAATAACTTCTAGTATCTGTAACAGCTACTGAATTTACATCTCTTCTGGTAAAAAGATAAAGACAAGTAATTAATGAAGTTTATTGAATAAAACAAAAAGACAAATGAAGAGATTTCTGCCTGCTGTAAGTTAAAATAGAAGTGGATAATAATAATATAAAATGTAATGATACAAAAATAAATCAAATTAATGCTTATCTAAGAATGCATAACAATAAATGTCCCTGCTTAGCATATTCCCTTCCTAGTAAAGAAAATTTATTAAACAAACAGAAGACTAGAAGAAGCAAAGTAATAAACAGAAAAAATTAATTTTGCTTTTCTAATAGGACAAAATTTGTCTTTAAGTTAAGTTTGAATAATAATGGATGAAATTACTACAAATGTTGATTTCATACACATAAACTTACCCTTTTCTCTCTCAAAATTACTTCAAGTAATTAAAAAAACCTCTGAACTATCTTAGGTATTGATAGGTACATCTCTCAGGGTTTGTTAATAAAATGCTAAAATTAAGATTGATTTGTGATCCATTATTGTTTAATGGATTACCTCATGAAACATAAAGTAAAAGACATGAGTTACACTCCTCAAATTATTTAGATTCCCATATATGATTAAGCTACAATAATAGGTTTGTGAATCTCTGTCCACACTCACAGAATTAGAAATTATAGTACCCTTGCTAGATCTAACACTTTAATTCTCAGAATACATTATCAAGTTCCAGATCACAAAGTCTGCCATGTTTTCTTTCAAGGGAGTTGACCAGAAATTGATGGAAATTACTCTTAGTGAAGAACTTAGTAAAGTGGATTATAGAATGATTATGGTTAATTTTTTTGCTTTTCTACTAGTGTTTTTCTGTTTGCTTTTTTCAGCAAGTTGTAGACATGCGTGTGAAACCAAGGGAACCTGGAAACACATGGTTCCATCTTAATACAAACCTGTTAATGTTGTTTTGTAGCTTGTGGTGAACAAAAATTCAATTCTGTGCACTTACAGAAGGATTAAGATTCAGACCATTACAACAGAAGCCAGAAGATTTAGCATTTCCCATTGGACATATCAAACATCACTTTGTTAATGCATTAAATCATGTCCTTAACTGCTAGAATGATTAAATTCTTTCACATTGTCCCTTATAACTCATGGAACTTTTCAGTGGGAAAGAATTCCAAAATTTATACCCTGAATAGCATCTGCATTTTAGCAGATGTATAGTCTGAGAAATTGCTAGACTGAGACAGTATCAGCAACTGAACATGAGGAATAAGAATGCTTCTATGTGGTAGTGAGAGAGAAAATAATTTATGTTTAGTTATTTTTCTTAAAAAGTGCGTCCACAGAACCCAAGGCTTACAGTAAGTACTAGTAGAGCAGAAACCCCCATTTACACAAACAACAAATATATAGAATTTTCATTAAGCACTTTAATGTTTTTCTGAAGTTATTTATGAGTAAGGTGCTGGTAGTCATTTAATCAAAGAATAAAGGATAAGTGTCAGTGAGTTAGAGAACAGGAAATGTTGTGGGTTTGGTTTTTTTTTTGTCTAAGATTGTGAGCCCAAAGTTTAGTTAATGCTACAGCTTTGACCCCTAAAAGCTGTCAGTATTTGACCTTTCAAAATGTTGAGATCTCATTTTAACTTTTTACTTTTAGTTGTAAGTATTTTGAATTTGACAGTCTTCTATAAACATTCTGAATACTGTGTGGAGATGTAGCAGAGATAGAAAGTAGGTGAGGTTTCCACGGTGACGCACAGGGAATAGGGTCGATGTTCTCCTTAGCTGTATTTAAAGGAATTAATATAATTACTTATGTCTCACATTTCTCTGTGATTTGCTGTTTTTGAACAGTGCTTTCATGCATCCTTGCTTCTACCATGTGTCAAATTTCTACAAATGTACATGGAAATATAATGCCAATCATTAAAAGCAAGTGCTGATTGATATTTAATTTATCCAATTTAAATCATGATATTTAGAATACATCTTCTTTGAAGGAAGTAAAAAAAAAGTATTGCTTTTATGGTACCTTAATCTTTCTGACCCACAAAAAGCCTACTAAGCAGCTCATTAAACTCTGTAGAGACAACAGAAGTTTCAAAAGAAAAGGTAATCAGAATGATCAGCAGAGGATAATCAGGACTTTGTTAGCTACAGACAACTAAGTTTCACCATAGTTAATTTCCCTTTACTGGTAGTCTCCGAAGAACGCTAATGCACAAAGTTTGTCACATGGTACTTCTCAGCTTTGAGGCATTTTTCAAAAGGACCTCTCCCACTCCAGCTGTCTAGTCAGATACTCCTCAAAAAGGGACCCTGTAACTTGCAAGGGAATTTGAAAAACCTCTGTGCATTTCATTTTATTCTTTTTTTCTAGGCTCCGCAGTACAATGTCTGGAGGAAGTGACTGCCTTTTGGAAAAATAGTAGTATGTGAAGTGCATATTCTTTTATGTAATCTTCAAAATTAAAATGTAAAATTTTATCATATTATCAAGACAGTTCTATTATTTGGTTTAATGGCTTAAAAAGATTAAATAGCAAATCAATGCAGCTTCAGAAAATGCAGTGTCTTGGTGTTCTAGAGAGATGACAGTAAGATAGTGAGATAGTTCACCTTTATAGTACAATAAAGACATAGCAATAAATGTATTTATTTACCTCAATAATATATGACCATGAGAAATGTCATCTGGTTTGTATGCAATGGATTAAATTTTTGGTAGGTTTTGTGCATGATACTTTTGACTGAAAAAAGCTAATGAGTTCCTCTGAGCTAAAATGTATACTGTTTGCATGACACTTCTCTATTAATGATAATAAAAAATTTCTAACTTTTCTCACAAAAACAAAGATTGCTAGGACGAGATATGGTTTTACAATTAGAAAGTTCCATAGTTATTAGTAAAAACAACAATTAGAATAGCATATTAATTAGTAGAACCACTTTACTGCTTCACTATTAGTAAATCCACTAATAATTTTATCTAACTTTATTGGTTCTTACAAATCTAAATAAGGTAGCTGGTGTACTGTTGAGCGCAGAAAGTGGTGACAACTTCAGTGATACTTCATGGTACACTATCTGCATTGATTATCTGAAATATATTAATTTGAGAGAAAAAAAAATAGAAAAAACTGAACATCTAGTCTGTGAAAGTGTACTCTGTAATAGTGTCAGATAAGAGAAGGAAGTTATGAATGACTGTGGTGAAAATGAACATTTTCCCTATTGTATTCAAAACACTATTGACTCAATTTTTGGCAAATAAAATGTCAGCACTGCATGAACTTTTAGGTATTGCAAAACAAAACTGAAAAATCTTCACAGACCAATCCAGACTATCTACATTTCTTTGTAAAGAAAATCTTTGCTTCTGTCAGTCACTCTGATTCTTCTGGAGGAAAGCTTCCAAGAAAGTTGTTGTAAGCAGAAATAGAGTCATTTTGCTTTAGATTTGGATATGAAATAAAAGTGAATTTGCTCACATGGACTGAAGATTTCATATTGTGGTGGGATACCCAATAAACATGCTGATTGTCTTACATCTGCAAACAGCTTTTGGGAGTTTATTAACTGGCAGCTTTTGTTGATAATACTTTCATCTTTGAGGGGGGTGAACTAACTGGCTTGTATGTCACTGCTTTTTCTTGTCTGAAGAGCTGGAGGTAACAATGTTAATCTAGTTGCTCTCTTGCACTCAAGGATTTCATAGCTTCTCTTCTGTAGTACCTTCTACGAGAAAGGACAGGGTTTAGGCCTGCCAAGGGCCACTGTTCAGGCCATGAATTGTGAATCAGTAATGGATGAAAAGTTCACAAAGGGAACACATGTATCTAGATGCCCGTAGGTTTTGCAAAATGATTGCCAGGCCTATTCAGGTAAAATATTTGCAGTCCAACAATATGCTGAGAACATGTGAGAGAGACAAAGCCTAGCATCAGGGATCACTTTTTTGGGATAGAATAGTTAGTGACTTGGAAATTGCTGTAGCCATCTTGCTGAGAACTGCTATGAAAAATGTTCAAAGTGACAACTCCTTCCAAATGACCCATGATATAATCACCTTGTTCAGTCTTTGTACCACCAGGAATTTCCAAATGCAACATTTGTTTCTGTTCTTCTCTGTGATCTTTATCACCTCACTTCATCTTATTTTTATGACTGCTTGTAGGTCCTCACTAGAGGTTTCCAAACTTGACATTGCTTTTATAGAATTATTTTATCTCAAGGTACTCCTCAAAGCCTATTTGAAATGCCCTTTTTTTTATAGGTGCTTTCTATTTCTTCCAATATTTTTATTAAATAAACACATTGCTGAAACTTGAAATAATTTTATGCTGGGACAAAGCACTAAATGACAAATAGGCTTTGTTATGCATTGCTCCCAAGTGCACTAGTACAACTATCTAGCCTTGCTAAAAATACCTTTATTGGTTTTAGCCACAGAGTTTTTAAAATTTTCCTCCACAGTAGATTCTCTGGGAATATTATTACCTAATCACTTATGTGCACAGTTCCATGCAATTATTTCTTTGTCTTTAATTTTAATCACACATTAAGTGGATGGCAATGACGGCTCTGAGACTTTTCAGGGAATTCAAAGGTAGAATGACTTTTCTTTTAAACTGTGAGTCTCAAATGTGTTTAGAATCACAAACCACCACATAAAGTGAATCATCTTTGGTTTATATCAGCAAGACCTAGCAGATACAGTATGTAAACTAGCTCATGAAAATGTATAACTGTGTTGCACAGTGTTCCTTTGGGAATATTATTGGTTAATATTTTTCATTAATAGCATTATTCTGGAAGTTATAATGGATTTTGATTCAATAGCTCTTTTTTTCCCATTTGAACAAGTATTGAGGGAATGTAGAGACAGGAGGCAAAATGCTTCATGTTCTCTCTTTCCTTCAGTCAGAAGTGTTTTCCTCTAAGCCTTATAAATACAGAGGAAATCAATGCAGAGTTTTTATGCGAAAATTCTTCAGAAATCTTTGTGCTTTTCAAAAGTGAGAGAAGAATGCAGGGAGCCAGGATCCATTTTTTTCGCAGGCAGTGGGATAAATGCACTGACACTATAAAGTTTTAATCTTTCCATGGAAATATTAATTACCAAAAAAATTATTTACCAGTCAGATCTATTTCAAATATTGCATAATCTGAAGATGCTGTTCCCTTTTGTAGAGCAACTGCAAGCATTCATTTTACGTTTCTGAGAATGGTTACTTTCTAGACAGCTAAGTGTAAAGCAAGTTGATCTTCCTTGTATATGTAACAATTCCTCTCTCACATTGACATATTCAATGCATGCAGCCTACAAAAATATATATTATTTATAATAAACTATTTCTGCCCAGGAATCCCTCTCTATTTAACATCGAAAGAGTTGATTTAGGTGTGTTTCTTTCTGTATTTATGTAAACAATAAAATTTTCTTCTATCATGCCCTATCAAATGAGTATTTCCCCTAAACCAGGGAAAAGTTTAATGCCTACTAAAATTAGTGTCATCTAATGTAGTGCATAGAGAGATTCAAAAGGTTGTAGGAAAATAACAGTAATTTTGAAGAGCAAAAATCATCACTGTAGCTATGGTTAGTTTTGTTGTTTTTTCTTGCATGGGAAATAAATAAGTTTTCAAAATGGAATGAAAACCTATATGAATGTAAGAAAGCACTCTTGCATTTCTCATTCCCACTTAGCAGGTAATAAAATACAAGAGTAAGATTTTTGAAGATATAAATGAATATTACCTCTTGCAGTACTACATCCCCATTACAGGTAGGAATAACTTTATTGCTAGCATTATGTAAAGTAATGAGGCATTCTCATTCAAAATATTATAAATTTTTTATCTATCAGAGTAACAATAAGTATAAGCTGAATTGCTAGAACCAGTTCAGTTTCAAAAATGTCATTATAATGATTAGTAGGAATGGAGAGGAGAGAAAATAAGCTAACTTGCTTTGTGTAAGAAAAAAGGCTGACTGGAATATTACAGATCAATATGTATACATCTTTATGGGAAATGCTTCAAGAAAACAAAACACGTAGACACAAAAATAAGTGAGCATATATCTTCAGTGAATAGATTTAAGCTGGAATTTAATGGAAATTTCTAGCAATCAGTGGAATAAGAATCTGGAACAACCTGAGGAAACTCAAGCTACGGGAGCTAGGAACCTAGCTGATTTTAAGATAAAGCTGCATGTATTCTGTGGATTACTACATGAGCTATTTATGAATAACAATCAGGGTGTTTAATTCAGTGACCCAAGACTTTTTTCTCCTGTGAAGGTTATTTGCCATGCAACAACTGACCTGTTTTTTCTTAGGCCCCCTACAAATGCATTATCTAAGTCAACACATTAAGTTGCAAGTAAGGATGCAGTAAGACTGAAACGAAGCGGTGAAACTAAATAGAATTTTAAATTACTTTTATGTAAGGTACCATCTTCGATGTATGTTTTATTTTGAAGAGCATTTTTCCGGTTTTACAAAACATGTATTTTTAAAGTCAGAGAGGTCACTTTCAAAGTCTGTTTAGGACTGTTTATTAATTTGCATTTCAAATCTGCTGCATTTTTTAATATTGTATGACACATCTTATTTCAGGCATTTGTAAAAAAATCATGAGTATGGTACTATGTAAAATAAAAATTATGTTTAATTCTGGAACAGAAAATAACTCTTTTTAAAAAAGTATTTTTTAAAACTTATTTCCTGCAACCTGAAAAGTAATGTGATCAGTTTCATCTCATTTTTTTACTGACAGAGTTTCTGAAGGACCTTTTACTTTCATGAAGAAGGTTAATCTGAATCACAGAGACAAACCAATACAGATTACTTTGATGTGAAACTTTGATAACTTTGATAGTGTATTATTAATAATCCTTTTCTTCTCATTAATAGGATAGAAATGAGCATATTGCCTGTAATTTTGCATTCATTCTTAGTACCAATTATTGACTCATTGGTTTAAGTATACTTGTTTCATTTTTGATTGATTAACCATTACAAAAAAATAAATTAAGAATTTCAAATGAAAACATAACGGTCTCAACTAACTGTTCTCAGAAGGGAGCTTTGTAACTAGAGTGTTCATTTATGAAGAAGTATTCTGAATATTCAGACTACTAGGATAAGTGAATAAGCCAAGACTGAAGGAAGTCCTTCATAGTGGTGTTTCATGGTTAGTTGTATGGGTGTCAGAAGTTATGTACTTCTACGATGTAAATATGTTCTGTCAGTATACCTGTATGTGTTTTTAAAATCAGGTGTGTTTCCTATAGGCTTTTAAGCAATCACATTATTATAAGCATGTTTTAATTTGTTGGTGTAGGCTTTTCAGTTTGTATCTTAACTATCTCATTAAAAATAAAAAACAATAAAATAAATAAACAAAAATGAAAATAGCCTTATTAGAAACATTTGGTCTATTTAAGCTTGTGATACAATTATGTGGTTTGATGATAACTCATTTTGGCTAGAAAAAAAGTCTCAAACAATATTAACTATATTTTCCAGAATAATATGTATTTTCATACACCTGCATCCATCAATTCCTTCTATTGCTCAGGCAATACAGCTTGGGTCTTATGGATAACACTGACCTTCAAAATATTAAAGTCCACTTTTTCTAAAAAATTTATGTTCTTCTTATGCAGTTGTCAATTTGCAGCTCCAACACTTTATAGTACCTTTCATTAGACAATAACATGTTTTTACTGATTTGAGCATAGTCAGGTTTTCTGTTGATCTGAACATTCCATTTTCCATGCTTCTAACCTCTGTTTTATTTTCTTCCTGATTACATATGAAATTGCACCCTCCATCTTTTTTTCTGAAGGCTCCACTTTTATAACAGTACTCACATATCAAGCTAATTTTTCAAAGATAATTTAAGTGAATTTTTAGTAGCGCTTTTCATAATTTTATCTATTCTTTCTATTCACATAATTGGAGGAGTGCTTAGAGAGCACTGACATGAACTTGTGGTCATTGTGAAATAGGCCATATTAGTTTTAGGCCATAGGAGATGGTAAGTCTTTTTTTGAAAATTCATACTATTTTCCTTCTTTCAAAGGAGATGGCAGTGATTTTCCTAAGAATGTCAGAAGGAACAAAGATTTTAGTTTCTAATGGGTTTCTATTCAAATTCTACAGATAGACTTCATGAATATTTTATAACTAACATTCTTTATGCATATCTAATATTTCCATTGTTTGTACAAGACACCATGAACCCTTTCAAATGGACTTGAATAAACTCAGTCTATTATAATCTGATCACATGTTTATGTTCATGCAAAATTTTTGAGAATAAATAGGGTTTACACATCAAAAAATGCAGTTTCTTTTTTTTTTCTTTTTTTTTGCTAAATGAAATTGGAATGCACTGTATTTCAGAACAATCTCATTTTGTTGCTTTGGGAAAATGTGATATTGTACCATAGAACTTGTGGTTTTGAATTGAAAACTCAAGCGTGGATCATCGATTTTTAGCATTCCACAAAAATGCATGTTAATTTTAAACTACTATTACAGACTACTAAACTTGAATTTATCCTTTCATTTGGAAACTCTATTCTGCCCTGATAGTGGTAGAGCAACAGATTTAAAGGGCTTTATATCTGTGCTCTTTTTCACTTTCCAGTACTTGGCCAGTGTGTTGCAGTTTCTGTTATCAAGTTCTAAATTGGTCTATTGACTTCTATTGCTGTAGCACAACCTGCTCAAACAAAAATGAGTAAAACTTTTCCCATTTGTGTCTCTCTACAGACTTATTAGCTTCAGTCTTTTTACAGCTCAGGATTTCTCAGTCAAGTGAATAACTATGAAGACTAAAATGTTCCTAAAAGAAAATTCTAGTAAATCAAAGGCTCACAATCCAGGAATCCAATCCAGTACAGGTCTATTTCTTTAAGAACTCTCTATAAGTGAAGTTCTCTGTTGGAACCAATCTGCTTTGTTTGATGTAACAGTCTGTAAGTATTGAGTACAATAAAAGCCTTTGTTAAACACTTTTTAATAGACTAATTCTCCCCACGCTCCAAGTATTATTCATAAATTAAATAAAATATGCCTGTTTGTAAGGTTGTATTGACATGTGATTCTCTGAAGTGGCATCCAGGGTACATAACTGTTGTCTTTGACACAGTGGTAATTTGCTTGAATCCTTGCTGTGCGCTTTCTATTTTAGTTCCACTTCATGTTACTGTCTGTTAAAGAAATACTTTTTTGTTTTGTTTTTTCCTTATTAAAGGTGTAATGCAGGTTCTAAAGAAAGTGACTGAAAGTGGATGTTAGCAGTACAGGCTATGCTTGAAATACATGAGAAAGTTAAATCAGTATTTGAAAGCAAAATCTTTCTAATCCTCATTGGTATGCTCCTAGTACTTCAGGTTACTCTGAAGTTAGGTTAAACTGAAAGCAGCTACAGAAACAACCTAAGTTATTTCAATAAAAGTATGTACTTACAAAGCAATGCAGAATGTTTAAAAATCTGTATACTTGTGAACTTCAGTTCATGATATTTAGATTGATTAAATTGATACAACAGATTATTTTTGAAAATTGCCATTTGGTATCCTAGGTTTTCATCTAGTTTTCAAAATAATCTACTGCACTTATGAGTGTATTTGTATTGTTTGGTAAATTCCAGGCATAAAAATCAATTCTCAGTAAAAATTGGAATGATATTTTCCCCTCAAAACTTTGTAAACCTTCAGGTCCTCTTAATGGAGATGATTCTTTTGAGTGATACAAGTGTTTTCATAAAATGCATATCATGAATCAAGTAAAATATTTCCCTTGTGCAGTAATATGGCTGTAAACAGTACCCTATTCTTATAAATCAGCTCTATTATACATGGTATTTTCATGAATTTGCTTATAATAAATATAGTAAAGGAGATAAAAACACATTAATAATACTCATTACACTGAATAGATTTTGCCCTTGGAAATTCTTATGTACCTCCTATAAAAGTCAGTGGAAAACCTGTAGTCTGATGTGTTTGAAGAAAATTTCAGCCATTGTATGAACAAGAATATTCAAGATAAAAGAATTAAGCTGCTCAACTATTGTTCTTCCTACTCTTCACTGCCTGTTGTTTCAATACTATAACAGATCAGCTCTTGTTGCAGGTGCTTAGTAAAAGTTACAAGAATAATACAATCTGTAATTCAGATATGATATGTAACAAAGAATCCTTTTAAGAATAGGTAAAGAGTAAGATTTTATTCCTTTAATATATTTCAGAAATAGACACTAAAACAGTAAAAATTACTTTCACCAACATAAAGCATATTTTCCATCTGTCCATTAAAAAAAAAAACGCTAAACCAAACTCCTTTATTTTAGCACAAGATCTGAACTAACTTTTTGCTTTGTTTGCTATGAAGGTTTACTTCTTGCAAGCAATGATTTCTACATGTGCACACACAGTCATGCCCATCTATATGGTTTAGAAGAATATACTCAATTTTCATAAGCTTATTGCATAGCCTCCAGCATTTATTTTTATAACTTTCAACTTTTTTGAAAACTATTAAAACTATTCCTTAATAGCAATATGTACAATTATACAAGGTGGTTTAAAAGTTATAGCAGTTAAGAGCTACTTAGATGTTCAGTAAGTGCTGAGGTGTTTTATGAAAATTGCATGGAAATTGCTGCCATTACCATGTCTTCATCAAGCCCACTAAGGGACATTATAATCATATCTGCTTTTTCCTCATAAAGGGTTATTGCGACCAGCAGCACTGTGACAAGGAGAAATTTCAAAAAGAAAATATGTTACTTCTGAATATAAAATGAGAGCTGGAAACCTGAATAAAAGGCAATGTGATTTTTTTTCCCTGAAGAAAAACAGAGGGGCAAATAAGAACTCAAGACCTAACTCTAAACAGTTGTCAACTCTATATTTTTTTTTCTGACCACATTTATGTTTATCTTGCCCTCTGGAAGCAGACAGAAAGATAGTCTTAGTCTCAGTGATAGCTGCCTGAAGTAAGGAAACAGAGTGTAGAAAATATTTGCTTCATACCTCAGTGACCTTGAATAAGACAGTACACTATATAAACATAATGTAAATTTATTCCAGTGTCTGACACCTACTAACTCAAGTTTACTGGAGGAAGAGGGAATTGTGTAGAAGAGTACCTTTCACTATCACAAAGTAAGAAAGGCTATTGCTTTAATACATACAAGCTCAGTCAGAAATTAACTTTGCAGCAAAATCACGCTAAATGTATCTTGTAATATACTAGTAAGTCTATCCTGCCAAATTATGTAAGCAAATGAAAAAATATGTACATCTGAAAAGGGTATCATGATAATTTTTAGTAAGAGAGAACAAGGGGCTAAAGCACCTATGAACAATGTCAAAACCAGCAACAAAATAAGCCATTTAAAAATAAGGCAAGTATTCACTTGCCATGGATACATCTTCAAGTTGTAACCCATGATCTGAATCATTTATTACAGGAATTAGGAGAATGAGCCTTGCGAAAGGCTGAGCAAGTGCAGCAGTGATCAAGCCCAAGCTGACTCTGGAGCACAGTAACTCAACACACCACAACACCTCCCCTCTCTTAGGCACCTATCATAACAAATGGAACCCAGGTCATGGGTTGAACAGATTGTACTTTCTAAGCACAATTTACATGGGTCTCTTGTAGACCAAGGGAATGATATCTGGGTATGTATGAAAGGAGTATTGAGGTGTATTGAGGGTGTATAGGATATTGTGGGGCCCACTAGTAAGATTAATGTTAATGATATGGAATAAAGGATGGAAACTACTGACTGTTTTCTACAGCAGCCTGTGTTTTTGGTTTATGACCAAAACATAACAATGGTGAATGATAATCTCATATTTTAGCTATTGTTCAACAGTGTTTGCACAGTGTTTTCAAAGCTTCAAGCCTTTCTCTGTCTCTAATCTTGCCCCATGCAAGTGGGGTGGTAGTATGAAAGACATTAGGAAGGGACATAGGCAGGACAACTGACCCAAACCGACCAATGGGATTTTCATGCCATATGAAATTGTGATCAGAATTAAAACCTCAGGTGAATAAGGAAGAAAGGAGTACAGTTGAGGTTATGACATTTGATTTCCCAAGAATTATTGCACATGCTAAGGTCCTGCTCTCCATATTGCAGTAAATGAGGTATTAAGAAAAATTTCTTCCCTGAAAAAGTTATCAAGCACTGGAAAAAGCTACCTGGGGAAGTGCTGGAATCATCATCCCTGGAGGTATTTAAAAGATGAGTAGATGAGTAGTGCTTAGTCATATGATTTAGTGATGGTTTTTGTCAGTATTAGTTTGAACTCAATGATCTGATTGGTCCCTTCCAAGCTAGACAGTTCCATGATTCTATGATTTTGCTTATTTTGTTATGCTTCCATGTACAGCTTCTCTTAACTTGTTAAACTGTCTTTATATTGACTCCAGTTTTTCTCCCTTTGCTCTTCTGTTTCTTTCCCCTAGCCTGGTCAGGGAAGATCTGGGAGGAAGTTGGGGAAGGGAGGAACAAGCAACTGGGTAAGGTTTATCTGATAAGCATGGTTGACATGCAACACCTCTGCACATAGATTGTTCATTCAGTTTTGAAGTATAGAGAATTGTTTTCATAAATATACTGTAAACTCAGAAGCTGTGTTACTTAGGTGTAGTATTTTTTTCCAGGAAATCTGTGCAGCATCGTTGTACATCATATGTGTAAACATTTGAATTATCTTCCAAATGTGCTACCTGTGGAGAAGAAAATGTTTTTCCACAACATTAACGCTATTTTTTTAATTAGCGTTGTCTTTTCCTGACTTTCTACAGCTGTTAAACTGATGCTGAGAGTGATTTTCCAATCTCTTTAGAGGTGACCTAGGGTTATGATAGAAAATACATTCAATTATCACCTTTTATATGGACTGTAGAAGAAGATGGATGAACTTTAAATGCTGACATGGAAATTATGCTGCTGTGAAAATAAAAAAACCCAACTTAAATGAAATCAAGTGCCATATGTGAATATTGAGACACTGTTTCTGAAAAAGCTTTTTGACCCTAAAATTATCAGACAAGACAAATAATAGCGATCTGCATTATTGAAGGTATATGAAAAAGTTGAAAAAAAAGCAGATACAGCGGAGTTTAGAGGAAAAAAAGAAAACAATACATGATAGATCAATGTGAGATTTTAATGTTAGGTGTCTGTGTTTACTATGTGAAGTGTGCATTGAGTGTATTTTTCTGCTACGGGTTGTGTTGTTCTACTAGATTTTATGGGACATTGTTATATAATGAACAGAATCTGGGGGTGAAAATGTTGTTGTGTGAGCCAATGCAGGCAAGCAGGGCTGCTGGCACCACAGAGCAAGAGGGAATCCACATTAGAGAGAGAGTCCTTATTAGCTAGACAGTGAGTGAGAGCACAGACTCCCTGTTTGTGCCAGTATTTCAAGCATTCCAGCAAGCCTGGTTGTCTCACTGTGCTTAGATCTTCAACAACAGGGCAGGATTCACAGGCAGCTAAATAAGGTGTCCCTCAGTCCATTGCAGATTCACATTATCTCAGTGCATGTTTTCCACTTGTGAACACATAGGACTGAACAACAATTAATGTGAGAGATGTGTTTCCCAGTACCTCATGTGCAAGCCACTTGAGTGTATTTACCAATTTTCACTAATCTTCCGTTGCTTTCCCGCAATGGTACTCATGAATGATGTTGAAATAATTGACAAAGGACTAAAAGTATTACACCATCATTTCTGATGTCATTTTTCATTGGTTTATTCTTTAAGCAGCCTGACCAATTTGGTGGCCTTCTATGATGGAGTAACATCATCGTTGGACAAAGGAAGGGCAACTGACATCATCTATCTGGACTTGTGCAAGGCATTTGACATTGTCCCTCATTACATCCTGGTCACCAAACTGGAAAAGTATGGGTTTGATGGATGGACCACTCGCTGGATAAGGAGTTGGTTGAATGGTTGCACTCAAAGAGTTGTAGTCAATGGCTCATTGTCCAAGTGGAAACCAGTGATGAGTGGTGTTCCTCAAGGATCAGTACTGGGACCAGTGCTATTTAACATCTTTGTAGGAGATATAGACAGTGGGATTGAGTGCACCCTCAGCAAGTTTGTTATGGATGACACCAAGCTGTGTGGTGTAGTTGATGCACCTGAAGGATGGGATGCCATCCAGAGGGACCTTGACAGGCTTGAGAGGTTGGCCCAAGCCAACCTCATGAAGTTCAACAAGGCCAAGTGCAAGGTCCTGCACCTGGGT